>RQOL01000699.1:4130589-4722515 GCA_013076295.1 Sanderia malayensis | reverse complement strand
AAACAATCTCTGTATTTGTGCTCTGCGAAATTTCTCGTTATCCAAAAGTTAAAGTTTAAAGGCCTCATCTGTAAAGATTCTGATGTCCCTTGCATGCCAGATGTTAATTCTCTTATGGTCGGTGTCTTATTTAGCTGTTTCTATTCCTTTAAAGGTTTATAAACCATTGTTTGGTCTGGTTTGTGTGAGCACGTTTTTCATATTTGCGCCAATGAAAACATGGAGGTTTTGCTTTTGGAGCCCCCTTGTTAATTTTTTTAGAAATCAGCACTGATGGTCAGTATTATGGCATTCTCTTTCTTTAGTAGAAATTTATTTCTCTTCAGTTCGTGAATTATTCGACAATTGCCTTGCACGATCAGAAGAAAGGGATTGTGTTATTTATATTAAATTGTTGAATCTATTGAAGGGAAATTTTTTACGTGGTGCTATGTAATCTTTTTTGCAGGAAAAATACAAGTGCATCTTGCGAGAGGGGAGTAAAGTAAACCAGGAAAGAATTTGAGCACGCAAAAAAACACCAAAATACGTAACTGGCGGCAATATTTATCAGAATTTGAACCTGCTTAATTAATATAACCAAGTTATAAGTCTGAGAAGGTGGGAGGAAGTGTCAAACTAAAGTCAGTTTTGATATGCATATTGTTTATGTAATGATAAAATGACTATTATATTTCACAACTTTCTTCATTGAAATTTGGTTATAAATCCAACAATTGTTTAAAAAAATGTTTAGTTTAAATCAGCGTTTTTTCTGCTTCTTTACTCTCTTCTTTCTTCATCTAAATAGGATACCAAAAGCACTGCCATGTTTATTTGATCTTTTTCTTCCCATGCCTTTCTACAACACAAGCGAAATATAATCAAAACAAGAAAGAATAAACTGAAAGAATTAAAATATAAATATACTTTCCAGAATAAAGTGAATTGCTCTTCAAAATAAACTCACTTTTTGTAAGGATTTCAAATGGTACACTTCAGTTACTTTCCACCTAAGTATGCAAGTGAAATCAGTTAAAAACAAGTATTGGAAAATTACAAGACAATAATGAAGAGACTAAGCGAGTTTCATGCAAAAAATGTTCACAGTAACAAATAAAACTAGAATAACATAAGTTCACCTGAAGTGTTAACTCTTTCCAACTTCCTTCAAGGAACCATCAACTGAGCTTTTATAAGGCTTACATAAGTTTGATATGAATCTAAATAAATAAAATCACCATAGTCGAGAGAGTAAAATATGCATTTACGCAGGCAATGAACGAGTAATGAAAGCAAACGAGACATACCCGATGAATCCACAAAGTTTAGGCCATCTTTATGCAGCTACTTTCAGTCCAGTGGAACTAAAATAAAATAATTTAGATTAGCACTTCGGCGAAAGCGAACATAAATGAGAAAATAAAGTAAACTCGAAGAAGATAATAATTGTTAGGCTTACATTTTTGAAGGTGCAATGCTTCAGTGTTTCACAGGCTTCTTCCTCCACGATAGAAATTTGTGCACTTTGCAGTCTTGTCCTTTCGTTTGGAGCAAACTCGTTGCTTGCTCCTCTCTCGGCAACTGAAAACGCAAAGACTTACTACACAACGTGCAAGATTATTTGTCAGAGAAGAGAGCATCATGGGCGGAAGTCATTGTTAATACCATATTTAGAAATGCTTTCAGGAAAGCCACCAATGTAATATTTCCCAGTGTTGCAGTAGAATCACTGTGAACAATGGCTTGAACAACCGCTGGACAAATCTCAATGTCATAATAAGTGAACGTAGCTTTAACGCATGCGTTGTCATGTAAACTACCACATGTAATATGCCAAAGCATCTTGAGTATGACGAAAGTATTATCAAATTCCAAAAATTATCTCAATACTTGTTGAAGGCACCGACATTTTTCACACGATTTATGCGTGTCCCGTCTGTTGAGTTTCAACTGTCAATTGTTGCAAGCTTCTTCAGAATGTCGAGGTCTGCCTGAAGCAATTAGTTCGCACATTTCTAAAATGAAAAAGATATAAAAATTTTGAAAATTTAATACAAAATTTTTCAGAAATTAACCGGTTCCAATAAAATTTCGCCAAAAAAACGGCGAAACCCTATTTTCCCCGGGGGAACCTTGCCCAGTGCCGAGTAGTCACTAACACTCACCCTGTTTCATTGTTTTGCCAAGTGGAATAACTGAGCTCTACTCGAAAATAAAATCTTTTGAGATCAGCATTCTGTGATCGAAAGATAAGAAATACCCAGTGACTTTTGGCACAGACAACGGCCACCATAGTAACAAGAAGACTTCGAAAGCAAATGGAACCTTGATGATTAATCACAGAAGGGAAGCATGTAGTATGCGCATGCGTAAAAGTACTTACACGGCCCAGGAATGAAATTTGCAAATCTATAGATATACATAGATATAATCATGAATAATCAGCAAAATAAATATTCACAATATAAGTATTAAATACTGAGCAAAATACCAGTTAACAGTTAAACATTTATCAGTCAATACTCTATCGAGAATTCAATGATTGAGCATGGATACTTATACAAGTGATTCACCATCATATACCAATTCAACATTTGCAAACGGTGCAACGGCATTGTTTGCATCTTCAATAGGCACTAAAGGTCTTATTGGTATGGGCATGCGTACTAAGCAGTCATTCGTATCTCTTGGCAACGACGAAAACTCGCATAATTCGCTCAACTCGCTGCAACTATCTTCAGTTGTGCTGTTATCGAAAAATGGTGGCACATAATATTCTTGTAGCCTGTATTTTCGGCCAAATTCATAAGCTTTTACAAGTTCACCTTTCGACGAGCTGCAAGTTGATGAGACTGAATCGTATGAGCGAGTGCTCCTCGACCTTGATACTTGGTGTTCTTTCGCACGAATCGATAATGACCTTGCAGTTGTTGCAGTGCCGTGCATTTTCCTTTGGTACTCAATGGCTGAACGCACAGTTTTATTTCTCGCATCTCCGCCATTTCTATTCACATTTGTTTGGATATTTCTTAATCCGCGATCCAAACTTTTTACTGATGCTTTCAACTTTGCGCCCCCAGCCTGCTTCGGTTTTGCATAATTGTCTTTGGTCATATCTTTGACATTTGTATCCAAACTTCGTGCCATGTAATTACTTGGTTTTCCGCTGTCACTGTCCGTTGTACTCGGCTCGTTGATACTTGACAATAACGAACTGCCATTAAATGGATTCTTCGACAACTGGGAAGAATGTGATGTTTTATAAGTTGTTGAGCTTGATCGTCCCAAAAGAATATCTGATGCCAGTAAATCTTCATTTGCTGTTGCAACACTTGTTATCTTGTTACTCTCATCTTCATCTGTTTCATCAAAATTTAATAGCTGGGCAAATAAATGCTCAGGAAATCTCTCCTCCCCACCTTCTTCTTCCTTATTCTGGTTATTATCCGACGAATCTTCATTCGTTGCAATAAAACTATTTCTATAAACAAAAACGACAATGACAGGATTCTGTAACATTTTAATCATTAATTATTGCACGAAAATCGTGATTTTGAATCGAATACTTTCTTACCCTGATGAGTTCCATGGCCAAGGCATATTTGGTTCATTATATGGTCCATCATATGTCCCTCTATATGGGCCTTTTGGATAATCATTATGCGTGTCACAGATGAATAGCCTACCGCATTTGGGAGCTGAAATCGAAAACCAGAAGTATTGAAGAACAATGAAAATTGAGGGGTCATGAAAATTGAACATGGAGAAAATATACTAAGAGGGAAAAGATGTAGAAGAAAATACCTCTTAGTCTCCTTTCTGTTCTGTCCCAAGATGCAAGTAGCATAATAATAGTTAATACGACAACAGCAACCAGACACCCTGCTATTATTGGCGCAACCATATTCTCTTTCTCTTTCGACCTAACTCGCTTTGGTGCTTCAACTACTGATGTCTTTGTCTTCGAAATGATACGAGTTACAAAACCTACAAAAATCAACAAATTAAAAATAAAAAAATGAATGCATTTCTAAATAAACAAAAATATATGTATGCATTGCAATAGCAAAACAGCAACTTACCGTCACTTGTTCTGGTTACTTCAATCACAACACTATATGCTCCAGTGCCGATTATATTTTCACTTGCAACAGAAAAAAGTGTCTTGTTAGTTGATCCAATCTTGACTAATATCCATTGCTTTTCTGGACTGATAACATGGTATTTCCAGATTGTGTTATTGTGTTCTTTGATTTTGATATGATATCTTATAATTGGACTGTGTGCGTCTAAATCAGATACCCAGCTAATGTTGACAGTAGACATGTTAATCGCTTTTGCGTGAAGAAGATATGGAGTTGAAGGAAAACCTTGCAAATAAAAAGAAATGCAAATGTTGTTAATTCTTACGTTATCTGCTGTTATTATTTCCTATTTTAGTTTACCATATATATGTAGATGAAATCATGATGAAATGAAAACAAACCTTGAACAATAAGCGTAATTATATTCCAATCAGACCCATATTTATTAACAGCTGAACAATTATAAGGTCCACCGTGCTTCAACTTGACATTATTCAGTACCAATTTGCCTTCGTTGTAATAAGCTCGCTTGTGACGGCGTCTGACAACCTTTCGATTTCTAAATCTCCATGAAATGTCAGGTTTCGGGTGACCAACAGCAACACACGGTAAACTAACATCTGCATTTATCGATACTCGAATGATTTGAGTTAGTGTTAGAATTCTTGCTGGAACTGAAAATAAAGCCGTAAAAATCAACATATAATCAATTTACAATTCAATATATAGTGTATCGTAATTATCAAAGTATATAGAATAAAGAATATCGAAGGAAGCTGTTTACTTTTTGTCATGGTTCTTGCTTTAACCAGCCCGGTTCTTATTCCAATTCCGATCCGCGTTTTAGCATTGATCCAAATTTCATATTCTTTGCCAACCTCGAGTCCATGCAGCATCTGTGAATTTACTTTTGAATTAAGGTCGAACTCGTGTTGAGAAGATGAGCCATCCATTGATTTACGGTAATGCAAGGCGTATCCTGTTATTATACCATTTGGCTCCGATGGAGGTTTCCATGTTACCAAAATCTCATTCGGCGAAGCAGCGGCCGCCCGTAGCTGCTCAGGAGGGCCGGGAACTACGGAATCAAATAAAAACAATTTAGATCCAAGTCTTACAGAATGCAATTCAATATACAACAGTGACAGCCTGCTTTATGCAAAACGCAGTGTAATTCAATTAAAAATGTTAAGCTACCATCTTCAGCTGTTCTTGTTAAGACTGGTTTGCTCATTTTACCATCACCACCATTTGTGTAAGCTAGCACAGATATCTTGTATACAGTATATTTATCCAAGTTAGTCAATTCCGCATAATGAACGCTTGTAGCCATTGTTGAGAACACCTTCGACGTTTTCAATTCAGTGTATTTGATTTTGTATCCTTTGATTAGGCCATGGCGGTGCTCTATCGGCGGCAAATTCCATTGCACGCGGATAATCTGAGAATTCATAGCGACAGCCGTTACACTCTGCGGAGCAGCAGTTGGTGCTACAATAGACGTGATACACGATGAGTAACTCCGAGGGAGGAATGTGATGTAACATATCACGTAGAATAAAGAAATGAATTGAATGTCGATTTTATCTTTACCTCCTTCCAGAGTTCTCTTCCTTTGAGGTGATGACGCCGGGCCTGCTCCTGGCTTTGTAAATGCCTGAACACTTATGAGGTAGTATGTGTATGGCTTCAGGTTTTCAATTATCATCTGATGTCTCAGTAGATTTCTCAATGTTCTTTGTATCAACTGAGACGGATCCTTCATTTCTTTGCATGTGACGTAATATCCCAATAGCTTGCCATTTTGTTTATTTTCAGGAGGAGGCTGAAAAATAATTGCAACAAAAAGTAATATCAGTGTGCAATGTAAATGTCAATAAAGGGCCGTCATGATTCGCATTATTACCTGCCACGACACTCGAAGCCTATCCTTTGCAATCGCTGACACGGTTATATTTGATGGTGCTGCCGATGGTACTATAATACAATAGGAGAAATAAAAATCATAACTTTAAAATAAAACAGTAAATATACACCATAATGACAATACTGCCATTCATACATTAAAGTATAAATACATGATATAAATGTATAATAAGTGAATTTGCACAACTGTTACCTTCTTCTTTAGTTTTCAAAACAGCTTCAATACTAGCGTCACTGCTTCCAATTTTATTTGTTGCAATAATTCGTACATTGTACACAATCCCAGGTTCAATACCTGCAATGGTATAACGAGTTGTGTTTCCACCAGTAGCAATAGTATTCCTTTGCATCCAATCATGTGGTGCCTTCTTGTATTCAATTGAATATTTTGTTATATGGCTGTGCCCATTATACGGTTGCTTCCAGCTGATGGTCAAAGAGCGAGATGATATTTTAGCTGAGCTTGGCTTCTGAGGAGGGTCAGGTCTCTCTATATAACATGAAATCGATAAACAGTTAAAAATTAAGACACATTATTCCAGTAAAATTAATGATAGCTTTGAGAAAATAGCTACTCTGTGTTACAAAGTTTGCTTACCTAATACTTTAACTTGGATACTTCTTGAATCACCACCAAATGAATTGGTTGCCTGGCATAAATACCGCCCATTATCACCCCTTTCCAGATCAGAAATGGTTAAAGTTGACCACAATATTGTCTGACCTTCCTGAGCCTTGCCCATCACTTTTACTTTGAATTTCTTCGAATCGGAAATTATTCTTGACGACTGGTGCCAATTTAACTGCAACACAGGGGTACCAGAGGCTGAACAATTCATCACAGCTGACAATCCCTTGCGGCACTTAATTGTTTTATCTGATGTCGTCATTATTGCAGCTGGAACTAAAAGTAGAATTCAAAATATCACACCACTGTCGGTCTATGTAATTTATTTACTGGCTGATTACATGAATTATTTATCAAGAACGCAAAATACAACAATCCGAATGAATGCACACCTTTGATGTCAACAGTGACAGACTTTTCTGCTATTTTTCCAACACCATTATCAGCTTTGCAAATGTATTTCCCGCTGTCTTCAACTGATGTGGACCGTACCAACAATGTTCCATTCGCTAATTGCTTTATTCTTCCTGTCAATCTAATTAATTCTACCTTTCGATTGTTTCGAACACTTTTATACCATATTATTTGCGGAGCAGGAAAACCAGCTGCTGCGCAGTTCAGCCTAAGCTCCGCAGGCTTCAATACTGAGGTGTCACGTGGGTACTTTAATAGGCTTGGAGGCTCTACAAACATGAATAAATAATGAGAATATCACATACTTATATTAAACCGTATTGGCCTGTTGAGATTTCGAAGGGCAATATTATGACTTCGAACAGTGCAAGGTGACCAAAAAGAATCTTAGCATCAGATTGTGCTGCTCCTAAACATACCATTGATGACAAGCTCCCCAGAATGCAATGCGAAGCCAGCCTTGTTCTCAGCTTTGCATGTATACCTTCCTCTGTGCAAAGCAGTGACTACTGTAAACGTCAGATGACTTTGAAAGCCTCTTGTTTCTATAGAAACACCTCTACCATTTTCAAGAATTTTCCCGTTCCAATACCACGTAATTTTTATAGGCATATCTCCAGTCGGCACTTCGCATGTCTCTACTTTTCGATGTCCAACTTCAAATGCAGCCCACTTTATTGGGGTAATGGTGGGAGGAACTAAAACATGCAAAATAAGTGTCTTCTGGTCTTGTCCATTTGAATTTGTTGCTTGACATTTGAACGTCCCTTTATTATCTTCATTCACAGATGATATAATTAATGTTCCATTTTCTAACAACGTATACTGATTATCATTCGTTAAATCCAGCCAGCCATCTTTTTGCCATTTGTATGTTGGCAATGGGTATCCTTTTGCAATGCAATTCAGCTTCACTGTCTTGGTCTTAATAGCAGATACGCTTTCTTTAAAACCCACTATGGTTGGTGGACCTACAAAGCAATATCCAAAGCAATTAGATCAATTATCAATAAGCGACAATTGCTTCCATAAGGAGAATTTTCCACATAACGAACAAGCCACCTGCCACCTCGATCTGGATCTGCTCAATAATGCAACTTACTCTCAGAGTTCAACAAGTTTCAGACATAACGAGTTTATCGCTTGGCATTCTTCAAGGTATATTATACCACCTGGCATGCAGATAGGTATCGAGTAATAATGAATATACATTACCAGTGATAGCGATGGTTGATTTGCTGCTTGCTATTCCAGCTTTATTCTCTGCTTTGCATTGATACAATCCTCCATCGCTCATTCGCAATCCGTCAATTTTAAGACTACTCGTGATTCCATTCGACGGGGAAAGAAGGTTGGTAATAACGAACCTCGGTTTCATCTTCAACTCCATTCCATCTACTGTCCAGGTAATGCTGGAGAATGGCTGACCTGTTGCTTGGCATTTCAGAATTACACTTTCGTCTTGATTTAACACTTGTCTTGCAGCAAGCTCATTTATTATTCTTGGCTTCACAGCTGGAAAACATCATGGAATAAACAAGTGAGCGTTTATGTTCAACAATAAACATATTCATTACGCCATAGTCACCAGAATGAGCATTTTCAAGTACTACATTTTGTGACTATAATTACGTCCATGATTTGATGTGCTGTAGATAATGTGAGTTATCAAATAAAAACGTCACATACCACCAACAATAAGTTGGGAATAAGAATATTTTTCTTCGGTTGGATTTTTTGCAACACATTGATAAATTCCTTCGTCTTTATACGAGACCACGTGAACCAATAGATCGCTCGATAAAACAGGCTGCTTATAATTTACGTCAATCAAAATTCGATTGCTTGCAACAAGGGGGTGCCCATCTTTTAACCAGGATAAAGATGGCGTTGGCAACCCTGTTACTTTGCATGAAAATCGAACAGAACGACTAAATGGAACCAATTGGGTTTTTGGCTTCTTGACGAACTCAATATTCTCTAACAACAAAGCAGAATTGTGCATTGATAAATAAATATGAAGCATAAAACAAATATAATGAATATAATGAAATAAATATAAATGAAACGACTTTTAAGAAATAAAAAGACTCACCAATGACAGTGACATTCATTGAACGTGACAAACTTTGACTTGATGATGTTACCAAACATTTGTAATTAGATGTGTCAGTATTCCCAGTATTCTTAAGTAATAATACTCCAGATGAAATCGATAGAAATCTTGAATTTTGTTCGAGTATTTCTCCGTTTTTAAACCACGTGTAAACAGGTTTAGGGAATGCATTTGCTCTACATGAAAACACAACTGGATCTTGCTTCTTGACTATTTGATTCACTGGTGACAATATAATTTCCAGATCATTGATGGCCGAGTCTAAATAAAAATTATCATCATGAAACCAATGCAGCACAGCACATATGCAATTAAAACACAAGATAACACGTCAATTGTACAAAAATAATGGTGATTGAAAACAGCATACCTTGGACGAATAAGTAGGCATATGTACTTGTTAATTTTAACTGACTGTATGTATCGATTGTGCTGCATGTTATTTTCATGCCATCGTCTTCTTTCTGGACATTATCAATAATTAAATAGCCAAGTTTTAACAACGCATGAAATCTGTCTTTTGATTGGCCAATTGAAACAATGAATTCTTTATCGCTTGACTTCCGCAAAATGGACCATGATACAACAGAGACACGATCCTGGGCTGTTTTTGGCACAATGCAATGAAAGACAGCCGAGCCGTTGATGAATGAAGACTGGTGATGAACTTGAGGCGAATATCTTGTATCAACATCTGCAATTAGTTAAAAGTATCCCATGTAAAATATAAATTAAACTATGTGAAATAGCATAACAAGATTGGCAAACTGTTTGGCATGACATGGTATTGAGATTCGCCCATGAAAACTAGCATAATATAAAGAAATGAAATTGCTTACATGCTTTGATGAGAACAGCAGAGCTGAGCAGAATGCCAATTGAACTTTCTGCTTTACATCGATAATGACTGAAGTGAATATCTTTGTTATATTTTGACGAATTAAATGGGTGAAATATCAATGTGCCATCATTTTGGACGGTTCGAATACCGGTTACATTTGTTATCAGTTGGCCATGTTTGTTTTGCCAGGAAACTCGCGGTTTTTGCCTTCCATTCGCTTTGCAATGAATTTGCTTTGTTTCTGCATTTGAAAATGTTGCAGCCTTTGGTGTTTCAGTAAAGTACAGTGACTGCAAACCTTCAGAAAATAATACACATAAAAATGAGACAAATATAGTTAACATTTAGTCCAAAAAGCTTTACTGATTTGTTAGATAACAACTCAAAGTTAACGATAACAGATTTTCGTTTAAATATTTCGTTTTCAATGAAAATGAAACAAGGAACTAGGAAACTTGAGCGAAACTTTGCATTCAGACTCAGGAGCAAGATGGGGACTTGTTTTGATTAATCTAAACAGATTGCAAAGGCTATGCTGAATAGACTTATTGAATTTAAATATGATCTAGTTTGATTATGTTGTATTGGTTAACCAAAATACCGTCTGTTATAATTAGAATATAAAAATGAATTACATACAAACAGCTGCACGCCCCAATTTCTTATAAAGAATAATAATCAAATTTAATCTAATCTTACGCAGACTTATGCAGATTTTGTACTTTTAAAGAAGATCATCTTATGAGTAGACAGATTTTTCTTTATTTAATAACCAAGATGGAGCATTTTGTAGTATCTGGAAATGCAAAGAAGCTAAAATGCAAAGATCTAATCAGGAAAGGGCTTGATTTTTTAATCAGCTTATTCATGCTGAGATAATTCGACATAATCTTCCAAAAATTAAATTTTCCTATACATCTGGTGCTGCACATGATTTCATTTGATAGAGTTCACTAATGGCTATGCTCGTTAGTGGTAGGATCTAAAAATAGTTAATGATTCACGTGTTCAGGAAACTTCGTTGTGCTAATGCAAAGTTGTTGTCAATGAAACAGGTACCAGTTGAATTTATTTGTGATTTGAATGTTTTGCTTTTTACAATGTTGACTGGAAACCCTGAATAGAGTTCATGACTCATAATGAAATATTTTATTAATATTTCAAAGCGAAAACACGACACTTATTTGCAATATTAAATGCATTATAATTTTCAGCTAACGATTCTACAAACGAAATATTTCAATGAATAAATATTTCATCACTGCTTTACCAACACAACACAGCATTGAGAAAAGAACTTGAGCAAGGTGAATAACTAAATGTCATTAAAATTTTAAAATGAACAGGTCTTTAACACCGTTAATATTTTATACTTGGCTTAATATATTATACTTGCGTTCATTATTCAAATTTTGTTTTTATTCATTAGCATTATTTAAAACAGCATTTACTACATTTTAATCATTAATTTTATATGTAAAGAATATATTTTTTTCTTTTTCTATTTTCCTTCCGTATTCTTCCATCAAAATTTGCTTTATAACTTGTATAAAAATGCTACGCCTTAAGCTTCTTTAGATATTTACATTACTCAGACCAAAATATGAAGCAAGGTGGATGCTTTTTAAGTAACTTATTAAGACCTGGGCGTTTATTGATCATACTGAATAATTTGCTGAGAATTTCATGATATAGTTTACATTTTTTACCGTGTTCAATGGGAGATAGGTGAATTAAAATAACACAGGAATACTTACTAATTGAAGCGCAACCACATATTGCAATTAGAAGGCAGCAGCCGAAGACCAAAAGACTAGCATGTGACTGACCAAACAACATCATTTCTGCAAGAAACTAAATTGAATCAGATTCGACTTCAAATAGAAATACAATTCATCTGCTTTCGATAAAGTCTGAAGAGCCCTTTACATCGAAGGTACACGGTTTTGAATAAGTTCGAGGTGGTATCATGCTTTCCTAGAATATTCCATTACCACGTAGTCTGTTGATGGTAAGCATTTGAGGAGACAACTGTCTTACTCTGTGTGTGCGTAGATCAACCAATGGAACTACGCACATAGCAGGTGCTCTACGCCATCGCATGCACCATTCTGATTGGCTATTCTTAATAAACACGTGCACATGTTGGCAAATAAACTTGAACAGTGATGGCGCGATAAAGGGAAACAAAACAAAAGACACAATGCCGCATTACATACCTGTCATGAGTTATCTCAAAAAATAAGATATGAAGACAAAGTCTTTCTTTCAATTTTTATACAATAGCTGAATTCGCGCTCCCTATATTCTCTCAACATCTACAAAAGATATAATTGAATATAGATAAATTATTCTCAAAAAAATGAAATTCAACTCCATGAATGCTCTGTTTAGAAATGATAATATATCGTATTTTTCATGCTTGCTTCAAAAGACATGGAAGCATACATGTACAAAGAAATAAATACAAAATATAAGTGAAGATACAATGAAAGTAAAGTAGGACATTAATTGAATACTAAATTATGATGTGCAACATTATTAAAATATCATTCATTTGATAATGATAATCTTATTACGAATATGGAATAGATGCCATTGTTAATTGAAATAAACCCTAAAAGAACAATTCTCGCATGCTATCCTTGTGATTACAGAGCTAGTGAGAATTAAGAGTTTGCAGAAAAGTTTAAGAAAAACCTAACGAAATATCTCAAAGACATGTTTTGATTTTCATTTTTAATATCAATTCAAATTGAAATTATTCAGCATGGTTTGACTGTTTTAATAATTCAATTGTTATTGAAGTTCGGACAATCATTAATAATCAAAGACACTGAAAGAAAGAAAACAAAACTTCATGGTGCTAACAAAATATGAAAACATAAATTTAGCTGCTATGTTCTACGGGGATAATTTCACGAAAAGAATAAATAGCTGAATGACGTAAGACTGTTGCAAAAATGATGTCATGCTTATCAAATGAAGACCACAGAACAAGATTTGAATGTGCGAGTTTGGACAGGAAAACAGCTGATTTAACAGAACGCCTAACATCAGCTTGAAACTTGCAGATGCTGAACAATCTGAGTAAACGAGTGTGGTTCTAGCAGCAAAACAAATTAAATTCGAAGGATGAATTGTGAAGAGCGCTTGTCATGACATGTTTCAAACAGCAGTGATCACCTCACGATATGCATTCATTTAGAATGATTAAAGAGTTGAAAACGCTCGCACTATTGTCAATAGGCATGAATAATTCAAATATGGACACACCTGCCTTATTCTTTATCGATTGAAAAGTTCAACAACAAACCAGGTCAATGCAATATAAGAGAATTCTAAGAACACAATACAAGCTACGAGGAAAAGAAATAATGCATGATAAATCAGCACGACAAGGCAACAATGGATTAACCATTAATAATAACTAATAAAAGGCTGTGAAGATCAACATCTAGGGTAGCTAAGGGGAAACTACATGGTGGAAGATGGGGCCAATGACACACTAGCCAAAGTGACATTGAATCAAACGTCTGAAATTCATGGAAATATCACTCACAAAAGTCTAATTTTTCTAACTCGATACTTCGAATGAATTTGAGATCATATCAAGGGCCTGTTTGTATAATCTTGCTAAGGGGGGTTTAAAATTCTCCATTTAAGCACAACCAAGCGGCCTGGTCAACGTGTCTGTTGTGAAAACTCTGGCGGCCCTGATTCACATACAGTGGAATCCCGAACCCCGTTGATAACGAACTTCCCGCTATTACGAACTAAAACTTCGGTCCCTTGGATTCTGGGAAGTAAATCCTACTGTAAATACTCCCTGTATAACGAACCCTGGATATAACGAACTTTCGTTATTACGAACAAAACTTCCGATCCGCTGACCACAAATATGGTTTTAGTCATAATCTGACAGGTTATTCCTTTCGCCCAAAATTTGATACGACATCAAGGTATAAAGTATGGATGGCGAAAGTGAAGAAGAATGTGAAGTAATAAAGGAAAACATTGTGCAGCCACCAACGAAGGGTGAAGCTTTTCAAGCTCTGGATGTGCTTCAAACGGATGAGCCTTTTGTGCGAAAATAAGGAACGAAATGCGAAGAAGATCAATTCCCTTTCAAAATTATTTGACGTAGCAACGAGAAACAAAAAGGAAAAAAACATATCACTGATTCTTTTGTTTAAAAAACAGTGATATGTTTTTCTATTAAATAAAATAGAAATATTAATGAAAAAATTGACATCAAGTGGTAATATCGACATTGTTTTCTGATGTTCCATTTTTAAGCATGTTTGAGCGTTTTTCATGTTGCAATCTATCAGAGCAATAACTGTAGTCATCCTGTAAACCGTTTTTTGGAACAATATAGTGTGCCACTTAAGTGCAAATACTTGAGGGAGGGTCCAACAGACATTCTGGCCCATTTGTGTTTGGAATTCTTCATAAAAAATTTCCTTTCTGTACAACAAACTCCCGCCATTGCGAACTATTTTATCGGTCCCTACAGAGTTCCTTATAGCGGGATTCCACTGTAGTTTCCCGCGTTCTCCACTGCGACCCTCCATTCTCACCTGAATATGTTATTGCAGCCATTTGCTTCTCTCCATTGGTGGAGCCCATTTACTCCAAATCGCATGCATACATGGATATGTCACACCCTGTGAAAAGAGCAAAAACTTAAGTTATTCTTTGTAAATAAAATCCATAAATGAAGTGCACAATGCACTAAGAATTGCATCAAGTGATAACAAACTGGAATATTTATTACATTACACAATCCCTGAAGAACACGAACTGCAATCAGTAGATACATGCTTCCTCTTGCAGCCAATGGAGTCAACAAAGTGAAAAGTGCACTCGTCAGAACTCCACCTCCAAATATATTTTTTCCACCAAACCGAATAGCAAGATATCCACCAGGTATCTGAGCTAACAGGTAGCCATAAAAGGAGGAGCTCAAAATGATTCCTAAAACAGAAGAGTAGAGAGACTTTGATATAGTTAACATCCAAATTCAATATTTCATAATGAATAGAATGAGACTATATCATAATAGCTAATGTTTAATTTACCCTGGTCTTTGGAAATCCAATTAAACTCTGCAGCTTCCTATAAATAGGCAAACAACTTAATTTAAGCAATGATAAAGTTATTTTCTGCCTTTAACTAGCCTCAGAATTTTGAATAAAAGAATCAAAATAAATACTTACGAAAGTTTCAACATCTCCACTGGCTGTCTAAATGGTTTTATTTGAGACCATTGCAACTAGTGCAACACTCAAGTTCACCCTCAACGCGCCGACATTAAGAAAGCCAAAGAAGCCAAGAATTGCAAGCAAATATCTTTTTGGAAGACAGTCGCATGTTATTCTCCATTTTGATCTGCGTTTGCTAAGTTGGTTTTCATCTGGATTACCTGCATCTTCATCGATGGTCGAGTGATCCATGTTGATTGAATAAATTGAGGACTGGCTGAAATGAAATCGAAGGGAACAAAATAATAATCCATGCATATTTTGGTTTTCACCCAGGTATTCAGAAATGGCCGAGTGGTCCATATTGTTTGAATAAATTTATAAGCGGCTGAATGGATAAAGAAAGAAAACTATTCAAGCATTCATGATGGGATTTTCTATAAAGGGTCAAAAAAGGATAGTGTGGAACATTGACTATGTTATTTGGTACATCATTTATGATATAACAATATACGCAGTATCAAAATATGCAGTATCAAGATTGATATTCACAATGCTATAAAACCACACAAAAGCATTCTTATTCCTTAAGCGAAATAACTAGGATAAATTAGATAAAGAAATTCAGATATCTTAAGCCAACCAAAAAAATAAAAAACTGCTGGCCAACCAAAGCAATCAAGCAAGAAACCATCATCTCAAATACTTTACCAGCATACATATGTACCTTTCAAGGGTTGAAATCAAAACGAAAATGTCAACTCAGTGTTTAGCATTGCCATACGCTAGTGTTATGTCAAACATACACCATTCGTGATAATTCCTTATAAAAATTACCTTGCTTAAGTTGCATTTAATAACTAGCATTGCAACTCTACACAACAGAAGCTATAGTTGTTTCCGAAGTACCAATCGTTGCGACATTGCTTTCATTCATTGTCGGATATTCATCTGATTGGGCCCATGGTTGTTCTTCACCAGATGAAAATATGAGAAAAAACACCAAACCGAACAGATACATAATCGATGATATGATGAACACGTATCTCCATTCCTCCTTCGTCTAAGAAAAACAAATGAAAATTTTGACAAAATAAAGACCTGCTTGCATTAGATGAGTCGAATCAATTTTAAAGGTTTGAGAAACAGAGAGGAAAATTCAAACGATAAAAAGCTGATGATCATCCTATCAGTGAGAATACGCCACGTTGCATGATCTTTCTACGTCACGGGAATTTTGTATTCCTTACATGGGAATTTTGTATTTCCTCCCCACAGTTGCAAATTCATCAAAAGCTTCCAAAAAACCCAATCCCATTATGCGCCATCCATTTTCTAATCGTCAAAGTAAAAAAAATATCGAGCCCAACGTACGAGAGAAAATCAAACTTGTTGCTTCAGTAGGGGGAAAAAGCGGGGTTCCCACTATGATGTCATAGTGGACTCAACCCAGTCCTAAAAGTGGGACAAAAAATGCCGAAAATGACGAAACATCGAAACTTCCACACGTTATAACTCGTGAACTACGTGTCTGATTTAAAAATAATTTTCAGATCTGAAGTCAGCGTACCGAGTTTTATTCAACTCACAAATAAATAAAAAAGCCGTAGGGCACTTTAACAAGATTACAGAGAGGTCCATTACTTCCAAGGATACAGCAAGAAATCATCAAAACTTTTACGGCAAATTCATCACCCATCCATAATTCCCATGACAATCATAAAAACATAAACAAAAACAAACCATATAAAATAAATCTGTGAATAAATAGTAAGGATTACCTTGTTCTTAGTAATGATGCCGACAATTGGAGGACTAAGAATGCCAGGAATTGTAGCCAAACAATTAGTTATACCATAAAGAAGACCAGCATAGCGAGGTGCGATATCAAGATGATTCACCATAAATCCACTCCTTGATAGGCCAATGAAACCAACAGCCAATGTCAGTTCAAGTACTGCGATATCCTTGTTCGGTGCATATCCAACCAGCAACAAGAAGAGTCCAGCGAACAAAAAGCCTGCAAGATAGAAGAAAAAATAAGGTTGCAATAAACATTATAACAGACAGAAGATAATGTCGGAAGCGAAGCCCTAAAGCATGAACTCAATTCCATACAAAGAAGAACTCCCTTCGATTCATTTTTGATTTGTTCAATTCTCACTTCTCTAATCGGTATACGTGAGCAGTTACCAATATAATTAAAATAAAAATGTTCAGAAGCAGCAGTACATAAAGCTGGTCTTTTCTTAGTGAGATTCGAACCCCATACCTTCGGGGCATGCTTGTTAGGTCAGGCTTGTTATGCCATAAAGTAATATTCTTTCAAAGCAGTCTTAAGGAAATTTTGTTTCACAATATCATAACATGTGGAAAAAGCTCCACGCTAGACAGGGCATATACTAAAAACACCTCACATCCTGCCTAACGTTTGTTTTTATTCTTGATACGTGTTAAGGAGGCCTTGGAATATCAGAAACTGCCAGGTGACTTTTTGGGAAACGCCCAGTTTTCACGTGGTTGATGACGTCATAATTGGTACAAAATTGACGTTGAATCAGCTATAACTTCTCTCATACTCCATCAATTTAAGAAATATTAACGGTTTCGTGCTCCTTGCATAAAGACTGATAATTAGTTGCAATCATTCATGTCTGCCAAAGTCTTTTGGCGTCAGTCAAGAGTTTCAGTGTCGGATACCCACTATCTATCACAACTAGTCTTCCTGTTCCCTTATTCCTTGACAATAGCTGTTAATAATTTTTGCAATTTTGTGCATTTCTGTATGTCTTTTTGCCTACTTTTGTCACGTGATTAACAACAAAATTCCCACCAAATTTGCCTTTATCGCTTACTTTACAAACCGTCCAGCCCATTCTAACTGGCTTACTGGTCCATTCTAATTGACTTTCCCGCCAATTTTTACCCAGGCTTCTTTACTTCAAACAACTCTATCAAAGTTTTGATGTGTGAAAATCCTATCGTGTTTTTGTTAAAATCCTACCTTGAAATTGTACATAAAATCCTAATAATTGATTTGGAACATGTTATGTTAATTATAGTAGAAAGCTTACATAAATACTCGGACATTTATTAAGATTTCAAATCATTAGTTGAAACAAGCCTTCAATTGTAGCATGACTCATGACTAATTCTCAGCTTTGCTCCAGCATCGCGCGGGCTTCATCGAACACGGAAATCTAAATCAATTCTATTTTCGAACTTGAGTTTCCCTTTCACGAGCCAGAAATCTCTTTGTTTAGCTATAAAATTGCGCTTCTTTACCTCGAATTTTGACCCCCTTACCTTCAGAATTTTCAAAAACAAACTTGATTTTCGAGTTCTACGCATAAACATTGTCCTTTGTGCAATTTTTGAACGAATTCTAAACAAATTTATTTTTTCGCAAAATTTTTTTCATCTGGGACCTTACTGGGACGCTGGGCATGAGAGGGTTAAGGAGTCTGATTTGGAGAATATCCAGAGTCGTGCCAACAATACTTACTTTTCACGGAGAATAAAGCGACAAAAATTGGGACCGATTATTTCTCTGCGCCGGGCTTTCCGAAAACGCGGGATATCTTCCAAACCAGTAGGATCTCAGATCTTAATATTTACCTGAAGATGTTATTGAAGACAATTTGCTTCTTTCCATTGGTGGAGCCCACTTAATCCAAATTGCATGCCTGCATGGAAATACCAGACCCTGTGATCATAAAGAAGACATGCTAGACAGGGAAATTACTAGAACCATCTAGCAAACTGCCTAACCCTAAATTTTATTTCGGATTCGGGTTTTCCATGTTGAAAAGTATCTAAAACTGCCAGGGGCCATTTCGGGCGTGGCCCGATATTCACGTGATTCATGGCCACACCTACCCACGGTCTGAAAAAAATTTTTTTAGATTTTTTGAAACAATTTTTCACCAGTGTATAGTGCATCATAAGGCAAGAAAGAAATTATAAAACACATATTACTTTTCTCTTACCATTCGGGGGGTACAACGTCTCAAAGTTTGTGTTGTTGTTGTTGTTCGAAAACATCAAGTTTTCGATATTTCGCGTATAAGCCGAAATTTTCGATTCGAAATCCATAGTTACAATAAAAATAGTTAAAGTGGTGTATTTCCACTATCTACAATGTATCTTTGTCTTGTCTAGAAGGTTTTATCGAAATATCAAGGCAGCCATCCGTCGCACGAATCTTCATTGGACAGAAAGTCCGAAACTTCCCACGCGCTTTCATCTGCTTCAGATAATATGGCTTGTTCTGCGTTAGATAGCGTTGTTTCATCATCACCATTGTAAATGCTTGCCGATTTTTCCTCTTGAAGATGTCATCATCTTGAATTGAAGATATCTTCCGTTTTCTTTTCTTTGTTTTTGGCGCGGTGGCTTCACTTGACTCATCCCCTACATCGGCGGAGGCCTTTTGGGAAGAATTTCGTTTTTTCCTCTTTTTAATAGAAACGACGCTGGTAACTGGCTTCCAGTAAACCACACTGGCGACACGATATTCTCTACAGGATCCCATTGCCATCCGTTTTCTTCAAAAAGGATTGGTGGCACTTGCGGCAAGTGACAATGATACCACAAAACGCTCGATAATGGCAGCGTTTAATTGCCCGTTCTACTGACTTGGGGTCTGGTGGTATGCCCATAGATGATTTTGTTTCATTTCTTTATATAGTCGTATTCTCGTATTCGAGTATGCCTCATCTGCTTTTCCACTGTATATGTCTTTTCGAATGAATTCCTTTATATCTTCAATATCGTTTTCTTTTATGCTTCTTTCGCTTCCAAGTTTCTGCAATGAAGCAAAATCTCCTAGCTTCTTCTTGACCTTCTGGAGTACACGAACCTTTCCAGCTTTGTAAAAATACGACGTTGAGTCACATCCTATTAGACAGTGCAATGTTGGTAACGCAAGTGACAACTTTTCTCCAAGAAATTCGTTTATTGGCGCCATTATGAAGAAATTCCTGCCACTTTCCTCCCTCTAACATCCTTTGCTCGACACCTGTTACATGCACTTGGGCTCTGGGTGCACCTCTTCTCTTCCCCAAACAGCTTTTGACACTCCTTTCATTCACCATTCCAAGCATTACCGGTTGTGAATCATTAGGTGGCTGAATAAATCGGAGAAGGCATTTCATCCAATCGGAGAAGGCATTTTATCCAAAAGTTGTCACTGCGTTACCAACACTGCACTGTCTAACAGGATGTGACTCAACGTCGTATTTTTACAAAGCTGGAAAGGTTCGTGTACTCCAGAAGGTCAAGAAGAAGCTAGGAGATTTTGCTTCATTGCAGAAACTTGGAAGCGAAAGAAGCATAAAAGAAAACGATATTGAAGATATAAAGGAATTCATTCGAAAAGACATATACAGTGGAAAAGCAGATGAGGCATACTCGAATACGAGAATACGACTATATAAAGAAATGAAACAAAATCATCTATGGGCATACCACCAGACCCCAAGTCAGTAGAACGGGCAATTAAACGCTGCCATTATCGAGCGTTTTGTGGTATCATTGTCACTTGCCGCAAGTGCCACCAATCCTTTTTGAAGAAAACGGATGGCAATGGGATCCTGTAGAAAATATCGTGTCGCCAGTGTGGTTTACTGGAAGCCAGTTACCAGCGTCGTTTCTATTAAAAAGAGGAAAAAACGAAATTCTTCCCAAAAGGCCTCCGCCGATGTAGGGGATGAGTCAAGTGAAGCCACCGCGCCAAAAACAAAGAAAAGAAAACGGAAGATATCTTCAATTCAAGATGATGACATCTTCAAGAGGAAAAATCGGCAAGCATTTACAATGGTGATGATGAAACAACGCTATCTAACGCAGAACAAGCCATATTATCTGAAGCAGATGAAAGCGCGTGGGAAGTTTCGGACTTTCTGTCCAATGAAGATTCGTGCGACGGATGGCTGCCTTGATATTTCGATAAAACCTTCTAGACAAGACAAAGATACATTGTAGATAGTGGAAATACACCACTTTAACTATTTTTATTGTAACTATGGATTTCGAATCGAAAATTTCGGCTTATACGCGAAATATCGAAAACTTGATGTTTTCGAACAACAACAACAACACAAACTTTGAGACGTTGTACCCCCCGAATGGTAAGAGAAAAGTAATAAGTGTTTTATAATTTCTTTCTTGCCTTATGATGCACTATACACTGGTGAAAAATTGTTTCAAAAAATCCAAAAAAATTTTTTTCAGACCGTGGGTAGGTGTGGCCATGAATCACGTGAATATCGGGCCACGCCCGAAATGGCCCCTGGCAGTTTTAGATACTTTTCAACATGGAAAACCCGAATCCGAAATAAAATTTAGGGTTAGGCAGTTTGCTAGATGGTTCTAGTAATTTCCCTGTCTATGCTTCTTTCTTGGTAACAAAAATTCATTAATTTCATCACATTAATGCACCAACATTCTCAACTAGGGAATAAAATTTCTAAATTTTAATTACCTTAAAAAACCCATCAAGTGCACGAATTGCAATCAGTAGATACATGCTTCCTCTTGCAGCCAAAGGGGTCAACAAAGTAAGTAATGCAGATATCAAAACTCCACCACCAAATATATTTTTACCACCAAACCGAGCAGCAAGATATCCACCAGGTATCTGGGCTACCATGTAGCCATAGAAAGATGAGCTCAAAATGATACCTAAAATAAAAACGTCCGGGAACTTTGATACAGTTGATACATTAAAACCGAAAACTTTCGGATTTAAAAATTTCGGACAAAATACTTCGGACGAGAAACTTTCGGACGCTTTTTTAAGAAGCTCGGACGAAACAATTTTCGGACCAGACAAATTTTCGGACAAAGCTAAAGTCGATGAAGATGGCAAAAATTGTGGACGAATTTTTATAAAAAATGTGTGCGGATAGCATGTTAGTTCATAATTGATATGATATATAGTTTAGATCTTCAAAAGAGTCCTCTGGCTCCAGCTACATGCTAATGCGCCATCGATCCCTGACATTTGAAAGCCTTTTCTCATCATTTCAGGGCTGTTTCGCAAATAGTCGTACAGCCAAGTCAATCACTGTGCATGAAGAGGTTTCATCGTAAACAGCTTTCGTGAAACTTCAATGGAATAGACTTCAATTCCACAATTGATATGGGCCGACACTCTTGGCATACGACTCTTTAAACTTTGATTTTAGATAAGTTTTTGGCGGACCATTGACAGTAGGCTCCAGTAGCTGAAAATGATGTGCTAAATTAGCTGGCACAAACATACTGACACAGTAATTGTCTTCAACTGGAAATCTAACCTCTTGTGGAAGACAACGATTTGTATTCCCTCGTAGATCAGTTGCGATGGCGAAAAAACGCTCAAAAAGTTACGTTGTTCAAACAATGTACCCCTTGAGCTTGATTAGCCTGTGATTTAAGATGATGAACATGATGTCAAAATAAATGGGAAAAGCGCGAAATTATATGCGTACATGATAAACGTTGATGAACATTGACCGTTTCTGTGTGTATTTCTGTGTCTTCCGAAAAAACAAACTTTCGGTCAATAAAACATTCGGATAGCAAGTACTTTCGGATAATTAAATTTTCGGACACAATTTTGTCCGAATGTTTGATCGTCCGAAAGTTTTCGGTTTTAATGTATGCAATTTCGATTTTAAATAAGTTTTATATATTTCAGTTGACATTACCCTGCTCTCTGGAAGTCCAATTAAACTCTGCAGCTTTCTAACAGTGGGAAAAATAGTTCAATAAAATAACAATAAAGCAGTTTAATGAAAACTGTGCGATGTTTCGCCCCAATTTTACCATAGATATTGCATAAAAACATTCAAAATAAATCCTTACAAGAACTTTAACATCTCCACTGGCCGTAGAATTCGTTTCACTTGAGACCATAGCAACTAGTGCAACACTTAAATTCACCCTTAACGCGGTGACATTAAGAAATCCAAGGAAGCTAAGAATCGCAAGCAAATATCTTTTTGGAAGACAGTCGCATGTTATTCTCCATTTTGGCCCACTTCTGGGAAGTTGGCTTTTATTTGGATCTTCATCAATGGCCGAATGGTCCATGTTGTTTAAATAAAATGATAACTGGTCAAAATAAAAAATATAAACCCTTATTCACGCCTTTTTCTGCCACTAATGATCCGAATGTTAACCACAATTACACGCAAAAGCCATCATCTGCAAGATTATTACTGTTGCGTAGCGACGCGTCTGTGCTCTCCTGCGGGAAAGTAATACAGTTGACATCCGCTTACTCGAACTCTGAAGGGAAATCGAAATTTGTTCGAGTAAGCGAATGTTCGACTTAGCGGATGCCCGGGTTTTTTTTAGCTAAATTAGTTATATTCGAGTCAGGAAAGTAAAATAAACTATTTAAATAACAACTCGTGAATTCTTTTAAAACCATACAAATTGTGGTTTTAAAAGAATTGTGTGTGGATTCATACGTGAAAGGTTTTCATGTGTATAAGGACAGATGAAGCCCACAAAAAGGAGAAGTGTTTGTGAGTGCCACTTGAACAAAGATGATGAACAATATGACAACTTGTCCAACACAACGGCGCAAGGAAAATCTACGTGAAAAAACCCATTATCGTGAACAAAAGAAAATAAATCTTTGTATAGGAGCTGATGAAACTAGACTCCTGGTTAACCCGATCAAATGTTTTTCTTGGTCGATTTTCATCAAAGGCCTACTGCAATCAAAAATCACATTCCCGTCTTCTTGCATAAAAATTAAATTTCAATCTTTACTAACTACTTTGGTGCATGTTTTGTTTGATTCGATCACGATAAGTATACTAAATTTGGCTTTGAAATAGGGCACTGACTGGGACATGGTACCCAAAATGTGCAAATGTGATAAATTAGATAAATAAATTCAGCTATTTTATCAAGCTAACCAAAAAATAGAAAACTGCTGGCCAACCAAAGCTGTCAGCAATCAAGCCAGAAAACAGCATCCCAAGTACTATACCAGCATATGGGCTTTGAAAGGAAAAGCTAAGGACTAGAAGTCACGACTTAATTTTAATGAGCTGTTTGTAGTTATTGGATGTAACAGCGGCTCAGTTCCAAACAAAGCAGTGACAATCAAATTTTTACTGAATAAAGATTATGTAAATCCATGCCAACTTGGCTGTTATTTATGGCTACTATTTTTGCTGCTTTTTATCTTAAGAAATTAATAGGGATGAAAATAAAGTTATTCAACATACCTTGAATCTTTCTCTTTCACAGACGAAACGAAGGAGATTCAATTTCATGAAGTTGTTCCATTTTCATTGGTTCTTGGATTCTCTTGTTTCCTTGGTGTGGTGCTTACAGTTTATGTAACCTACGAAAGAACAACGAAATTACAAATAAAAGGATAGAGAAATCATGTAGACAATCAACAAACTAAAAAAGGCAAATAATGCACCGAAGATACCAACATGACATCAAAAAATAAATATCAATGTATCTTTAACCATATATAATTGTAAAGTTTACCTTTGGAGTTGTAAAATTGTAAAATGTAAACTTGTTTCTGCAATCCGCGACCTGTGGTTTTCTAATAGAGAATTCTTTGCAACAAAAATAGAACAAATTAGATGAAAGAAGAAAAAATATCCAACAATGTTACAAATAATTAGAATATTACAAAATAATCAAATTATTTAACACAATGAATTGCGACAGGTAGAAAGAACCAAATCGTTCTTTGCATTTCGATTACAAAACGTTAATAACAACTGTTTGCAGCCCATGGCAACAAGGCGAGAAAGCATCAAAAATAAGCATCAATATACAAAAACAAACTGCAATTGTCGTAAACTGAACGTGCTTATTTAACAATCTACAAAGTCATAATTTCATAAGATGACAATGCCAAATGAAACCCATAATCAAAGTCCTACAAAACGAAACAGTTATACGCAAGGAGAGTTATTGCATGCCAAGAAAGCTTTGCAGTTCACAACTAATCGCTGAAGAGCACGAGACAATAAAGTTTTTTTCTTCAGTCATTTCTCTCTTCAGGAGTAGTAACAGCATTTAATAATGCCTCAATTTTATCTTCTTCATTATCGCAAAGCATCGTGAAAACATTTTGAAACTCTTGAAGAAGATCATCCGACTTGAACCTTGCTGCAAGAAGTGTTTCTTCCTGTTCTCCATCTGACACATCAGCCATTGTCTTCCACATCAATGTACGATTTGATGAAGTCATCCTTTCCAAGCCCATTCCTTTTACCAACGCATGATTTGCACACAATTTATGCACTTGATCACGCCTCATTATCAACCTCGCTCTCTTATTATCATTATGACGTAAAAGCTTCAGACTTCCAACCCCTCGTTCCTTCCATTCTTTGCTTTCCGAATTGAACTTGTACAATTTCACTCGACTTTCGAATAAAATGGCCTCATCTTCCTCTCCACTTTTTGTTTCGACTTTGGCTAACTGCACAATTGGTTCATAATGTGGATCGTGATCATCTTTCTCGTCTGTTCTACTGAAAAGAACTTGGCCAACTCCAGAGAATCCGCCTGCTTGTTGCGGACTTGAAATGAATGGTTTCTGCTCATTTCCAGCAAGAGATGCAAATGATAATGATGAAAATCCTGAACCAAATGCAAATACCTTTGAACTCTCATCTACAGATGAAGTTGAGTGATCTTCTTTCGTATCTTTATCCGCATCTTCCGTTACTTGAGATGTAGCCAAGCCTTCTTGTATTTTATCTTGATGATCAGATGTTGGTCCTTCTTTTCTTTCACATTCACACGCTATACATTTCGTAGCGTTCCAATCATTAAACACCAGACAATCTGTACATTCCCAGCCGTCCATACTTGCTTTCAAGAACGATTTACTGAACTCATTTCCTTTTTCGTCTTCTTTTTTCTCTTGTCTATTTTCAAACATTCTATCATCCCTTTGATCATCCTCTTCTTCCTTGCTTCTTTCTTCTTGACAACAGCTCTCTTCGTTCTCTGCTTCAGCCAATTCATCAACCGATGAACCTCTTGATTTCAAATCTGCACAACACATCTCAATTTTTTCAGCAAATTTCTTCCCAATTTCCTCAGTCTTGAACCTCGCAGTAAACATCTCTTCTTGGGCATCTCCATCAGATATATCAGCATTAGTTTTCCAAAGCCAAGTTGTTTGTGTTCCCGGTCTTGCAGAAAGCACCATATCAGCATGGATCAAATGATTTGCGCAGAGCTTGAACACTTGATCTCTTCTCATTACGATTCTGTAATTATTTCTTGACTTATTATGCAATATCTTCAATTTCCCAACACCTCTTTCCTTCCATTGAACTGCATCGCTATCGTATCGATATAATTTACACCTTTCATCGAATAGACATTCTTCTTCTTCTTCGCCTGATTTAATTTCTTTCTTCGACAATGATACAATCGGTGTGAAATGTATTTGAGTCTCTTCTTCCAACCCTTCTTCCTTACTCCCTTCTGTTACTGCTGATTTGAATAATACCTGACCTTGATTCTCGAATTTCCCATTTGACTTCATCATAAAACCTGGTGTACTTCCAGATGATCTCAAGTCAGAAAAAGAAAGTCCGGTTGTTTTAAAACCGAAATTGAAAACCTTCGATGACGGCGGTTGTTGTTCATTCGCTGCTTCGCCCCCTTCTCTTGGCTTTGATTTCATTAACACGAGATTATCTCGGGTGAAAAACAACGCCGGCAGCAGTAAATTCTCAGCTTTCTTTCTTTCATCTTCAGAACCTTCTTTGACGTAGACTATTTCAATATCTTCATCACTTGTCACAGCAGACTCCTTATATCCAGACACATTTCCATCTTCATCACATTTCACTGCATCTTCTTGTCCACTAATCTTTTCTTTATCGTTTACTTTTCCACCAACAACTTTTATCTCTTCACATTTCTTTTCATCTTGTGCTGCACTGTTTGCTGCCTCTCCATTATCACTTTCCCTTTTCGAATCTCCTCCATCGTCATCTGCCCCAACTCCACTGCACCCAGCCTCCTTTTCCGCCAGAATTGCTGATTTAACTTGATCAAAACATTCTTTAAATCGATGACACGTGTCTTCGTTGCGAAACCTCACTGCAAACTTCTCAGCTTTGGGAACTTCTTCTGAAAAATCTGCATGCGTATACCAAACCCAACTATTCTTAGATGCTTCATTCCTTTCAATGTTCATCTCGGGAAGTATCAAGTGATTAATGCAAATCTTCTTCACTTGATCTCTTCGCATTACAACTCTGTATTGCTTGCTCTTTGTAGTTTTCAGAATTTTCAATTCCCCAACTCCTCTTTCTTTCCATTGACGTCCATCACTATCATACCGATATGCTTTTGCTTTCTCACTGAAGATTGTTTCGTCGTTTTCTTCTCCTGTCTTGTTCTCCATCTTCTTATGAAGTGTTACAATTGCTTCAAAAATTGCTTTGCATTCTTCTTCCGCGTGATGATCGTCTTCTTCTTTTTTGACTTCATCCTTCACTTGGTTGTCAATTTGCAGTCCTTTCTCTGCCAAAGTTGACGAAAAAGTAAACAACGGCTTTATCAAACTGTTTGCTTCTTTTTTATCCTGCTCCGCTGGCTTGCTTTCTTTAACATCAGCTTTATTGAAAGAGAATAAACTCCCCATCGGTTTATCTCCCCCAAAAGCACCAAACATTGGACCTGTTTTTGGCCCTGTGTCACTATTGGGCTCACTGCCAGAATCTGGCACATCTATCGCACCATCTTTAGAACCATGATTAGCACCACTAGCAGGGCCAAATGAGAACTCAAATTTTCCTGCCCCTCCTTCTGAATATGATTTACTTGTAAAATCAAATAAAGATTTTCCTGAATCTTTTGGCTTAGTGGAATCATCGTCTTTAGCAGACAGAAAATTGAATGAAAACGATGGTTTACTGGCTGCATTGCTGAGGCTTGAAACATCTGAAACAGATTTGCTATCTTCACTGGTTGTTACTACTTTAGGATCTTCTTTCAATTCAGCATTACCAATGTCAGATTTCGTTACAAATTTCTTGCCTTCATCTTTGTTGGTTGGACTTGGACTATTCTTCTCAGATTCGTCTTCGTTCGATGTCGTTTCTTTCAATACAATAGTTGAATCTTTAGTTGAACTTGCGACTGAATCTGATTCTGAAACTGCTGTTGCAGCTGCCTCGGTAAAACAAGCTTTAAATTGCTCCACAGCATCATCTGTTTTAAATCTGGCTGTGAATTTCTCAGCCTTCTCTTCTCCGTCAGAAATATCTGCCAATGTAAACCAAACAACAGTTCTCTTTGACATGACACCATCTTCTGCTTTCATCCCTTTCAAAACAAGATGATTCAAGCAGAGTTTCTTCACCTGATCTCGACGCATTATTAATCTTCTTTGTCCACTTTGTCGATTCTTTAACATCTTCAGATCGCCAAATCCTCTCTCCTTCCACTGGGGAACGCTTGAATCAAAACGGTACACTTTTGCCTTTTCACAAAACAGAACTTCTTCCAACTCTTCTCCGGTCTTCAAATCAACTTTTGTTAACTCAACAAGTGGTGTAAAAATTGCTTTACATTCTTCTTCATTGTGATATTTTTCAGGAGATGATGGCGAAGGACAAGTAACTACTGAAATTGTTTTATTTTCTTCATCTTTATTTTCCAACTCTTCATTCTTGGATTGAGATGAAGGAAGATGAAAGAAGTCTCTTGGAAGAAGCAATTTCTCTGCTTTCTTTTTCTCATCTTCATCAGGAAGAAACTGATATGTAACTCTAAAACCAACACCATCTTTCTCCACAACTTTTTCTTCCGTCAAAACCTCTTCATCCCGATTTGATTTTTCGTCACCTTTCACATCTACCTCGTCCTTCTTTGATTCCCCTTTTTCATCTTCCTTCGCCAACGCAACAGAACTTTTTTCTTTTTCATCTTCCTCATTTCCTGATCCTTTCTCTGTCCTACTCACAGATTCATTGAAATGTTTCTCGAACTCTTTCGCAACTTCAACTGATCTGAACTTTGCAGCAAACGTCTCTGATTTTGTTTCTTCGTCACTACAATCAGCTGCCGTCGTCCAAACAAATATCTTATTTGAATCATCCATGGGCTTCAAAAACATTCCACTGACCAAACAATGATTTGCACATAGCTTGTGAACTTGATCTCTTCTCATTACTATTCTATACTTTTCAGAATCCTTCTTAAGTAGAATTTTCAACTCTCCAACCCCTCTTTCTTTCCATTGTTTAGTTTCTGCGTCAAATCGATATAACTTGCATTTCTCAGCAAATAAAACATCTTCACTTTCCTCTCCAGTTATTCGATGTTCTTTCCTTGTTAATTCAACAATGGGTGAAAAATTTAAACTGTGGTCGTTTTCTTTCGACGGACTTTCTGGTGACTTCGGCCCGGTCTTTTTATCATCAAACAATGAAAATGATGGTGGAATAGATGATGATGAATCCTTTTCGTCATTCGTCGTATCACCTTGCTTCCCAAATGTAAATGACCCAGATGGTGTGAAATACTGGGATCTATCTGCAGAAACATCTTGAAAAGTCGTTGGCGTTTGACTTGTCACGCCAAATTTAAACCCAGAACTCAGAGGTGTTGAAAACATTGATTGAAAAGGCAATGATGTTGAAACAGAATCATTTCCATTATTGCTTGGCTTCATAGTTGTACATGCTGGACATTGTTGAACTGTTGCTTCGTTTCTTATCAAACATGTTGGACATTCCCAACTGCCTACACTTGGAGCAAACAGATTCTTCAATTCTGATATTTGACCCTTCTCACTCAAAGGAGATCTCTGTAAGATAATTGGCGTGGTTCTTCCATCCTTATTCAACGGGTTTTCAGTTTTACAACCAGAACAATTTCGGTTGTCTTTGCCGTTTCTCATGGAGCAAGTTGGACATTCCCAATCAACCTCAGTCTTCACCTCATTGCTGAGTTCAGAAGTTGCTTTGCTGACCCCAAATACCGGCTTGCTTCCACTCGGCATTTGACCGAATGAAAATAACCCAGCAGGCTGGACTCCAAATGTCAATGGTTTTTGTGAGCCAAATAGGAAACCGGATTGAGCTGGGTTTCCGGATCCAAACAGCAATCCCGAAGAGTTTCCGCTTGTCTTCTCAACTGGTGTGCATCCGGTTCCAGGCTTAGCAGTAGAGCATGCAACGCAGGATGTCTTATCTCCATCATTTCTAACTTCGCAAATATCACAAACCCACGAGCCTTCCTTTCCAGAGAATTTCGACCACACTGATGCTGAACTTTGAGTCGGAGGTGCCTTCTCTTCTTCCTTTTGTTTGCTATCTGTCAAAACTGGTTTAATAACAGCAGAAGAATCGCTAGTTGTAGCAGCAAATAGAGATTTAGGTTCTACTTTCTTCTCTGATAAACCCTTTGGTGGCGAATCTCGAATTGAAAAAGGCCCTTCTCCACCAGTAGCTTTGAGATCATCTTTAATCTGTTGTTGACCAAACAAAATTGGTGATGCAGAAAATGTTGTCGTTGGAAACGATAAAGGCTTTGATGAACCAAAAACAGGGCCATTTGCATCTCCAAACTTGAATGGTGTTGCATTATCACCATTATCAACTTCCTTCGTGGCAATTTGAGTTGCACCTGGCTTTGCTGTCGCACAAGCAGCACAAGAAACTGCACCCGGCATATTCTGCACATCACACACTTCGCACATCCAAGAGCCTTCTTTTGCAGTAAACTTTGCCCACACTGATGAACTGGCAACATTTTCATCGTCCTTATTATCACCATCCTTACTGTCACCACCCTTCGCCACAGCATCATCCCGATCGGAATCACTCTTCTTCGTATTATCCAGATATCTCAGCATTGTTTTCTGACACTCTTCAAAGACCCTCTTAAACTCATTGCAGATATCAATGTTCTTAAACTTGACAGCAAATTTCTCCACAATTGGATCTCCTTCTGAATAATCCGCACCAGCAACCCAAACCAATGACGTAGTCGATAAATCATGTGGTTTCAATTCGATATCTGGCATGATGGGATGATTAGCGCAGATCTTGTAGATGACATCACGTCTCATAATGACACGACAATAGTCATTCGACGGATTGTGGCTCAATCTCATATCACCAATTCCTCGCTCTTTCCATTGATTTGAATCAGAATCGAACCTATAGAGCTTGGCACGATGTTTGAATAGGTTCACATAACCCTCTTCTCCGCTTGATTGGTTTTCTTTCTTTTCCAGCTCAACAATTGCCTTGTAATGTGGATCATAGTTGTCTTCCTGTTCCTTTTCACCTGAGAATAGAGCCTTTCCTGCGCCAGAGAATCCTTTTGATTTCGCCTCGGTTTGAAAAGCAGGCGATGACGTATTTGAATTGCTCTTAATGAAATCAGCAAATGACATCATCGATGACGTGGCACCAAGGATAGTTCCTGTGCCTGGTAATGTCGGCTGAACGGCTACAACGTCTTGTTTTATCGTTGGCGATTTGGATGTTTCAATTGTGCTGGTAGCAGTAGTAATTTCCCTGCTGGCTGGTCTTGCATTTCCCGAAGATGAACAGCCAAGACACCCGCAGCAAGCAGGTCTTGAACTCGGACTGAAAAAAGTATTAGGAAGCTGAAATCTTCCCGCTTTGGCACGCTCGGCAAACGAAGCTTTTTTGACAAAAGTAACAAAAACATCTTCATCAATCATTTGAACAACACGTGGTACAGGCTCTTCCTGATTGGCCACATCGGCGTCAGGTGATTGTCTGTCGGAATTAGCATCACTGTCACCAGTAGCAACGGGATTGACTGTTTCCTGATCGTAATAGCCGACCTCCCCGTCATCATTTGCATAATAAACATTTCCATCTTCATCATCATCTTCATCGTCGTCATAGTAACCACTACCATTGTAATACTCATCGTTGTCATAGCATCCATTATCATCAACATAATATTGATCTTCTTCGCAGTAGTATTGATCCTGTGCGGCTTCCCAGTTGTTTTGAAAATGCGCATTTTGTTCAGCAGTCAATGACTCGTAATTCGCCGCACCATAAGCACCGGCTGAAGTGGAATCAACGTTGATTTGAGCTGGGCTGAATCTATCAGTGATGCTTTCTTCGTTCGCATTTGCTGGCACGGTAGCAATTGGTCTTACTGCTTCGGTTTGCAATTGCAAATTGGGAAATGGTGTGCTCTGGGCACCTTGCATATTAGCAGCGGAATTTGAGAATGAAAATGGAGAGATATTTCCAAACTGAGGCAACGATGATTGCTGTTTGTTCACTGTAAAATTAAATGGCAATTCAGTTGTTGTTGCTGCGGTTGTTGTTGCCTGTTTATCAGATGGAAACAGATTCTTGGCAGCAGCAAGAAATGGATTCTCTTGTTTTTTCCCAAATTCAAAATCTGAAGCAGCAAACTGGAATGGCCTATCCTCATTCTTTGGCTTACTATCCGTGCTGAAAGGTTGGGAAAGTGAGAACTTGAAATCTTGTTGAGTTCCCTGGGCACCAGCAGCCTGAGTTCCCTGCGCACCAGCAGCCACACCCTTCTCGTTACCGTCATTAGTTGGCCTTGAAGCACTGTTATTCAGATTAAACTTAAACGAGGAAAAATCGAACACTTTCTTCTCTTCTTCTTTTGAATTCTTGGGTTGTTGCTTAGCGAATTCGAGCTTTCCAGGTGTAAGGACAAAGCCTTGTTTTTCACCAGCTTCAACCTTACTTTCAACAAATATCCCCTTTGAAGCATCAACAAATGAGGATGACGTAACTGGAGAATGTGACGTAATAGCTGATTGCAATTTAACCGCATCATCTTTGGCTGGAGATGTGGTAGCAAGCTTTGCTTTCCTGCTCTGACAATCCGTGAAAACCTTCAAGAACTTGTCGGCAATGTCTTGATTCTTAAAACGACCAGCAAATGTTTCTGGCTTGGCTTCTTCCTCACTCACATCTGCAACCGTAAACCAAATGAAGGTAGTGGGACTGCCATCTTTCCTTATCAACTTCATGTCATCAGTAACCAAATGATTGGCACAAATTTTAAGCACGTGATCCCGCCTCATCAGTATTCTACTCTGATTGGACGCCGGATTGAGAAGAATCTTCAATTCGCCAATCCCTCTTTCTTTCCACTGGTTGTCATGCAATCGATACAACTTGCAGCGCTCCATGAAAACAGTATCTTCATTTTCTTCTCCTGTTTTCTGGTTTGTTTTTTTTGTCAGTTGAACAACAGGTTCCACGTGAATATAATCATTACCGTCTTCATCTCTCTTCCTTGCTTCGTTTTCATCTTCACGACTTGCAATACTATCATTTGCCTTTGCTCCATCCTTTCTTCCATCTTCTTTGATAATATCTCTCTCTAACTCCTCCTCTATCTTGTCAACTGTTTCAGCAAGACCAGAGAAATATCCTTTATCAAACACGGGCCCGGGTGAGAATGGATCCCATGACATTTCTGGCTCTAACCTTGGCGTCAAATTGCTTGAGCCAGAGGCAGCATCATCCTTTGGAGCCTGCGCTGCCATTGAAGAAGAGCTTTCTTCTGTATTGCCAGACAACGACATAGTATCATTCGACGATCTAAGCATGGATTCGTTTCCCGATTGGTTCTTTCTTATATCACTCAAATCTCTCTAAGAAAGAAAGGACTTCGTATTGAAATACAATACTTCACAGTTTAACCTATCCCTTTCACACTAAAAGCAACATGGAAAAAATTGGTCGCACATCAACAAAAACAAATAAACAAAGAGATCCATTAATTTTAAGAGATACCAGCAATTATAATGCAAATTTTGCGAGAAAATTCAACTTACCTCTAGCTTGTAAATGCGTTGTGCCAGAACAGAAAATTCATGATTTCTCACCGCCAACTGTTCATGTAAAATTGTATTTTCCAAAGTCAATTTCGAATCAACATTTGCTTCATTGATCTATTATTAACAAAAAACAACAAATTATATGATTGTTTGTGCATTGAAGTTCAAATCTTGATTAATTTTGAATAATTAGCACAAAAAACTGACCTGTTTTGCTTCATCACCATTGTCTGTTTCTTGCAAAGTTGAAAAGCGAAACTCGAGGACTTTATCTAAAAAATCCAAACAAACATTCTGTCTATAGTTGTTTAATTGCAATGTTTTAATGTGGAATAAACATCAAAAGTAAGACACATGATAGGATAATTAGACCGCATAAAAATAAGAAATATGAAATGAATGAATTACTTGGTGCTGAAGTGATGCCAGATTGTTCGGCAATTGCATCTCTGATTTCGTCGATTTCAGACTGAACTCCAGAACGCAATGAGACCTAATTAGAGAAAGAAAAGCACCAAATTCAATACAAACACAATTAAGTAACGACTAGCCTCTTAATTAGACACCCGTAGCTGAGCCTGTTGCCTTTTACGTATACAAATATAGATCACCTGTGATTCGTCAAGTCTTGATAAACATGTGAGCAATCTTTCTCTTGATTTTCGTAAACAAGAAAGATGACTTCTCAATCCTTCGACATTTGATAAATCCTCCATTGCAGCAAGATCTCTGTAAACCTATAAAAAACGTGAAATAATAGACGCCATTCATATCCAAGAAGCTTGAGAACTCGAATAAATTAGAAAAACAGAGCATCCTGCAAACCTGTGCTTCTTTGTATGCAGAATCAGCAGTAAATAATTCCTCCAGGTATTTCAATGCACTCTGATGCAGATTTTCCTTCATTGCCGCATCAGCCATTGCCATTCTTATTTCAGTTATCAAATCCAACTTCTCGGTTTCCTAGAAGGGTTAGCGTCCGCAAATGAAAATTCCAGGTTTGTTATAAACGAAGAGCATTGAAGATAGCGTACACATTTCTAAGGCAAATACCTTGATCGGGTCGGCAAGTGGCTGTATCAATGGTCTTTTTAGCTGTGTACTCTCGTTGCGACTGAGAAGAAAAATCCAGTATTTTAAGACTTTTCAAGATTACTAAGCCCACACAATGCACACCTTAAGACAGCTTAATAATCTACATTTAATATCATACCTTTCTAAAAGCCTTAAAGCTTCAATTGCATAGTAATAGCCGCGTTTTTGCAGACTCTGTTACAAAACACGAATTAAATAAAATTACAAATTACAAAATATTTAATTTAAAAAAATTCTAAAAGAAATCGATTCTCCATGGCATAAAACACATTGCAACAAATACCTGGAGGTGTGCTTGGCTCTTCCAGGTTGTTGAATCCTCATTTAGGATATCTTCTGCCTGTTCAAAGAAAACAAACTTCGCATAAGCATCTCCATTCAGTGCGAATTAAATAGATACAATCAGTGTGAATTAAATAGATACACGCTTGACACATCTCATTAGATTCTGCAACAACAACACTCACTTTCTTTAGGAATGTATCTGAAATGTATTTCAAAATCCGCGGGTCAATTCCATGCTTATCAATAACTCTAAGAACTTCCAGACCTTTCTGTGAAATCGACTTCAATTTTGATGTGCTCGAGTTCCTGTACAAATACCAGCGCAAGAAAATAACTACTTTCAGACTATAAACGTAAAAAATACTCAACATCGAGAAAATGAGAAGATAGGGGGGTGTTGCAGGAAGTGGCAGGGTGTAGAAGAGGTAGGAAAGTGTATAAGAAAATGGGAGGGTGTACTAGAATTTAAAAGAGTGTGCAAGAAAGTGGGAGGGTGTAAAAAAAGGTAGGAGGGTGTAGAAGAAGGTAGGAAAGTATACAAGAAAGTGGGAGGGTGTAAAAGAAGATAAGGAGATTTGTAAAAAGATAAAAGGATGCAGCAGCAAAAATCACAAGCCAATAAGAATCATGTCATAAAGCATACCATGTTTTACCATTATGCAACTTATATACAGCATTCCAAAACTCCTTTTGGCTTGACATTGCAAAGTCTTGCCCAGTCAAATATGAAAGCAAACTTGGTTGACTTTCATTCTTGATTTCTTCATTGTTGCGGATAAATCTGTTGTACGCACTGTAAACAACGGCCTCAATAAACACCTTCAAGAAAAATAAGCGATATTTTGTATTTATTTCTTACAATCCTGCAAACAGTTTATACCGTGTTGTTACTTATACAAGTTTGTACTGAAGATTTTCGAACATCCAGTGGGTGTAAAACAAACCTCAAGGTCTTTAGATGAAACTGAAAATGGTGAACAATTCTTGATGCTATCAGTATCCATTTTCATCTCAAAGAAAATATTGCCAACCAGACGTGCAGCTGCAACAAAAATAAATAAATATTTGGTAATTAACATTGAATTCTTTCGGGCTTATCTGCTCAAAGGTCCCCGTAAATGCTTTTAAATATTCGGCGATGTAACGGAGATAAGTTCGTACGCTACTAAAAGCAAAGGCATCAATCTGCGTTGCAGATACGATAGATATCGAGAGCACCTAAAACAATTCGTCAAAATGCTACTCAAAAGTGGCTTATTCCTCATATCCAGGCTATTTTAACACCAACATTTCGAAAGTCAGAAAGTTTAGCAAATCCGATAGTTCAGCTTTATGCGAATCAACCCGTAGTCACAAAATAACACTTGTGACTACGGGTCAAAAAGAAAATCAAAAATGATAAATTGATAGAAATTTCACCCACAAAAGGTCTATCCCTACTAACCTAATCTAAGTCTTCTGCTTTACCTACTGAAAATTGAGTGTGCCGAAGCGGCATAGGTTTCCACAGCTCAAATTGAGTTAGGAGCAGTGATAACACTTTCCTGGGGGCCAAAAACTGGTCCGTTGCACTGTTTATGGTGGACTTTAATAGCGTTTGAATTTTTATGAAAAGTTTACCTTCTAGCTCTAAACGCCCACTCAAAAAATGCCAGCTTACACCAATCCAGATTAAAAAACTCAGATCTTCGGGATTATCTTTTATCGCAACTAAAACAAAAATAATAACAAATAGCAGAAACTTTGAAAGAAATTGCTCAAGAATTAGAATTACAAAACTTGGATTATTGTCTCTTACTTTCATCATATTTCAACAATTCATCTTTATCAGGTACTTTTAGGTCAGGGTTTAGAAATTCTTTATCCTCTACCACAAATGACTGTCAAACAAATAGATCAAAATCATGATAATTCTTACAACCAAATTGACAAAATTTAAAACTTTGACCAGTTCAGAACTCACACATTGAATATCGGTCTTCTTTTGATACATTCTTTCCAATAGCTCTGACCGTCCCTAAAATTGAAATAGCACTGCTAATTAACAACAATGTTGGTCAGCTGTTTAATAAATATCAAATTATAGCCATGGCAAGCAGAAAGTCTGCACACAAAAATTTACTTACAGCACTGCAACAAGTATCAAAAACTGATGACTTCATCCACTTGGCACCATTCATCTTCAGCAATGCAAGAATTTGATGATCTAAAAAAATTGAACAATTTAGTAATGAATTATTATACTAAATTAAATAATTATTCCAAAATACAGAAAAAATTAAAGATCAAATACTTGTTTGGCTGAGCCTTTTACAAGCCATTGAGTACCATATCATTTGACCTATTTTTTTCGAATTTTTGATGAACCATGAAGATTTTGGATTTGGCTCCTTGCTTGATGAGGAAATTGAAAATAAACCAAAAGCGAACTTTGTGGCAATGTTCCATGGAATTTCATACTAAACAGTAGCAAAGAATAACAACAAAATGAATCAATCAAACATGTGTAAACAAAAAGAAAATGAAGCTATAAATATTATAGATAATATACACTTAGCAATTCCAAAGTGTATTATTTAGAGATTAACAAGAGTTGTGAAATCTCTTACCTCCTTTGCCATCTTTAGCATGAGTTCACCAAAGAAAAAATATGCTTGAGCTCGAATTTCTTGGCAAAAAACTTCTACTTCAGATCTTAAATCTTCTGACAAAATATGAATATCAACTTTCAATGATTCTTTCACAGCAGAATCCAATCTACAGCAAAGAAAATCCAAACTCATTAAACTATCTATAATAATTTCACACACAAATTAATATTTCATGCCAAACAAATGCAAAATCATATTGAACAAATGTTGTACTTTTGAATTAAGGATTTGGCAACAAGAACAAAGTTATTTTTCAAGCAATCTTCAACCAATGCGCAAAGAACAGACGCATATTTCATAAAAACTTCAACTCTTCCAATTGGATCTATGAATAATACAGAGAATGAATAAGAAAAGATCCCATACAAAAACGAAATATATTTATTATTTCCTTAGCATAACAATCCTTTATTTTCTGATTTCATATGCGATTAATATAACTAAACCTTCTTTTCTTTTTCTTTCTTTGGTTTCTAAAATCTCTCACTCATTTGGTGATTTTTCTCAACACCTTTAGTTTGATCTGTAGTCATTACATCATCAGCACAGTATATTTCATTAAATAAGTAAGAAATACCAAATTCATATGTACCATTCCTTTTCTTGTAAACACATTCAAAAGTGTCAACAGCACATCTTAACCATTCAGGAGAAGATTGGAAAGCTTTTGAGTCAACAAGCGATGAACAATGCTCGTAAGCTTCATCCAAGTCACCTACACAAATCATAATCATAAATATCAAAATAAGAATCACAATTACTGACGTAAATATTTCAGAGTAAGCTCCTTGCATTTTAAAAATAAACCTGACGAAAAAGAAATTAGCAAAAACAAATTGAAAACAAACCTTTTTCAATATATAAACTGATGAGTTTAATATGAAGTGAAACATCTCTTGGATTTATAACCTGTTAAAAAACAAAAAATAACAAATTGTTAAGTAAGTCCCTTCCACCAAATTACCCCCGCCTGAACAATAATTACTGTAAATAACCCCCTAGAGGCTTATTCAAGAATTTACAGTATTCCCTACTAATACCTTTCAGCACAACAAACATATATATCAATAGAAAAGGGGATAGTTGACAGTAAATTACATATGGATCAAAAGCGAAAAAAATATTCTCACCAACTCTTGTGCAAGAATGTCTTCCATCTCATCATAATCTTTCACATCACAATACATCAAGATATGCCACTAATAACAAAATCATAATGGTAACTATAATTGTATTTTTTAGAATTACGACAATTAAAAATAGACTCACTCTCAAATTGAAGACAGAAGGATGATTTGGAAAGATTTTGGCTGCTTTATCTGCCCAAACTTTAGCGATTTCAGGCTGTGTCAAGGGGATCTTGCAATACACTTCAATAACTACAAAACAAGTAATAAATTTTAGCAATAAAATAATAAATCAAGTAACAAATGAAAAAATAAACTTCACAGAAACTAATATATCTTAATAAAAAATGCCAGTTTTACAAATTGATTTACGAAATTGTGATAAAAATTGTGATAAAATTATAATTTGATAAGAATATGAAATACTTTTCAAGAAGATATCTTTTTGAGTGCATGCCAGTTCAATAGACCTAAAAACGATACAAAATAAGATTATTTTGTTCATCAAGGAATTTTCTTCTTACTGAGCATAATAACTATAACAGCTTATTACTTTTTATAACACTTTAATGCTTCCTCCCATTGTTCAAGCTCTTCGTGGACAGCTCCAAAAAGATTAAATGCCCTAAAATTAACAGCATTAGTTATGAAAAGAGAATCAAGGAGAATTAAAAAAAAATCTTATATGTTAGTATTTCATTGGATTTTTAAAATTATTATTTTAATTCAATAAATACCTGTGATCTTTTTTATTGACTTCCATGTACTCTTCAAGAGACCTATTGAAATATGTGAATTTCAAAATGTGCTAAAGCATTTATATTTAAGCATTTATAATGATAAGAGTTTTCAGTGTCTGATTAATGAATTTGCGGAATAGGTCACCAGATAGGATTACATCTCATATTGACATTCCCTTGGTGCTTACTGGGCATCAATACTACCTGGAACCATTCAAAAACGAACGATAAAGAACACTTACGAACATAATTCAACATATTTGTCATTGTGAAGAACCGCTAAGTGGCATATATTCAACTACCGTAAATCCTCGAATAAGCCCCCACCTCCGAATAAGCCCTCCCCTTGAATAAGCCCCCATCCTGATAATCATTTGCAAGGATATTGAGTCCAAGTATTAAGATATTGAAGTCGTTTAGTAAGTGTATTGTAAATAACAGCAAGTTTAAACCTATAACTTTATTGATTGGCTGCATCGTATAGCCTTTATTTTACTTAATATTGAACAATAATCCAGCTAAAATTTCGTTTTTGCAAATAAGCCCCGGGGGGATTATTCGAGGATGTACGGTAATAGACATACTGTTTACAGTTAAAGTTAAGAGATTCTTAAAGGCTTCAATACTTTTGTATTGAATTCTCTTACTCAATACTTAAACATACACACTTTTTTATATCCACTTTATAAGGAACCTAGAACTAGGATTTCTGGTAAACTACAATAGATTCTTTTGTTCTATTGTTTCCTCTAACAATAGAAAATTTAAGGAACTTTTGGTACTTAGGCTCGAGGTAAGTTCCTTATAAAATAAAAAGCGTGTAAACATCTTAAAGAATTTTCATACTCTTTGGCCTTTTCTGGTAGCTTTGCATCTTTATAAAGTCTTGCAATTTCCAATTTCTTCAATTTTCGCTACAAATAGTTAGTAGGAAGAACATTAATATTCAAAGCCAACGTATCTTCTTGAAACCAAAAAAACAATAGCTGAAACAGCATCATACTAAATTGGTTGGCTTTTGCAATATCAGGGCCTAAAAACTACGGATCTTAAATTAAATGAAAAATATAACAAAAACATTACAAAAGCATATAACAAAAGCAAGAGATTAGGTATACTTAATGGCATTGCATGAGATAGAGTTGTTAAAAGTTGTATAGGACTACGATAAAAGGGGTGTGTCAGTACCTACGGCTCTAACCAAAAATCATTACAATACACGCATTTCTTTTAGCAGACAATTAAAAATGACTTCATGATTTCTCCTTCTACTGCACTATGAATTCTGAATTATGTGAAGTGCAGGGCCTAGTAGAGAAGCTATACCTATGTACCATTGATTGGATTACACACATACAACAACTTATACTTACCATCTTAGGATCTTTAACTGCATTTTCAAAGCGATTGATAAATTTTTCAACATCTGCTTTTGAAAGTACCATCTTTTATCAGACTGTGCGGCAATAAAATCAAGACTCTACAACATCATCTTCACAAAATCAACCATATTCAAAAAAAATTCCCGGAAAACGGCGCGTGCATCTGCTGCACAATGCCTTTGGAAGTGTGGCCTCGTTCTGAGACTTAGATTAGCGGTTTTTCGATCGATTGTTGGGGGGAGAGTCGCTAGAGAGGAGGGACGCTAATCTTTTTGTCGTTTTGTCGTATAAAGCATTAATAAATAAACGCAAATAATAGAAATAAAGTTGAAACGGTAGATATTTCAATTCCTTGAAGGGTTCAAGCAAGGGAATACCAACTGTATATAGCAAAGTTTGGGGGATCGGGAAGTCAGTTATAGTCAATGACCGATGACGTGTTTTCAAAATTCCGCGGGCAGGTAGTAACTGCATGCAGTTTTATTTACTATGCAATGTGTGTGATTATGGTGAAATTATAAAAACAAAAAGCCGGCTTACATTGGCTGATTTTCTTTTGTCTATTGATATTGGACATTGAAAATACTAATTTGCATTGCAATTGACACTATATTTACCAAATTGAATTTAAAGGTTGTGCTGCTTGTAGTAAAAATATTTGTTTGCGTTTGCCATTCAAGCTGAACATAATTGAAACTCTTCGATCGGCTCAACATGGCTCCAATTGGTTATGGAATATGGGGCAGGCCAACTTCTACCATAGATTGGTGTGAAGAAAATTATGTTGTCACGTCTCTAATTGCAGAATTCTGTAAGTTTTGTAGTTTTGTCATGTGTTATTGTTTACGATAAAACCAGGGGGCTCTCTCTACCCTTCCTCGAGGCCCGTGGCCTAAACTTCATTCAGCATATCCTAATAGTTTTATTTTCAAATCAGGGAATACCATTAGCAATTGGATTATGATTATACCTCCAGTTATTGCAGCTTTTATATCCTGGAAAAACCAACTGGAATCCAGAATTGTATTTGCCCATTTATCCATCGCAAGTGAGTGCGAAATATATCGTTACTCGATACTTTGAAATGAATCTGGTATCTCTTACTAACTGTGCTCTGTGGTTCTGGCTTACATAAATTAATATCACTTATATTATTAGCTTGTAGATTAATATTTTTGATTTATTTTAGTGGTCGGACTTGGATCGTTCGCATTCCATTGTACCCTTTTGTACAACATGCAGGTATGAATAATTGTTGACATCACACAATATTCCTATAATCGTCTTGCTTTGTTGTTTAATCTATTTCCGCAATTTTATAGCTTTTGGATGAATTACCAATGATATATGGAACATGTATTCTGATTTATGGAATGTTGGAGTTAAATAGCAAAGAAAACGTCATGAATCGACAACTTGTCATTTTATTTGCAATTTTGAGTTTTCTCATTTCAGTTGTAAGTTTGTCTTGTTTACACAATCTTTATGATCTTTATTGTTAGTCGGCTTTGACTTGCAAAAGTCACCCATGCGCAGGTCGTCTTTTGGGACAATTTTTATCTCTGCGACAGTTGTCCTTCGAGTCTTTTGGGTCTTTTGGGACGTTGGCGTGGCGGTTTCCACTTTTTAGTCCTTTTGGTCGCTTGGGTCTTTTCCAACGACTCAAACAGACTAAGTGAAAATCAATCTTAGGGTATCGTAACTCAAAACCTTCGAAATTTGAGAATAATGAGAACAACAAAGCCGCCAGGCTCAAGCGACACCAGAACTCAAATAATCTGTTTATCTGAGCTCTGAGCTCTCTCGCTTAAGCAAAACAAGGGTTGGTTAAGGTTAAGATTAACAATAATTTCAGCCTCAAAGTCTGTATTATTGTTTGTTGGATTCAAGCTCAAATATATTTATTGTCTTCATTTCAGATCTATGTGGTTGTGGTTAATCCAGCATTTTTCCAGGTAAACTTCCTCTTGATTCAAACCTTGATCCCACAAGCCACCAAAATAGAAAGAACGTCTTTCTAATATTGACTTTGAAGATATATGCGAATTTAATGATTCGGGAACAACGACAAATGATTTTCCCCCAAAACCAGGACAGGGCAGAAGCGTTGGTTAGCCCCCCGCTTACCGGGTCTTAGAAAAGTGTCGATTCACAACTGCGACAAGGACAAAACAACAGAGGCAACGAGCGAAATAATAAACTATTCTTTTTTAGTTCTCCTACGCCGTCCTGGCCACATCATTATTCTCTTTGACGGTCTATAATTACAGGCAAGATGTTTTTCGGGTTTATCAATTAAATACTACTCGCATTAACAATGTTATTGGCATTTTACGAAACTATTGCAATTATGGTTTTAGAAAGTACCGAGGTTCATTGGCCTTGCTTGTCATATCGGTTTCAAGGTGAGAGGATTAATTATTTCCATGCAAAACAAAATTCCAAAAAATTATTCCATCTGCCGTGACCATAACGACAGAGAAATGAAAGAAAGTATGCCAGACGGTCAATCTTTAATTGAAAACTCGTCCACCTCTCAAATCTCCATTTCTTGCAGTTATTTATTTGGCTTCGTCTTATGGAACATTGACAATAACTTCTGTCCCCACATGAGGTAGGTAAAACTCTTCAATTAATTTCTTTATACATATGTTTCTTCGTTTCTTCTCCGATATGCAATCACCACAAGGCATGCTCTATAATTTCTTTGTCATGACAACGGAAACATCTATCGAAACACGTGTTTCAACTCATCTTTTCTCCGACCCATGGAGATAAGATATATCATAACGTGTATATCTTATCTCTATGCTCTGACCTCTTCCATTCAACAGACATGCAAGAGAGGCTCTTCCGTCGTTTGTAAAACCTATCACGCAACTGCATGCATGGTGGCACACTTTTGCCGGTGCAGGGACATATGTTTCTATACTCTATGGGTATGCTTTGTATGCATATTTTTCCATTTCACTTGTCGTTTCTCTCTTCTGTCATTTTGATTTCTCTTTACATTTTTCTCGTAGTACGCACCTGAGATTGAAATGTCTTGGCTACAAACCAGTTCTGAAAGTAGGTCATCTCTTCCAGTCCAGTCTGCAAAATTTCCCTCACATATTGCATCGGTCTTCGTCTAAACTTGTGTCTGTATATTAAATCAACGGCGTCTCCGCTTGTTGCAGTACGATTTTCACATCCCTTAATAACACAATTCTTCTTCCTAGGTTTATTATCGATTTATCCCAATAATCGTGAAATCGAATGGGAAGACATTGAAGAAAACGATAAACGGTGTCAACAATAACAAAATGTACTTTCCACCAAAATCCAGAGATTTTATCAACATGGCGTCATCGAAATCATAACTGAAACATCCTAAGATAAAAAATATGCTATATTTTGCTGCTAAGTGCATTTATTTCTGGGTCGTCATTTTTTGTAGAACATATTTTCTTGTTGTATTCATCCAGCTTCCATTCCATGGCGTAATATCCCAGCAGTCTAAATCGGTAAAGCTATTTATTGATCAAATTATAAGAAACGTATGCTTTTAGCACATAGTTTGTTGCAGAGTGCCCGTCGGGCGTAACAATAACTATTAAATTAAGAATCATACGTTATATAATTTGTCAACCTTGGTTTACTTGCATTCATCAAAGATTGTACAATTTTGTTGCTATAAATGACTGTTTGCTACAGTGGTTAAATATCTGCCTATGGTCAATGTTATTCGATCAGCTTTCAGTGTGTGAATGATTTCAACCAGGGAAGGCTTCGCAAAAAAGAACATATCATCATTTTGACACATGATAAGAAATAATGAAATGACAAATAATGATGTTGCCTGAGGTATAACATAAATTTAAAAGCATATTTTAATACAGCTTTCTGCAGAAAATATGAAACATTTTCATACACATCACGAAAGACAAGTGCCAAACAAAGGAATCCGCCAACATTTTGCATGGAAAAACTGTGCGAAAATGCAACAACTATTGCATCAACGTTTATCGAAAAGACGAAAACAATTATTTTGCTTGGCACGTGTCGTGAAATAATTGCACAAAAATCACCCCTTGAAGAGTTTAAAGATTAAACAAATATTAAAAGAAAACAATTTTAAAAACTTTACAAATCCACGACTTAATTATAGCATATTTATAAAATTCAAGTGCAGGTATAGATTTAATGATTACTTATTAATTGGTTAGGAAGAAAAATCGAAACATATATCATTGAGTCATGTTAAATGAGAAGAGAATGCTTGTGCTAATTCAGTTGAAGCCGATTGAAGGAAACTGCCTTGTGAAATTTCAATTTCTATTATGCCTTAGTAAAACTGTTGATTTTTAACCTGATGGTTAAAAATTGTTAATTATATAAATCATTAAGCACCTGCCACTTGTTAAATTATATGAATGATAACAGAGTTTCAATCGCCTTTAAGACAAAATGCAGTCAGCCTTCTCAAAAACAAACACCTCCAGCATTATAGCGAGAAAATTAAAAGTTCGACTTGAAGATTTCGATTTAAATTGGTCATATGTACACGACATGTGTTCAACATGCAAAGAATTAAAGCTTGTTTTGAAGGTGTAAGCCTTGGAGGTACAGAATTTCGTGCAATTCGTAGTATCATGTGTTGCAAATAAAAGTGCCACTTTGTTCTGGTGTAAATAATCGAGGGAAAAGACTAGCTTTTTAAATTTGAATATTTACAAATTTCAATCGCAGAACAGGCTACTACAGTTTTTTACAAGTTAATAATTGATTAGGATTGAAATTGAAAACACAAATTCTGAGAAAAAATTATAAGTTTCGCCACTACTTTGAAAAATACACTAGTTGTCCACCATGCAAACCTTAATAATTAGAGCGTATCAGCCATATCGATAAAAGATTCGCGTTTTAACGATTGACATTAATAAATCAAAATTAATGCCATACAATTGTCGTTGTATTAAAATTAAAACGTAGCAGCTAATAATGTCACCAAGTGGTTGTATCTACAAGTATCTACACATAACTTAAGAGGCAAACAGCATTACGGGCCTACAAGATATAATAATGAGAAAGAATTTCAAAACCAAACAGTCCTAGCTTATCATTTACTATTGCATAGATTGGAAGATATTTTGCTAATGTTGTTTGTTTGCATACGCGTGCGTCCTGTGGCATGAGTTGCAATGTCGTGATTGCAATGTCTGTTGTGATTACTATTTTTATTCATATATCGCTATTTCTGCCTCGCTGATGTCACGGACAAACGACGCAGTGAGTGGTAAAAACAATCTTCATGACAAGTCGACCAATAAAAACATACGACAATACTGATATGCTAATTGTGGACAGGAAAAGTGAGGTAGCTAATAACACATCATCACCACACGATCAAATCAAATGTAATAATAATTATAAAGAAAGAAGAGGGCATCACCTATAAACAATCAAATGAGGAAAATAAGGGATAGTTGACAAATTGAAAAGACACTCACGACTTCAAACCATATTTTTTCAGTTTATGATGCTGGTGTTGAGACTGTTTTGGCATTGTTGGCGGCGTTGGGTGGTGTATCAACAGTATTCGTTTCAACCTGTGATTGGGTTGCAGTTGTGCTGTTTGAATTCGCCGAATTCTGCGCACGCACATGCGCAGGAATCAACGATTGCTTTTGACTGCTTGACGTCACCATGCTGAGCTCTATAAAGCAAGCATCGACATTTTAAGCAACGTTAAAGGTCAGCGGTTCACCCCCAAACGGTTTAAAAAGCGTCCGAAAAGAGGAGCCTACCGTAAATCCTCGAATAAGCCCCCACCTTCGAATAAGCCCTCCCATCGAATAAGCCCCCATCCTGATAATCATTTGCAAGGATATTGAGCCCAAATTTCCAAACATTGAAGTTGTTTGGTGAATGTATTGCAAATAGCAGCAAGTGTAAACCAATAACGTCATTGATTGGCTGCATCGTGTAGCTTTTATTTTGCTTAATATTGAACAATAATCAGACTAAAATTTCGTTTTTGTAGATAAGCCCTGGGGGCTTATTTGAGGATTTACGGTAAGTGAGCTTAAAGCAATCATTGTATCATGTATAGTACATATTCAATAGTGGAGTAGTTGGATTAAGAGTAACTGAGCAAAGCTAGTTTATCTCAGACTCATGCATGCAATAATAGAATGTCAAACTGCAATGTCATAGTAACTGATGCAAACATACAACATACCTTCTGGCGTGAAATTAAAAAGAGATGGCAAATCTCTTCCATTTGGCAATCTTATACTTGGATCTCTTAACTCATCAAAAAATGGAAACGAACATGCTTCTAATGGAGGCACACGACTTGTTGGCGTGTATTCTAATAATCTACCAGTCAAACTTATGGCCTCTTGTGGTATCTTTGCTCGAAACACCTGAAACCAGATAACAAGTGATGAAAATGGCATCCACAATGACAATATGTGTTAAAACTCTAAACTCTAAAAACTGCTAAATATTTAAAAATCAATAAAAAAAACAGCAGATAACATTCTGTTAGAGCCCACCTTAGACCATGGATGTGGTTTGATTTGTGGAAATTTGAATTCTGTGTAATGTTGGTTCATCTCTCTTATTTGCTCCCTGGTTGGAGTGCCAAGAACTTTAATTATTTCTACTAATTGATCCACACCACTGTCTCCTGGGAATATCGGCTGACCCAACAAAAGTTCAGCTAGAACACAACCAGCTGACCAGGTGTCTGCAAATAAAAAACAGCAAATAGCATAATAGCATATATGCATGATCAAAAATTAACTAACCATGTTTATATTTAAATTAATAAATGAAAATAGCATACCGATATCAACAGTGTAATCCGTAGCACCAAATATCAACTCAGGTGCTCTGTAATATCTTGAACAGATGTAAGCAACATTTGGTTCACCTTGCACTAACTTCTTTGCACTGGGTTGAAAATAAATAGATGTTAATCAGAGGCAAAATCTCATTTGTTGATTTAATTACAAGAAAGTCTTGTTCTTGTGCTAATACAGTTTAAAATAAAAGAAAAACAACTCACCTTCCAAAGTCACAGAGTTTCAGCACAGCTGTTTCTGGATTCAATAAAAGATTTTGTGGCTTGATATCTCTGTGGCATATGCCAGTTGAATGAATGTAAGATAACGCTCTAAATAACTGATACATGTAAAGCTGAAAGAAAAGGTTGCTATATTAGAACTAATATATTTCAGCATAGAATCATTAAATATTGTAACTAAAAAGAAACAAGAAGGAAAAACAACAAAATAAGTAAACACCTTGATATATATCATTGGAATTGTTTGTTTATTTTTACTATAATGCCTGGCTACCCGGTAGACTGTCTCTGGGACATATTCCAATACAAGGTTGAGATAGACTTCATCTTTCTACAAAACAAAGAAACATTTGTTCACAGCTGAATCACAAGTTTTGAAAACAAACCACAAATCAAATCTCCAGTCCATACAGACTTACCAGAAGGGAAGCAAATTGCATAAACAAATTTCAAAATGTAAACGACAACCAAAAAAAGGGACATGATGGTAAATTGTGACAAATTTCATTGAAAATCCAGTTGACAAATCAAGTAAATTAAAATACATCTGATGATGCTGATAGTGCTTCAGTGAAACGTCATGCAATTTTAATGGTTTTGTCGTATTTTAATATACTGGATTTGCCATACAGACTTGTTGTAAGATTGTGTAATGCGTCATAAACCTGTCACAAAGTATAGGCACGCACCTTTTCACCACTTGTATAGAAAAAATACTCCAATTTGACAATGTTGCAATGGTTCAACTGTCTCATGATCTGAAGCTCACGATTCTACAACAAACAATTGATTTTAACTCTCAAATAGAAACTTCGTAAAATTCTGCACCTGACATTGTTATACAAAACACACAAGAAAAGACATATAAAATATAATTATTCAATATACTTCTAAACCATAAAATAAATATGATGAACATACCTTGAATCTTTTATCTTGAAGAACTTTTTTAATAGCAACTAAGTCACCACTTTCAATAAGGCGTGCTTGATAAACAACACCAAATGATCCATTTCCAATAACCTTTGCATCACAATAACTAACTTCATGGGCTTGATCGGGTGTTGTACCAGTGGTAGCAATTACGGTTGTCATTTTTGTACCTTCTTTATCACCTGAAGAAAAACATAACAAGACAATACTCACACAGGTAGCATCTTTTAACTTTTACTTGCAATGTTTATAAATAAGCATAATGTTAATGAGTAGAGAAGAACACTGCAAAAGGACTCTTCAAAATACTATTAAAGATAAAAAAAGAGTTTCTCATGCTAAGAGTTCTTTATTACAGAGAAATTTGTCACACTCAAGATTCATTATACATCACTACTTAATTTTAGTTCATATCACTAACAGGAAACGCAGGGCTAGCCAGGACAGGAAAAGCCTGAACTCGCAGGAAATACAATTTCCTGCAAATTCACATCTTCAACTGCAGAACTAAGCTGGCTCTTTCAAATGCTAAAATTTTCACAGCAAAAACAACTCACAAAGTAACACTAATAGTGCAACTTGAAAATTGCTCTTCCATGCTACCTAGCAACACCCAAAATAATCATGTATACTGACTGATATCTCTGAAATAGACCATTCACTTGGCATTACAGTATAACTTTACTCTCTTGATTACCTATCAGTCATTCATTTTGTGCCCATTAGTTTATTACATCTTCCATTATCAAAAAAGGATCTTTTTGTGCAATTAAAAAACGAGAATTAGATAATTATCAGCATTGTGAGCAAAGTCTATTTAATAATCAAGTTATACCAAAAAATGTTCTTAATATCCAGATATAAAAGTGTTCATAATGTAACGGTATTCGCGACAAAATGGCAATAACTCTCACGGATATGAAATTTAATGAAAAAAATCAATTAAATGGGCCTAATTAAAATCAAACCGAAATCATACGGACATACATGAGCTCGAAAAAAGGTGTAATAATCAGGTACAAGGGAAAAACATTGCACGGCATGTTTGTTAGCTTGGTGCAGAAGGAATAAATGTTTTCTTTGCAACATGAGCTGACGCCTAAATTGCGCATTATTTTAAGCCGGGCCAAACGAGAATTCTCTCAAGATGGCAGCAAATAAATAAGAAAAAACTGTGCACTTACGACTGACTTTTATTCCAAATGACCCAGGAGAGGGTTGAGATTTGCCCTGTTCATGAACAACAGATGTCGTTCTTGGCCTTCCGCTCATAATAGCATTAAGTTTTGATGTTTTTCTAGGTACAAAATGGGAATAAAGTTATGCCAAATTGTCACATTCCCACGAGTTGTTCCCAGGATGATAAATGTTGTTCAGCAGGTCAAAATCGACATCAGATAATCATCATTTTTAGTAAATCGTATGCATGCTTATAATCACTCCATAGAACAATTGACACAAATAATATTATCCTTGATATACGTGTAACCAAAATCTGTATAAAAATCTGGAAACTGATGCTTTGGAATGATGTAAAATGCAAATTGAATATCACAAGAAGCAGGCTTCACTGAAATTCTCTGTAAATTAGCACAATGGCTGCCTCTTCGTTTCTTCATTACCCCCAGCGAATATCATTAACCAATGGCAACGCAGGCAGGTCTTTATCCGATAATTACCCACATCGAGGCTACATCAAAATGCCTTACCGCAATGCCTCGTTCAAATCATTGCGGCATTGCGGCATTTTAATTTGCCCTAAGAAATCTACAGGTTAATTAAATCTACGGGTTCGTGCAGTGCAGCCAACTTTATTGCGCACGCTTATTATATCTGTTGTGCTTGTTTCTTGAAAAACGATGTGTATGTTGTTGAAACTTGGGCGGCATGCCCGTGCCCCTAACCAAATTTAGTCAAGTGCCCCTGGCCATATTGCTAACCCCATCTCATCGTAACAACGAAACAACGGCTGCAAAAATTTAGATGCAAACATGTGGACACTTTTTCAGTTTCCAAGAGAAATAGTGCTAAATTGTACTGTAAATATTTGTTGTCTAGCAACTGTGGACAAGTAACGCTGAAGCTAAAAACAAAAACTTGCTCCTCTGACAAAGCAACGATTTTCTGAGCCCGTTACTGACCTGTTTAATTCTGATTGATTGAGAGAGAGCAAAAATATTTGAAATTCTGCATTCATATTGTGTTTTTAAATTTGCATTTCAGAAGGTCCGCATTTGTTTCTAAAAAAATGACCTGCTAGAAATTAATTGGCCGGCTTTTATCATTTACTAGGAAAGGAGCTTCAAAACAATTTCATTCTCGCAAATAACTTACTGCAAGTGCCAACTTTTCCTTTTAAAACATAATTTTTATGCACACTTTATTATAAAAGTACTAATTTTAGGCAGAGGCTTAACATCTTTTAAAATGTTCGACTCAGAGCCTGCACTTATTCTCAAGCTATGACGATTCTTGTTTTGCCTTGTGAGAGAGCTCAGACGAATAATTTATTTTAGTCCCGATGCAATCTGACTTTGTTTTTAAATTTCAGAGAGATTGGACCTCAATATTCTCGACATTATACACTTTTTATCTATTTGTACATAAAAAGTGTATAATATCCTATATTGGGGACATGTAATGTAATTGCCCTGCTCTGTCTATGCAAAGTTTTGCTGTATATTTTCTTCAAAAACTTGAAAAACAACAGCTGGCATTCTCCCACAAAAATGGATGCCTTGCGACGCCTGTCTTTTCTTCAAAGTTCATCCACACGTTCGTGGATTTCATTCAAAACAAAAGCAGCAATAATGTTGAGCCCAATATCAATGTCGCATCATAATGTCACAAGATGTTTGAAACGCAAAGATAAAATTTACGATAATTTATTATCTAAATTTAAAAAGCACTGCAAATTAAAATTTCCCACCACTGCTAATAGAGAAAAAGCAATGAAGAATAATATATTGAGTGCATGATTATGAAAAAATGAGAGAAATAGGGATGAGTATAATAAATTAAGGATTTATAAAATACGTTATCAAACCTTCGCATGATGTCCTTTTGAAATGAAATTGAAGTGGATTTGCTTGGCATTTCCTTCCATCAAAATTATCAGAGACTTCATTTTGTTGCATTTCTAGCATTTTGTGCGTGCCCCAAAATGTATTACAAGTCGAGGTTGATTACAACAATATGTTTTGCCACTATACAAGACTCTGATGTTCAATCCATAGCTTGTACTCTGCAAAACAGATTAGTAATTTGCAACGCTCTGCTTTAAACGAAATTCGCTTCTGAAGTTAGAAAGTGGAAAGTTGGTTGACTTTTACCATTGTAAACACCTGCTTGAATTTTGTAATCAAGCGGCAGATTTCAGACTCAAATTTGATTGGCCTTTTTCTCAGCCGTGACAGTAAAAGAGCCTCCATCGTCTATTAATAATTCATGCTCTTTCAAGCTTCGGGATTCACAATGTGTGGCGCATGACTTTCTCGAACAACCCTCCCCCACAACAACATTCCATCTAAACATCCCCTCCTCAAATAAATGTACAAGGGCTTGCTTTCAAACAGTCTTCACTGACACGAATGTAAAGTGCATCCAACTACATACCATGCAATGTTAAATTGCATATCCATAGCAATGATATTACTGCAATATAAAAATAGTGCAATATATATTAAACTGGCTACAACATTAAAATTATGAACGAAGGCTTTGAGTTTTGAGTTGTGTTGTCCACTTTTACAACTACAACTCAAAACGTTACTTCACAGGTTGATACCTGTGAAGTTCTTTTCCGGTCGGCATTCGACCCCCAACCCCCCTGTATTGTATTGTTCTGTCCATCAGTCAGACCCTTGTTGTCACCGTGCAAATAAATGTTTTCATTATCCCACATTCCTTTCTCAAAAGGCAACATTGCTTAGGATAGGACAGGTGCAGGAATTTGAATAATCGTAGGTGCTCCAGGTCTTTTGGCCGCCATTTTACCTGTATATACTTATCCTTAAATGGTTAAGTACGATTTATATTTAACAATAAATAACTTGTAATTTCTTGAAAAAAGAGAGAAAAGACAAGGTTCTAATGACAATGTCAGCCATTTTATTAAAATCTATAGCTGTTCACAAACGTTTTTGCATATTCATAGCATTTAAATTAATCCTAACAACAAAGAATTCCGCCATTAAAATCGTCCTTTCGCCTTGGCAATCCTAACATTTATCCGCGTATTTCTTTTGGATTGACTTGTTCTCTAATACAACACAGTACTTCTTATGTCATCAGTTTTTGACAAAATACAGTTCAATAAATTCCCAAGTAAAATGCTTTCCACAATCTACACGCAGATAAGCGAAAGCAATAAATCAAAATAATGAATTTAGTGTTCTTAAGCCGTTTCTTAGCCGCTATCGTCTGGTGGTTACATCGTATTGGACTCGCATGCCAGAAGTCCTGCTTGAGTTCAAATCCCTACCTGACCCAAGAAAAGAATCATCAGTGACTGGTGAGGGAAGATCCCACTGGCCACTCTCATAATTGAGCTCACTCTCCAGGAAGATCACTCTGGCAGAGAAAGGGCTCATTGTGCGATGAAGTCAACTTCAAAATTGTTGTTGTTGGGATTGAACAATCTCACGACATGTACAAGGGTCGAATCGGTCATGGATTCTTATTTTATTTATCTAAATCCAAATCTACCAGATACTGCCTCCTTCTACAAAGACGATTATGGCAGATTGGCATGCCGAGTGGAAAGTCGTCCAATTTGGGAACTTATGATCTGTAATGGATTAGGGCAAACCACCTACTGTTGATTCTTGCTTCAAGCTGCCCATAATGCTGGAAGAAGTGAACATAAGTTCAAAACTGAATGCTTCTCACATACTACCATGGAGATAGGATATTAAATATAGTATGAGATAAGAATATTATAAGTAGAACAAGTTCAAAAAGTCAAAAGTTAATTAATCAGATAATTGTTCATCTTCACGTCAGCATCAGCAATGTTGTCGAACCCAACACAGTACTTTCTAGAGCGTGAGCCACGGATACAAATGATAGCAGAGCGAACCAAGCTAAAAGCAAGATTTCGCTTAATCCACGCTGCAGTATTACTGAAAGTAAGATTGTGCTTCTCAGTTACGAGTTCACTAAGCCTTGTTCTATTGATTCCATTTTAATGGCATTGATTCCAGATTCCAAGCATTTCTCTGTCCGCCAATGGCAACTTATACGTAACAAACTGTTATGGGATACCTTCAAGGTTGTTTATAACTGGTGGAAAAGAAATTAAGGTACAGCTCAAGGAGATCCTTTCGTCATGCCTGCTTATGCCATCGGGATTGTGCCACTTCTACCCTTGTTAAAATCGTCTCATACTTATCAACCACCAATCGTCAAACATGCAGCATATGCAGATGATTTAGGAGGAGCTGGTAGTATTCATCATTTAAAGCAGTGGTGGGAGAACGTTGAACAGTTTGGCCCACTTTTTGGATATTATCCTAATGCTTCTAAATCTTGGTTGATTGTCAAAGAGGACAAATTTGATATTTTTTCTGAAGTGTTTACTGGAACAAACATAAATATTGCCGAGTCTGGTAGCAAGTATTTAGGATCTTTCGTGGGAACCTCTGCAGCTAAAGATAACTACGTCAAAGAGCTGGTAAAAAGTGGACAACACAACTCAAAACTCAAAACGTTATGTAAAATTGCAAAGTCAGAGCCACAAGCAGCCTATGCATGATTCGTTAGTGGCTTCAGACACAAAATCACATAAGATTTATGCCAAACATCTCAGAATTTCTTCAGTCATTTGACAAAGTAATTGATGACACGTTCATAGCAGCTATCACGGAAGGTCATCATTGCTCAAAAGATGAAAGGCTACTCCTGAGGTTATGGGTCAAATTTGGTAGACTAGGGATTCCTATTTTCTCGCAGCTCTCAAAAATAGAATATCAAAACTCAAGGAAATTCACTAAACAGAGCTCTTCAAAGATAAAGGATCAACCCACGGAGTATCAGTTTGACGAGCGGTTGCAGACAGTCGTAAAGAAGACTTTTGTAAGAGAGAGAAAATAGAAGAATAAAGAATTACTGGACGATTTGAGATCCAGAATGACACCAGATATGAAGAAAGCGAATGAGATCTCGCAGTTAGAAGGAGCATCTTCATGGCTCTCCAGTTTACCGCTAAAATTGGAGAACTTCTCTTTAAACAAAAGAGAATTTTATGATTCGTCTCATTCATCTCGTCCCATTCGTCTCATATACAGATGGAGACTTACGTTTATGCTTTCTACGTGTGTCTACGGCAAGCCGTAAAAAGAGGATCATGCAACAGCATGTCAGAGAGGTGGATGTGGATACATCCATCACCCCTCACCGCCATAGTGAGATCAGAGACTTGTTCATAAAGCTTGCAGAAGAAATCTGAAATGACGTTAAATGTGAACCACAACTTCAACCTTTGTCTGGTAAACAACTTCCGCCGTCAAAAAATATTACTGATGAAACTCGCTTGGATCTCAGTCAGTGGCGTAGATAGAAATATTTAGCGGGGGGGCAAAGACCAAAATTTTCCGACAAAAAGGTGTGCCTTTTGGGCGTGTCCACAAGGGCACGCCCGAATTTAGGTAATAGTTCGATAAGACGTTTCTGAATATACACAGAGTCTAAACATGAAAGATGACAGTTAGTTGAGAAAAACACGAATCGGGAAATGAAATGTTTTGGTGATTATCATTTTCAAAAGATTACAACAGAACAAAAACCAAAATAGAACATCGAAAACAAATTGATGAATAGTTTAATTGAAAAGTTTTCTTGTTTTTGCTTCAAGAAAGGGTTCTTGCATCTTTCTTAATGGCAAGTTTGCCACTGTTTCATGATTGATGGAGATCCACGCCAAGTTTGAAAGACCCTCTTCATTTATGGTACTTCGGAGATACGTCTTGACTCTAGCAGCTGAAAGCTCGTTTGCCGTGAGCTGACGATACTGGAAGAGTCAAGGCTATTTCTGGCAATTTGAAAATGTTTTCAAACTGTCCTTTAAGATCATTTTCGAAAAATTTCCGACAAAATCTTAAATTTTCCGACAAAATGGCTCAGAAGCTCTGGTGGGGGGGCGGTCGCCCCCCCATGCCCCCCCTGTACGCCACTGATCTCAGTGTTCGCAGTTTTGGCAGACAGGTCAGAGAGCCTTTTTTGATGTTCGGGTTTTTAACCCTTTCGCTCCTTCCTACCAAAACCAAAAAATGCAGAACTTGTTAATTGCAAGCGAAAAACAAAAAAAAACGTTCTTGTGGACGAGAAGCAGAACGGTTCATATCGGAACTAACGATGAAATTATCGGAAAAAAGAAACATTTCTCAATCTGTTGTAACAATCTGATCTTGGTTCATGCTAAATTATCTTTCGCAACAATCAGATCAGCCATCCTGTGCATCAGATGTTCCAGGAACAGACGTGGTAGAATACAAAGTGACGTTGACAACATTGAAATAGCCAACATGTATAAAATTAAGTAAAAATGAAATAGAAGTAATGCAGTTCTCTTTATTGTTTATTAAAGTGTTGATAGAATCGAGTTGAAACTTTTGCTTGATTCCAGGCGACAAAGCAAAACAACAACAACATTAGAACAAAATGGCGGACGAAGTTGAAGCACATGGTCTTCATAACAAAGTTGAGGAAATATTTAAAGCGACTCTAATCCATGGTAAATTAATTATTCGATGCTGCAAGATTGTATAATAAGTAAAATCAAGAGTGCATGATGTAATTTCATATGAGTACCATACCATGCCCATAAATTTTGACATCATTTTTTGCAGGCCGGACAAAGTATGAAATTGAGCTGGCACAAAATACTTCCAAAGCAACAATAAACGACTTAAGCGATCGGGTATTTGATCTTACACAAGTCCCAAAATCAAGGCAAAGACTGATATATAAAGGTATCAAATTTTCTCAGGGCTATTCTCAGTTTAATCATCCAGATTTTAAACAATAATTCTATATTCCATAAAATCAGTGTGTTGATTTACTGTGTGAGAGTGCTCAATACATTTAAGTGGAGCAAAGTATATATTGAGTAGAGTAAATAAAATAAAACGACTAATCCCTTGATGAGTGTTTGAAATTGAACACTAAATGATTTGTTTTTTTGTCAATTGACCAGGCAAGTCTTTGACAAATTATGAAGAGACCTTAGAAAAGTGTGGATTATGTAGTGGCTCAAAACTCATGCTTATTGGTAAAAAGGTAACACAATTGAGTGTCACTTCAAAAACTGGCATCGTGGCCACAACTCGGTTTGGTTTCCAATTTTCCCTATGATTTCTTTCACTTTGTTTTAGCATGACCCCGAAGAACAGAAGAACCTTTCATCGTTATTAATGATGGAAAAAAAAGTTGATACAATTGAAAATATTTATGTAAAACTTGACAAACATTATCAATCATTAAAACAGGTAGAAGAAAACAACAGTTTTGCTATTTTAGATGGATTCAAATTTAAATACGATTGATTATATTACATACTTGTTTAATGCCCAGGGGTTTTTGGATAAAAGCAAGCTGAAAGAATCATTTAGGCAACTTGAGAAAGACTATAAATCTACTGATGAAGACCTTATGAAAAGTATTGAGATTTTAGATTCAATGGTGAGATGTTAGACATGGTACTTAATACTCAATTCACACAAAGCTCATACATTCTAGTTTTAAGGAAATGATGATTTTACAGGAAATAGACAGTTCATTTAAAGATGCAAAATTAAAGAGAAAGAACCTCATAAAGAAAATACAGGTGGCAATAAAGATCTTGAACTTATTTTCAACTTTCTTATTTTCATTTTTGACTTTGAAAATAATTATCAAGTTTTTGTTTTAGAAACTTCATGATGATATTGACCAATTAGAGCAGTCATCAAAAGAATATTGTAAAGCAAATTTCTTAGAATAGTAATGAGTTAATTCTTAGTAAAATATGTTCAGTTTTCAACACAAACATTGAAGGACAGGCATTGAAGACAGTAATATTTTGGTTCAAGCTTGAATTCTTTTAACATATTTGTATTATTATCATATATGATATTATTATCATATAACATATGATAGGAATTCAAAATTAATTTGGGGCAATATGTGTAAGATAAAAATTTCTAAAATGTTTCATTTAATGCAGATGGATTTGTGTTTCCTTTCTTCCTTCTCAAAACCTGATCCATGAAGTGAGACAACAAAAGGCTGCTACATTTGAAAACATTAAAATATGTATGATTCACTGAGACACCACAGAGGGCATCAATGCAGCAAAATAGAAATCATTCTCTGCATGAAGAAATGCATATAAAAAACTTCACCAGACCAACCTTCCTGATCTTGGGGTTTGAAGTTCTGTATTTCCTCTAATTAGACCAGGGCGGTTAATAGAATTCTTACTTTTTCACTGTTTGGCTCAAATAACAACGTAGAAACTGGCTGGAAAAACACTTACATCTGGTCGTGAGCGTTTGGAAAATGCAATGCAGTCAAGATCAGCAGTTGAAGTTTATCTTGACTGCTTGATATTGAATAACATTCGGAACTATACAAGATTATTCTTTTGTTTTTGAAGTTGTTTGATTTTAAAATTTCAGGACTGTGAAATAAGCGCCCCCTTTTAAGCGCCCCCTCTAATAAACGCCTACCCAATTACCGTATTTCACTGCTTACCAGCACAACAACAACAACAACATGAAAAAGGCGTCCATTTATTTTGTTGAATAAATTCAATTTTGGGGGTTGCAGTGCAGGGATGATAGATAGCCATTTTCCTTGTGGAGTCCATATAAATGAGAATTCTAGTTAGAAGACAAGATATTTAAGATTTCGTTATCATGGCTTCCTTCGAGGTGACTCGCCAGCGACAACAAGGGCCTAAACAGTCAAAAAGCAACAAGACTTCACTTGATGACCCAATAAAAAAGAAACTACATGGATTCTTGAATGATTTGCTAAGGTTTGGTTCCCTCAAGGTAAGGTCTTTTATTTGATCCAAATGCGTTTTTGCATACGTTGCGAGAGAGCTGGATTTAAATAGAGGTGTTGAAGGGTAGCACAAAAGTTAATTATAACTTAAATTGAATTCATTTATTGTCAAACATTTGAACATTATTGCGGTGACTGTATGATTTAACATTGGTCAAAAATTGACAATTTCAGGGCTTCAGATATTTTCAAATGTATTTGAGAGGAAGAGAAGAACTTGTTGTGCGCGTTCAAAACGAACAGACTGTAAGTTGAATCAATGTTTTCTGAATCATGAATTACGATGGTTATTTCTACCAAAGAAAGAACCTACAAAATAATAATAAACTAGCAAAATTAAATATAACCATTGTCATTTTATTTCATTCCTTTCAGTGTTCAAGAAATCTTTTGGGTCGCTGCGAGAGTCATGGATTTGAAAATGAGGGCTCATCAGATAGCTTACCTAGTAAAAAGACTCTACCAAGAAATAGGTATTATTTCAGACACTGGTGCTTCTATGATGACTTTTGCACCAGAACATGAGTAATTTTTGATAATGTCGAATTACTTTCCAGTGAATCTTTTGTATTATCAAGAAACACTCAACTGAGGTAATTTTGATTGCTTCAGCATTTTCTTTATGCCAATCATCGCTTCTAATATTGAAACATATCAAACATTGAAAACAAACTCTGTTTCCCTGTTTTTATTTGTAGTTTGAGTGGCTTTCAGTTTCTCACGATTGGTTTACCTCCAGCCAGTCCATATCAAACAGAAATATCCCCTCTGGACCCCAGCACAACAGTATTTTTGATTGCTGCATACGCAAGATACAAATCACCATATGTATGGGTAGGTGCACTATATCCACCATGTAATATTAAATGCTGTATATTATGTATGTATTTCCAGCTAAACAAAGCAAGTCTGATTCCAGGTCAGATCAAATCATGAAAGGTTGATAAAATTGTCAGAATGTGACCACGCAGAGCGGGATATAATCAAAGACAGTCCATTAAGCATCAAAACCACTAATGACTGGGCAACTAAAGGTGATTTTATCAGCTGTCATCATGATTCAGCTTAATCCAGATGGTGTTTTGTGCAAAAATCTACATCAAGTGCTTTTATTTTTAATAATTTATAGATGTAAAGATCTGGCATATTGTATCAGAAATTGTACGGTTGAATGTCATTCCATCACCACGGAATCCATTTGCTATTGATCATGGATATTTTGACACCTTGGGTCCAGAAGAATGCATCATATCAACTGGTGCTATTGTGCATTTCCTTCAAAGTATTCTTAAAGAAGACCATAGCTATAACTCTAAAGGTTTGGAGCATTGATCAGGATAATTCTCCCTGTTTCTCTATTATTAATTAATTATCTGTTATATTTCCATATGAAAACATGAGCATTTTAAATAATTTCTGATGTAAGAAATTTTTTCAACTTATTTAATTTTTCCACAGTGTCTGCTGATCTTCATGAAGTCACAAAACGTCATTTCAAAGAACTTCAAAATTTGCTTAATAAATCTTGACATATATACTGGAGACATTAAATCAAATTAATTTATTTATTCACATGGAAGATTGTTCATTATTTATATTTGCAAAAATATATTATTACACTTTGCACACTCTAATATTTTGTTTGTATTTGAATGTGTGTCTTTGATATAATAAAGTTAATTATTGAAAAGGTGGGCGGTACGTGATAATATCTGAAGTTGGGACCTGGTAAAGATGTCGAACTCGAAGGATTTTTTTAAAAACAGCGCCAAACCAAAAACTATTGTTGTTGTCATTTTGTTTACATTTTGTGGAAGCATAAAAAAGCTATTGTAGACATATTGCAAAAATTACAAGCAATCTTACAAATGCAATCAATTTTTGGGAGGTATGGTTTTGATTAGTTAATTAGTTATTGTTTTTTAAACTTAAATCTTATTTAGGGTTCAGAACTGTTGGATGGCGGAATAAAAACCTTTGCAAGTTAGGCCCACCACTTCGCCCCGCCCTGCTCTGCTCTTTCGTCGTGTGTGGACCAGTTTCGGACTGGTTGCATAAAAACCCGACTTTCCCTGTTTATGGCCGTCTAAACTGAGTATATCAGAGCTAAATTGCAGCAGACGTAACAAACTAATAATATTTGGCTTGCTTATTGACCATTGACCGAAAAAAGTTGGCATATTACATGCTAGTTGCTATGGTAGTAGGTACTTTTTCAATATTGTTTGTCTTGTCAATCATCGACCCCAGGCACTTTTCCCCTGGTGGGAGAAAAAATCGTGTTCAAATTTTAAAAACACTTTAAAATGCCTGCCTACATCTCCTTCTTCAACACCACCTTGGCATATTTTTACTTCGATCAGGGCAAATTTGTTACACAATGGGTTTTTATACTGGTCAATATGATATGTAATGATGTAGACAATCGGGGAACATTTTCCTCGATCGGACGAAAAACGCTTTTATTCCCAGGTTCTAGGCTATGTCTTTTATTCCCCCCTCCCCCCCCCCAATACTAAAGTCCATCCAACTTGACCATTAGGTCCGCGCTTGTATCCTGACAAATCCAATTCATATTTGTAAGAAATATTTTGACCAAACATGTTCACAGATGTTTAATTTTAAGTTGAATTTGTTCGTCAGAGAGGACCCATTTGTACAAGAACAACCAGAGGATGCTTTTTATCACCCAACGACACCAAAATACGTTGATTTCGATGAAAGAATGGTAAAATGCTGTTTGCTATACCAGTGTACATAGTCACGCACTGATAACATTCGCTTTCGTATTACAATGCAGTAACCCGTGTTGTATTTGATATGCAATCTGAAATTCGTTTCTAGACATGCTTTAGTGGTTCAAATGCGATGCAAAAAGACATTGTAAAAGAGAAAAATGTTCTTGAAGCAGGAAATTTCCAGCTGAACCCAAACACTCTCCTGCCAGATGATTTGCCAACCAGAGATGTGACAACATCAGAGTGCAACGACAATTCAGGGTCATCAAAATTCAATGAAACATGGCCGAGCACAACAGAACAACTTTCGTCTGCAAGCCCAAACACCGAGAGTTCTTTAAATTCTGCTCGAAATACAATTTTCAATGCAATTAAAGAAGATACTAGTGCAAGATCACAGCGAATGTCAAACAGTGGTAATTATCAAAAGGGGACAATTGCAGAGTAAGTTAGATAAAGATGATAGCGATGCAAATGTTCGTCTTAATTTACTTTTTAGACCTCCTTCTCGGAATTCCAATTGTAATGATCATATTTTTTGTTTTTCTAGATATATCAGTCGATTTAGGAATCAGCCCCCGAAAAGTCGAGAAGAGAGACAAAGGAACATTTCTTCGGTTGGAGATTTTTGGTGGCTCAATTTACCAGACAATGCTTCTACTCCAAAAGATTTTAATAGCTCGTCATCAAGTCCACCAGAACGATTGAGGAAAACAAATACACCTAAAAGGCCACCAAAAAGTCCAGATCAAAGAAGAAGAGACCGCAGTCAAAGAGAAATGCGTTCATTTAAGCACGAGGTTTGTTGAATTGCTTTTTATAAAGGAGTTGTTAGTCTGCGTGTAACTATATCCACGAATCTCCTTCTGTTTAACTTCCCTGGCTTCGTTTGTTTCAGGGCAAAGAGCAATCAAGTTCCACGAGGAGTGTTGAAGAAAGTGATTCAGAAACAGCAATAGTACAGAAAAGAGCGGAAAGACTACTGGAGTTAAGGTATTATCATTCTCTAGTTTGGCAACAATTGTCTGCTGTAGTTCAGAGACAGTCGTGAAACAAGATGCCATTTTTCCTATTCGAAAAATCATTTCTTAATAAAATGTTTTCAGTTTGAAAGACCAGTTTGCGAGAATCGATATTGAGAATTTATTTGGCGGAATAGCGACGCTTTCATTAAAGACAATGTTCTGTTTACTTTTATTTTAGCGAAGGAACATTATCAAGTTTTTCCAGCGATCAACGAATCGGTTTATCAATGCCACCAAAACACAAATCATCATCCTCATTATCATCATTACCGTTTTCATCATCAACTAAGGAGCAAGGGGTGTTGTATTCGAGTCATATTCCTGCCCCTTTGACAGGGGATCCTGCCCCAAGCCGTCAATCAAAAATCGCTCCAGAAAACGACATTCTTTACCAATGGCGTCTGGCGAGGAAAATGGAACAAGCAAAGCAAGTGGAGAAAGCATTTGAAAAAATACCTCATTTGAAAATGCAGACATTGTCGAATTCAAATGATACAAGACATGCGATGAACCAGGCGGATAAAACGAAGGAAATTGAAGCAACGGTATCAACAGTACTGAAAAAGAACACTCCTAAAACTGATGTATCATCAAAGCAGGACGAAACAAATGGTGCTAATACTGATGTGAAACGCAATGTGAAGAACACGTGCTCTCAAACAATAACTCAATATAAGCATTCAACTGATGGCAGCAGATTCGATGTTGAATATGTCGATTTACCAGCTCATATGCACACTGTTTGTGACATCTTGCCATGTCCACATGAAGTGAATAAGCAATGTACAAAGGAACAGGTACGTGAAAATGATGAAGCACTAAGGCAATGTTGCCAGCAAAAAGAGTTACTCAAATCAACAAATAAACCATTGAAATTGAATCCACCGATTTTAAATTGCGAACAAGAAATGTCATTGGATTCCTTGTCAAAGCAATCAGAAAATTCGTCATTAGATATTCAGGGAAAGAAATCTATAACTGTTGGAGCAAAGGCTGGTATTACAACAGCGAATGAAGATCAACTAATGAAGAATGGAAATAAGGACGATGATAAGGATGCTGAATATGACCATAATAGGCAAGGACAAACGAAGAAAAGAAATGATAGAAGCATTGAAGAAGGGAGAGAAAAGACTGAGGGGGAGAAAAAGAAAGATGAAGACGTGAGGGATGTAATTAACAAGGTAAACAATTTGCTGTTGTTGATGTACATACCTGTGTTTTAGTGATACAATCTTAATTGATCCCTGATTGGCGATGTTTCATTTTCAGGTTGTATCAGATCACCTTTTTTCAACGTATTTGGAAAATGGTGATTCATCTCAGTGTAAGGCTGATCGAATAGTAGAAACAGGGTCTGAAAAAGAAGTTGAACTATTTTCCAACAGTCAAGGTAATGGTCTTGCTATGAATTTGTCTCCAGTTCATCTGCTAGCATCCATCTATGTTTTTCAAGGATTTGAGACGAAGAACATGTTTTGTTTTAGAGGAAGATTCAGATTGCGAATTTGCTGATGATGAAATATTGAAAATATTACGAAAAAGAAGAAAAGAGTATCTCCAAAATCTAAGGTACTGTATTCCAAACATTATTTCAGCAATTTACTTTGGAATATGATGACATGGTGTTTTGAATGGCTTTTCACTCTAGGAAAATCGAAGAAATATTGGCCGAGTCGCCTACGCGATATTGAAAATAACTGTGATGTTTATTTATTTATATATCAATCGGAATCAGTTAATCTATTATTGTTATTAATCATAATAAAACTGTTATAATTAAAAATTGCATTTAGTAAATAATTCGTTTGGATCCAGCCTCGTTATGGTTGTCTTGAAAGAAAATACGCGCTTTCTTTGAAGCAAACAAAGCTGACAGTTGATATTTTCTCAATAAATTGGATGAAATAAATAAATGTCATACTAAACACAATATTTTATTTTATTTACCTATGCATTTTTTTGATATTCCGACCCAAGTATTCTTTACGATCGTTTTTGGTGCTGGCGTTGGTTAGGCCTCTTCGGTTCGTCAAGGAATAATCAAAAGACAAGACAAAATGTCGAACACATTTACTGGATTGTTGAGAACTCTTAAAGGCAACTCATCTACTCGGTAACTTTATTTCCAACTGATACATTATAGACTTTTACTTATGATTTATGGCTAAGTGATGAACATCTTAAATATTTTAATTTCAGTGACTCAATGTTATTCTCGTCTTGCGAGAGTGAATTGAGTGAGGTTGGTTATTTATTAAAAATCTTATCCAGTCTATTCTAAAACTAAAATTTACTGGTAATAAATTATCAAACACTGAGTATAGCTAAGTGTATATACTTTATTTTATATTTATCTGAATTGTTTAGCTTATGCATCAAATTGATGTAATGGTGGAGAATAAAAGAATAGAATGGCAGAATCAAATGCAAGCAATTCATTTACAATATGAGAGGAAAGAGAAAGAAGCAATGAAGTTAAGAGAAAGAATTGAAATGCAAAATCAAGAGGTAGGTTTATTAATATTCATAGTCTAATAAGATACTCTTAGGTGCCTAATTGCCAGGGGGTGTCGGAATAAACAGGGCATGGGTTTTTATGTTCAAAATTAATTGGTGGGGGAGGGTTCCCAAGTAGTGGGGGTTCTAAACTATGAAGTTTTTCTGCCAGTTTGAACTGACAAACAAAGTTGTTCCTGCTCGAGGTGATACTACCTTCCATCATTTGCTTGTTACAAAAATAACCAATTTAATTCAAGTGAACCGTTATGAGTATCAAGTGAATAGCTTCCAATACAAAATTGATTTTTTTCACAACAGTAATTAACATAAAAGTGCCACAATCAATTGGCAGGGGATCCTAATAAGAGTAGGGGATTGGAAAAAATTTCAAAAATTAATTAGTGGGGGCTACAATTGGGCACCTGAGGGTACAAGAGATATCAGAACAACATAAAACCTGTTTAAGGTGTTTCCTGCTCCTTTGCTTCAAGATTGGAAAGTTGCAACAATATTCAGAAGGGCAAGAAGAAGATAAAATCAAACTGATCTCAAAGTATGAAGAGCAATTGGCAAAGCTTCAGTCTGAGGTTAGCCATGTTTGATTAACGCAAAAGAGTTATGCAACTAGAAATGTAGAATCTTACTAATATAGAAATGTTGCATTTTGGGTTTTATTAGATGGAACATGTCAAGAAAAACTATGGCAAGTTGCAAAGGAATGCAAGCAGACAGACATCGGAAGCAGAGAGGTTTAAACAACAGGTTGACAAATAAATAATTTACCAATAATATAACATATTAGTCAAATTTTTTAAATGAAGCTCATAAGTGAAATATGTTTATTGTCACTCTAATTTTTGTAGATCAATCAAAACCAAGGAATCCAAAATCAAGAAATGCATAAGTGCAAACTACAAATAGTTGTGAGTAAAGTAAAGTTTTTGTTTATACGTCTTCTTCTTGCTTATAAGCAGCAGTTAAAACATTTCTCTAGTCTATGTAACAGGCCTGTCAGAATTGTGGGGAGCTGATGGGGCTTTAGCCTTACAATCATTTGCAAATATTTGTTTCTTTTTACCTCCATTTATGATTTTTTTAAATTGGCAACAAAATATCATCATCTGTTTCTCAATCAAACAGTGTAAATTGCACAACTGAGGCATTTTCTGACAATAAAAAAGATGTGCTTTTGAAAATCCCCCCCAGCATGACCCAGACCTCCATATTTCCTAAAAGCCCCCCTTCAGATGACCTTGATGAAAACAGCAGATAAAATACTTAAGCCAAATCAGTTAAAAAGATAAACATGTCAATGGCAGGCTTATTTAATTGTGCAACAGAGATGTGTTTGAATCTTTAACCATTTATTGGTGTAGCATTTCTTGAATGCTTTATTTCTCTCACCATTATGTTGGCCAAGTTTTCTGTATCTGATGTCAGGACAATGTGGTACTTTTTCTTGCAACGGGGATCATTCTCCAGGATCTTGCTCAACTTTTTGAAGAACAGCACGGTTTGGTTATCTCTTTCTTCTCTACTCAACCCACTCTCAGGATTATCTGCCATGTCATACAATGACATCAATGGTGTTGCATATTCCATCAAGCAGTAGAATTCCTCACCATTTGCTGTTATCCTATACACACTGTTTTTGTAAATTCTTCTTTGAACACCTCCTCTGTTTTCCTCGATTGGATTTGTGTTGTCAATGAACTTGATTCTGTCATCTGCCTGGGTGAAACTTTCATAGCAAAAACAATTTTTTGGTATGACAATAAAGATTTTATCATCTTTGATGTATTCATTCAAGGGTTTCCCTTCATGTAGTTTACAAGTTTTACATAAGGTAGAATCAAGGTTGGGTAGAACAATTTTCAAGTAACCAAAGTAATAACTCCATGCAAGACCATCAGCAACATTCTTGTTGTTACTTTCGTTGATTGTTGATAATTCAACTTCACTTGGCTTTTGTAAACCGATGGAAAAAGTAAACAGGGGAAGAAACAGGATAATTCCCAAAATTTCAGCACTTTCATTTGCGAATGTCACTCCACGGAAGTGCCAAATGGCAACCGAGACAATCGAACTGCAAAATAGCGCAAGATACGTCACTTTCAATTCCGCTGTCCAAAAGCATTTCTTCGCTGCTTTCAATCTGTCTCCCTCGTACCTAAACATACAAAAAAACCGCGTCATCTCGTTTTCAATTCAAATAAAGCGAAGAGCAGGAATTGGAGAGAAATGGATGACGGAGAAACCAACCTTGTCTTAAGATGGCTATATTCTTCAGCAAAAAGACACAGTCGTTTTATTAGATGACCAAAAATGACAGCCGACAAGGAGGTAGCTATAGCCATGACGAAAAAACCAAGTTCCTTTTTTTGATTCTTCTTGGACCAACAGATTAAGCAAACAAACAAGATAAATCCACCAAAAAACCCGAGAGCCATTAACAGTGCTTTTTTACCTCTTTTCTCGGGAATAGGCCCAAAGCCATTATTCTGTTGACTTGCAATTCCATTCGAACTCATTTTTATCTCTTGATGAACGGCAAAAATCGCCAAATCTGCTCAAAACCAGCGAAGTACTGGCTTTTCTTCACGAAATGCGAAAGAAATTAAGTAATTCCCCCACAAAGACCAGATGCAAATGCAAAAATCGGTAACGCTGAGGGAAATCCCGAAGTTTGTTTTGGTTTCGAAAGAGAAAAAACTCCCCTCTATTTGATTGACCTCGTGTTCATGCCCTCGTGTTCATGTACTAAATCATGTACGTGAAGGATGAAAATAGTTTTCCCGCAAACCTCAAATAAGATAAGAAAAGTTTCGTATCTTATTTGAGACTTTTTCATAATCAGGGTCAAAGTTTCTTACACGCAGTTAATTTCTATTCTCTTCTTAGAAATCTACATGACAGTATTACATGGGAATATTTGTTGGCATTTACGACCAAAATATGACAAACCTAAAAATCAGAAACAATTTCAGAACCAACATTGTTTCTCATAAAATGAACCTTTACTGAAGAAACTAAGACCTTTTTCTGATACACAACAAGGTTTTTATTTGCGAATATTCTTACTGAATTTCGTTTGCAGGAGCTCGAAGATGAGTTGCAACGTTTGCAGAATGAGAATTTAACAAAGTCTGATAAAATGAAATTAATGGAAGAGCAGAGAAAATCGCTAGTTGAAAAGAGCGAATTAATGCAGGTACTGCTGTCATTTATAAACTTCACCGTCCAATATGTATTTGGTGCATTCATATGTTCGCTGTTTAGACCGAACAGTACTTGAAAGTTCAACTTGCAAAGATTTAGAAATTTATCCTCTGCTAGTTTATTATTGTTTGGATAACTTTGGATATTAAATTAAATGGAGATTGCCCGAACAGACTATCTTTCCCACTTTATGAATCTGCCAATATTAAGTTAGTCAAATAAAGGCATAGCGCTGGATTTTGACTTCAACAATTGCAATGCAAACGTGGAAAAGTTTCGCTACAAATATATCAAAATAAACTTACATTAATCTTGCATGTTTATTCTTGTTTTCTTTTTTTTCCATCGCATGCAAATCTGCAATTAATATGGTAATGATTATTGATTTGAAGGAACAATTAGTTGGATATCAAGGACAATTAACAAGAAAGAAACAGTTGCTGGAAAATTTGGAAGAAAAACACATTGAAAGATTATCTCAGCTTGAAAACGAGGTCAGTACGAATACGAGTGTGTATAAAGAACACGAGTCAATAGCCCAGCCCTGTCACAAAGTAAGAGTTTTGGAATTGCATTAACATCCCATTATATCGAGCCACTCGTGGGACGAAATGCTCTGTATCAGTAACAAATACACGGTATAAACAAATACACGTTTTCTTGTCAGAAAGTTTTCCCAGAACAATACTCAAACTTTCTCAGCAACTTCCCAATTTCGCAGCAATTGACAATTTTTAAGTTACCGAACATTCGTATTGACGGAAATGCAATGTTATGCCATGAATGTCATTTCAACATTAGCTATATATTGATAGATGCTATAATTGTTATAGAGCTTTCTCAAAAAGAACGTGTATGTAGATGTCTGTTTATATCGAGATGGGGCTCTGCCAACTTCAAAGATTCGTTATATCGTATAACATAACGAATGGTTAGAATAGGATGAAAGATGGTGCTTTACACTTTAGATATTGCAATACAAAGATGAAATAAAAATGAAGATGGACACGATATCAAGGTAAGTGAAATAATATCTATATAAATAATATTCCTAGAAATAATAGAAATAATAAGTAGTGATTTCTCATGTGTTCTTTTGTTGTTCTTACCGTTATTTCATTTTCGAAATAGTTTAAAGGAAACATTGGCACAAACAAAAGAAGGCGAGGATAAGAACTGGACAGACCAAATAGAATTGAAAAAAGAAATACAAGATTTGAAAAGAAAGCAAAAGGTTTGCATTGCTCACTAATCCTTAGGACATTTTTTTAACGAGGGGAATGCTGGGGAAAGTTCCTCAGTAGACCCAATGCCTTCTTCAGTGAGTGCCACCGTGAGTGCCAAAATCACATAGTTTCTCCCATACTTTCATGTGAATTGTATTCCTCGCTTGGCGTAACTGTGATATTTTTTAAAATAACGTGTTTTACCATAGTATTTATAACCGAAAATGTGAGTTTTTCTTAATTGTATACTTTTGATTGCAGCTTATGCTCGATGAAAATGGTAAATTGAAAGAAGATAATAAAATAAAAATAAATGAAATAAAGGTAAGGATTTTTAAATTATGATATGTTTTGATAATTTTTATTCTCGTAATTTCTATCTATCTACAATTATTGTACAGTGACCTAAAAAGGTATTGCGTACAGAGATTGATACCTGTTTCTTATTTAGAAAAAGGAGAAACAAATCGTCGAATTTCAAAACAATGTAGAAACATTGCAAACAAAATTAAGAAAGAAAGATGAACTGAGGTAAGATAAGCATTTATTCAAAGAATAACAATTATTAATAATATCATATCATGATTGCACAAAGAAATAATAAACTGCTATCTTTGGAAGATAGAAAAATTTGAAGTCGATGTACAAGGATTTTAATTCGTTTTTTGTAGAGCCATAGATTTATCACAATTAAATGACGAATCGGAAGTTATTCGAAAGCTTCAAAGATCAATAAACAAATACCAGCATGAAGTAGAGTATGTTTTATACAATGTTTTATACAATGTTTTATTACTCAATATTGTTCATTTCATCTTTCTTGTTGTATGATTGCTGGTGCTAAATAATTTTATTTTTTTGATATTCCAGATTAAGATCTGTTCAAGGTGAAGCAATATCTCAAAAGAATAGGCAACAAGAAAAAAGGTATGCGTAATAAAACTACAACAAAGTTTTCATCTCATGAAAGCAACATACAGTTGGGTTTTTAAACAGAGAACTTTAATTTTTTTAAATATTTTAAATATTTTAAACAATTAAAAATTTCGTTTTCTGTTTAAAATTCTCAACATGGTCGCTGATAGCTAGGTTTGTTAAGAATTAAAATCGCGTAACATGATGGATCAGTTTGATATTTATTTATATTTGAAAAGAATACAAGAACTGGAAAGAGAATGCAAGAAATTAACAGAAGAACTCTCAAGCAAGGTGTGTGATTTGGAACATTTTGCAAAGTCAGGTCACACTAGTTTCTGTACATCTTGAGTAAACAACAAATGGAAAATCAAGTAAATAATAGCAGCAATAATAATTTGTTTCAGCAATTATATGAATTGGAAGCTGAAGGAATACACCCATCGAGATCAGAGTCTATGAAGGTAAATAAAACATGAAATGTATATAAAATAAATAAATGAGTGGATGTCAATTTGTATTCTATTACATATCTTCATATTTTGATTATTTTTTATTCTATTTGTAGAAAATTTTAAGCCAAAATGAAGAAAAACATTTGGCAGAAATATCTGGCATGAAAGAGCAAATTATTTCATTAACTAAAGAACTTCACCAGAGGTAATACACTGAGCGACGTTCAACATCTTATTTTATTTATTATACATTATCTCAATGAATCTATTTTTATTTCTCAAAAGGGATACCGCATTAGCAGAGATGAGTGAAAAGGCCATGATAGTAGATAAAGAACTTCGCGAACTGAGTACAAAACTCGACAAAAAGGACGCTGAAATGGAGGTATACATTTCTTATAAATATAACATAGTATAATTACATAACTGTCTAATGTTCTTTTGAATAGATGTGTCATTCTGTTTTAAAGGTATCTGATGCTCAATTAGAGGCATTGAGATTGGAAAATCGTCATCTTCGTGAAACATCAATGGATGAACAGTTATCGTCAACTGCAGTCAGTAATCCTTTTCTCGTTAATATTTATATGTTTTTATCCGTTTTCTGTTTCATTCGTATTAATATAATTATCTGTGAATATCTTTCCAAGGATTTGAGAATGTTTGAGAATCATCTGACAGAAATGAAGAATGCCAATGCAAGAGTCGTTGCTCAGCTCGAGGTTCGATGTCTTCTTACTTCATTTATCTTTCATTCTTCATTCATGATGTATCTGTGCTTGGTACATTGACAGTGTCGAACTAAAGACTATAGCATGTGAAACGATTCTTCTCTTAGAATGAGAACCAATCCTTGCAACACGAGTTAGAGAACTTGAGAGAGGAACGAACTATGCAACAAAGCATTGCAGCAAAGCAATCTTCACCACAAAGGTAATCCATTTCAGCAACAATATCCAACTCTTCTTCACTCAACAACAACAACAACGATAACAATGGATCTGTTTGCTTATTTTAATTATTTATTTACTCTGACGTTGCAGCAATGATGATATGACACGTGTTTCTGCATTGCAAGACCAATTGGAGCTCACGGAGAAGAAATACGAAGATCAAATCGAGCAGCTAATTCAACAAAGTAGTAGTCATGAAGACAGATCAATGCCTCAAGGTATTTCATTCTAATTTCTAATTCAATCATCCAATAACTGTCCAATATTGTGATGACGTCAGGGTAATTTCATTCCATGATTGGCTGAGTTTATGTTTCACATTCATGACGAATTTTGTTATTGATCGATTTAGATGAATCCATGATTGGAAAAAGCGCTCCTTCTCATCGTTTATCTGCAGATGATGCCACGCAGCAAGATACGAATGGGAACAGTAATGATGAGATGGACTTTTCTCATTTATTTGACTTCCTTGAGGTTCACAATCAATACTTTATAATTATATATATATGCTTTAACAACCTAATAAATTAATTATAATATATAGAAATGGGCAACAAGCAATTCTTTAATTTATAAACTTTTTCATGTATTTTTAACTTTTGTTTTAGGAGAATAATTTGGCTGGTGGAAGGAACTCTCGTCGGCAATCGGCAACAAGAGAATTCATAAACGAAGAAAAAAGAAGAGAAGAAGAACTTCGTAATCTTCTCCAATCGAGAATTTCTGATTTAGAAAATAAAACAAAAGAAACTTTACAGAAACACCTCACCTAGATGATTACAAAAATAAAAATCTTGATTTCATGTTGGGTATATTATCCAGTAATCGCATAAATGTATATAAAATATCCACTAAATCATTTAGTGTAATTTTTTTCTATATCTGTTTTTGAATCTAACCAAATCCAACTTGAAATTGTTTTTACTTATGCGTAAGTTATGAGCAAGGTTGCTAATGCTAGAGACATTACACAATCATTAATACAATCACCAGCTAATCTAAATCTGGTTGCTTCGTCATCAATTTCTTGTCATCATCAACAGACAATGTCATTAATCTCGTGTTGAAAATGAGGTTGTGAAATTTGGTTCTTTATTACATTTTCAAAGAGAATAATGTTCCATATATCTGAACATAATCAGCTAATTAACCATGCCTATCAAAGCGAAATGTTACCAATAAGTCCTCTCTTTACAATGCATAATTAACCATTAATATTTTCTTTACAATTTTGTATCGCTGGTGATATTGCTTTGCTTCGAATGAGCATTCTCTTTCTTGCTGCATATATCGCTTAAACTGCTCAATACGCGAGCACAATGACCGAACGCAAATGAGATGAAGACCCCTTGAAATGTCACCACAAATGTGTATATGAATTCAACAACGATGTTTGGTACAAACCCATCTATAAATGCCATGATCCAAGCGAGGCCAACAAGACATGTAATTTTCAATGCAAGTGTCGTGAGGACAATTTCATGACGGTTGCTGCCTGATACTCGTGACGAGGTTTTCTTTGCAGATATCAATGCTTTGATTGTGAAAAGCAGCAAGACAAAGTTCACAACTAATATCAATCCAACTGGAACCACAAATGCAAACAGGTTCGTCCAGAACTTCACAACAAAGCACTTTCCATCCACACCATAATTCGTGATTTTCTTATTTGGTATATCAAGCATCAGGCATACGATTATTATCACAGTCGGCAACACGAAAGCTGTGAGGCAATAAACCTTGAACCTGAAAGTCTTTCTTCTTTTACTTTCCCTTTTGGATTTATAGAAAGTTACAAAGAAATCATACGATATTATTGCCATCCATATAAATGACAGCAACAAGCACCAATGAAGCAGTACTCCAAATATCACACACAAATTTCTTGACTTCGATGCCAAATGTATGATCAGTAGTTGTAGAATACTTGCAAAAATCAAACATATTGACAAGCAGATGATGTTCTTACCGGGCAATGTCTTGTACTTTTCATAGGCAGCATATGTTATCAATAATCCAATCAAACATATACAAGTCAATATATGACCAACGATGCTAAGAGTTGTGACGTACTTTGAATACTTGTTGTTTGAGTGTGTGAACAAATGTCGAGTGACATTAGTAGAATTGGTTCCATTTGTGCCATGAATAAACTGGGTGCATGATTTCGTTGTATAATGGAATATTCTTCCGTTTCCTTCACATTGTCTTCGGAAATTGACCAATGCAACTTTGGTGATGGTTTTAATTGCAATAAGCAGGTATGTCGTGGGACTTGGTCCTTTTCTGTTGGGCAACGTGGGAGGTGGTCGCATGGGTCGCGTAGGAGGTCGAACAGGTCGAGTTGGAGGCGGAAAAGGAGGTGGAATAGGTCTAGATGTTGCATTAACCTTTGGACTTGCCGTACTTACCAACTCATCTGCCTTATTCGCAATTTCATTGCTTTTATTACAAATACCTTGCAGTGTATCTGATACAATCTTCTTGCCTTCTTTATCACTATCAAGGCAATCCGTGTATTGTTTAGAATAACGATTATGATTCCATAACTCAAGGCAACCATCATCCAGTATTTGAAGAGCATTCTTTATTTTTGTACATTGCAAATTGTAATCAAACTCTGTGGCATTTTGAGCATCCTTCAAAATCTCCAATGTTATATTCAATATCTGTGGATATCGTAAAATGATACCAATTTCAAGAGATGTTCCGCTTTCATTTAGAGCATTTCTCATATCACCAATAACTTGATTATTTGTCTCTTCGTCCGCGTAATGACTTGTAACATTATCAAAATAAAAATTGTTGGTAACGCTCGAGACATTGTTATTCTCAAAGTTTAAAAACAAAATACTCAAAATTAAAATTAAGTTTATCCTTGCCATCTCTCTATTTCTTCGCGTGGCAAACAATGTTATAAACTCTGTTTTCTGTAAGTTGTTCAACTTGCTTTTCTGAAAATGCTCGTTCTGAAAATTCACAACTGCGTTGTAATGAGCTTTCCTTCGAACATTTAAATTCCTTATTCACGAGGTTGGGCCGGAAATTGCAAGATGACACGTAGTTAAAGTATTGGATGATGAGAGTCCAATCATATATTATCATCACAAGCCTCGAATTAACAAGCTCGTTAATAACGTAAACAACGTTATTTAAAAAGGGTTATGAGACCATTTCAATAATCGGAGTATTAGTGGCTTTTCATAATATTGAATTATAAGTTTTTGAAAAGGCAAGAAACAAATTTGATAACAAACTAAAATAATTAGGAAATAAAAATAATAATCAAAGAAAATAATAAAGGTAAATGAAATAGAATAACTAAAAATAAAGCATGTAATCATTTCATTTTAAAAACTGAAGATTCTTTATGGAGATTTTAAAATAAAAGTTGGAGTTACTGGAAATTAAAAATTGGATCATGAAAAAAGGGTGAAATAAAATAAAATAAGAAGATAAAATAAAATACATGTTGCTTTGTGTCTGGTGTGGGAAAATGACTAACCTTTGCATATGTTAACTGTTTAATTCCAATTCTCTTATTTCCAGCAAAATATCCTTTTCACTATTAATTTTGTCAATCTGGAAAAACATGACATAATCATAGAAATGTTTTTATGTAAAGAAGAGAAGAAGGCGATATAGGCATGGAAATGACATGGCTAAAGAATACTGAATGCAAAATAAAATTAATTAATAACTAATTTGAAATGATACTAACAAAATACTAAACAAATAAATACTAACTTGGTTTTTCTCGAGCTTTTTGCCTTCCTTTTGTTTTGCTTTTAAGTCTTGAACCTGTCTAAGTTTCTGAAATAGTAATAAATAAATAAGATGACATAAGCAAAAAGGGTGATAAATAACATGATAAGAAGAAATAAAATCAACTGTTGAGATCAATCAAAGCAGATAAAATGGCTATAAACTCATGTTCAAGTTTGGCAGCATAAAGGATAATTTTATACCTTTTTGAGACCTCGGATTTTCTTTTCTGTTTCTGTTACTGTTGTTCCTATATTAGGCTGTAAATATAACAACAATTCCAAAATAAAAACCGAGAAACATCATGAATGAAGTTCTAAATCAAGACTTAATCCACAACATAATAGAATAAGAAGCATAATGGTAGTCTCCAAACCTCAGAAGATGTTGGCTGTTGTTGTGCTTCTGGTTTTATTTTTGCTTCTCGTTTCTTTTTGTTTTTCAAAGCTGAGCCTGACAGTTCTTGTTGCTTCATATTCTCTGCTGGTTCTAATTCGTGCTTCACAATCAATAAAGAACGAAATTTATTACAATCTTTACACTCAACAAGCAACACTGTTTAGTGTAATGAAAATGATAAAATTCAACAGAGATAAATGCTTACCAATTTAATACTTTCTTTGCCTGAAGCTCTAGCTGAAGGTGGTCTGTAGGCTGGTGCCTTGGCTGAGATGAAAGATATTGTATATAAATAGTTTCAATAACTGTGATAAACTAATACTTTACAATAGAGTGGCTATTTACCTGGAGTAGTGAGTGGTTTGGATGTGATTACAACAGCTGCTTCTTTGTACATTCCATCCAAAGCTGGCTGCCATTCAACCTTCAAAATAAAAACCCTTCATATGAATATAGATTAATGATCATTGTAAAAATCATATAGAGTATCAAGGTCAATATTGCAGAAACATGTCAATAACTGGCAAAGAAGGACACATAAATGGGAAATAAATGACAAAAAAGTTAATGAGTATAATTACTTGATAAAGCTCATGGTTTGTTGATAATGCAACATGGTACAATTCTTTACCAGTGTAATGCCAGATTTTATACCTGTAATGCAATATATATGCTTTTAGATACAATAAAATGGACCCATGTGTTGTGAGATGAAGATTAGAGGGTAGAGCTAGACAAACCCATTTCCAATCTTTAAGCGAGGTGAAAGTGTTGCAGTTAAGAAATGGACTCCATTGGGGGCCCACTGAAAATAAGTTGAGTCTGAAGCCTATGGAATAAAAGCAGCACATAATGATATTTCTAACAAAGGTAACAGCACACAGCTCAAACCATCCTATTATAAAAACTCTTAAACTCTCTAACTATTAAATTCTCTTATCTCCCCCCTTGTTACCATGACTATAATGTTGGATGATGGCATAATTATAAAGCTATTTTGCAGCTATATTATGCAAAATAGTTCTGAAATATATTTAAGAATTTTATAATGCTATTAAGCCTCTCCTGAACATTAAATAAGCTCCCCACAGCTAAATAAAACTTTTACAATTTTTGAATGTACTTATTGATAGAGTTCAATTCTCACCAACCTGTGGTTTACTGATCAATTTTTTATCCTTGATATTCCAAAATTCCTAAAACAAAAAAAGCACAATTTACCAAATGTTACACTTCATGCATAATACCATGAAATAAGAACTGGCAAGTAAAGCTAATAGAGTTACTTACCATTACACCTTGAAGATTTCCAAATCCAGCCAAACAGAGAAGTGCAAAAGTTAAGGAATGAAAACTAAAACCTGACATGAATTTTGTGCAAGACTTGAATAAAACTGTCTCTGAATGAAATTCCACAAGCTTACAATATCATGAAAGGATATTTGTGCCATGAGCATTATAGTAGCATTCATTCCTTGGTCCAGTGCCAAAATCAAAAACTGGCTCACATTTGATGTTAAATATCTTTGCTTTTGCAGGCATATCTAGTGAGATGTCATTCAGGAAAAATGGGACAAAATGACGAATCAAACATAAAACAGCAATGCTTTTATTTAAATACTAATTGTGGCAAAAAGGATACATCCATATACAACACAAAATTCATTTGAATTTGGACTCCAGTCAACACTGTAAACAGGTCCTTTCTTATCTGAAAAAACCATCAATAAAATATTATAAACTCTAAGCGGGAAAAAATTCAATCCTCATGAAAAGACATGATAAAATAAAGATTAAAATATAATACAAAGCATAATTCACTTTTCTCCTATCTAAAAAATATTAGAGAGCAAAATTATCAAAGGATAACATGTGACAGAAATGAGTAATGAGTTATATCTTACCAAATGATACAATACTTGAGTCCCCTCTTGATGATATAAAATGAAGTGCTTGCTCTCCATAGTATGAGCTGCCAGTGGTATCAACTTCTGTAATTGTCAATATCAGTAAATGTGTTCCTAAAGAAGAAACAATTCACCTCATAATAATGCAATAAAAACATGAATCTTAATCGACAGAAAGCTGGATAAAAAGAGATGAGATGACAGAAGGCAAAAATCACCAGCTGACCTTTCTTATTCCAAAACATATTAACTTTGTCAGCCTTGAAAAAACTTTTATTTGCAAGAGCATTTTGATTATCCAGTCTTGGGTATTCAAACATTCGAACAAAAGAAGGAGCAGCCTGCAATAAAAAACGCAAAAAATTCGAGCCTCTGTGAATTACAGGAATATTAAAAAATCATTTGACAATTGCTTAAGATATGGTATAATATTTGGCAGAAAAATGAGAGGAATATTACAAAGAAAAGAGTGGCTATTAGTGGATAATTAATGAAAACAAACTGACCTTAGTTCCTTTCACAAATATTGCAATTCTGTGAGAACCACATCCAGGTGAAAGTGAAAAACTTGTTATGTTTGACTGAAAAAGTTTCTTGGCAACAGAACCTTGAAAGATTGAAAAACAATTAATATTATTATTGAGGCCAAGCTGATTGCTATATCACTATGTTTGATTCTAATGGAATAAATTGGCTTACTAAAATTTCCATCTTCATAAAAATGTACTTCATTGGACACAGAGCGTGCACATAGCTTTTCATCATCGGACCATTGTGGTTCCCTTTGAAAAATTAAGAACAACATATAACATCATGTAATTGCCTTACATAAACTGTCAATGTAACACAGAAATATAATATAGAATTTACTCATTTGAGCACCAATGCACACTGTTAATTTCCAGAACTTAAGATGAAGTGCTCATTTTAAAGCAACACTCTTCAAAGAAACTTTATCTCAAATGTACACTCGCGAACAGTCTCAATGGAGTAAATAAGCGAACTGACAATTCGGTCTAAATAATACAAACAGAAAGTATGCTTACCATGTATCTTGTTTCTTTTGCACAAAACCTTTAACAACTGAACCATCTTTGACACTATGAATTTCCAGATTATTAAAGCCTTTGGGATTATCTGGTGTTGTGAAATATCCTTGCCAAACTGACAGGAAGTTACCAAGGGGGGAGAATGAAAGCAGTGATGTCTTCTGCTTTGGAATTTCTGCCAATACGTGGCCAGAGTTCACATCAGCAACTTGCAAACTAATAAAAAAGAGCATCTCAAATAAGTTAACAGATGACACAGGCACCTGTTAATACCAAGATTCTGTATACCGTATTTCCTCTATTAATAATAATAATAATAATAATAATAATAATCATGGATGTTTACCCACTGTTTCTACAGCAACAAAAAAAATTGTTGGCTGTTTGCTCAACAGTGAACAACAAAACAATTCTGTTAACTATAAAAATTCTCAAGACTGGTTGTAAATAAAAATGTTTTTAATCTTTTTTTATTAAGTACCCGGATGCTTATTAAATACTTTGCAAAATTGAGTGGGTGCTTAGTAGAGGGGGGCACTTAAAAGAGGGGGGCTTATTAAGCAATTATTAATTTAAGGATTCTATTAACTACCCTGGGCAGTTAATAGAGGGGGGTGCTTATTTCACACTTTTTGATTTTAGGGTGGGCGCTTATTGGAGGGAGGCAGTTAAAACGGGGTGGGCACTAAATAGAGGAAATACGGTATGCTTCCTCAAGTAATATTCTTAGCATTATCTTACAATTCAATATACTATAATTGAATGGATTACCATTCTGTGTTGCACCAGGCAAAAAGATTGCCGTCTTTACTGAATTTGAAGCATCTGCACCTTGGAACTGCATCGCTTTAATAATGGTAATAAATAAGTCAGTAATAAGTAGCACGAGAGTTAAAAGTTGCAGTGAATCTAATATCACACAGGTAAAAGTGTGGTAAAATTCCACACAAGTGAAATAACAACAACGTGAAATTCTTCGTGAAATACCACACTTCTATGAAATTCTACAGTCATAGAAATGCTGTTATTGTGAAATGCCCCGGTGAAAAACGGGGAATTTCTCGGTAGTGTGGTATTGCACCCTTGGTAAAATACCACGCGTCATTTCACGAGCACATTATTGCTGTTGTGGGTGATTTTACGCTGCATTTTACACTTTAATGTCCTGGGAGCCACATTCACATCAGATTCAGAATTAGATTCAAATTCGACACTACCCACCAATTCGTTATCTATAAGTCACGGAATTGTAAATATTATAAAATACCAAACCAAATTTATAGCCATCCCAATGCTATATCACGTATTTTCAATATTTTTTGAGAATTTTCGAGCCAGGGTGTTCGTCAATAATTGGACTCATATAAGCAATTTTGTCAACTTTAGGCAGGCCATACCACTCTGATATTAATCTGCTCCGAAAATATTTTAAGAAACATTTTCATGATTCAAACCAAATTTATAGCCATCCCAGTGCTATATCACGTATTTTAAAGATTTTTTGAGAATTTTCGAACCAGGGGGTTTCATACAAGCAATAAATGTGGTATTAAAATTAAAGACAAACCTTAATCTGTTTTCTGGATCTTGAAATTGATTTTTTCCTTCAACCACAAACAATCCAGTTGTTCCTCTTGCTGGAAATCAAAGTAAAAGGCATTGGCTCAGTTGGATAGAATTAATCAGATTTCAATTCATGGAGTGGAGCAAGAGTCGAGAGAAGCAATGATCAGGAGGGCGTTGTATTTTCAGAATACATTGACACATATCTTTAAAAATCTATAACATTTGATAAAATTGATCAATCCAAGCTGGTATTAAATCGTAAATACCCATAAAAAATAACTCAAGTTTAACGTTTATACCTCCAAGCAGGGGAACTTCTCTCATACATGTCGCCATATTTTTCACGTGTTACTTCGAGTTCGACAGATAACTTTTAACATGCACCAAACCACGCAGACTCATTACATTGCGTCCCTGTGTTTTGGCTCCTTCCTCCGCTCCACCAACAGGGACTTATAACATTTGAGCATCAAAAATCAAAACTAGGGTAAAAAATTTCCTTCCTCCATTCAATGAGCAGGATTTCAAAATACGGCGTCCTGATTGGTCTATTCAAATATTTTATCGATGTCGAGACAAATGACAAATGAACTTCTCCAGAACGAAGCCAAGTGTATGACTTTTTTGAAACAGTAATGGATAAGGACGGAATTGTTTTGTTTAGAAAGATTTTCAGCGACGTCAACGCATTCAACTCCTTGTGAGCCATTTTTCAGTCTATTTCCAAAATTGATTTTTTAAGTACCTACCTACTTCATGTATGGTAGAACGTTCAGGGCCGCGGAGAGGATTTATGGGCCCCGGGTCAAGACAAAAGATAAATAGCGAGTCACGTCGAAGGCGTACAGATACGCCCGAGGCGGGCTCTTATTGGGGGGTCCGGGGGAATGCTCTCCCGAAAGTTTTTGATGACGATGGTTGCTGAAATTGCTCTGGTGGCTATTTTGGATGCTAATTTGCTCTCTTGGCTATTATTTCTGTTTGTTATTTTAATTCAATTTATACATGACTGATATACTTCACCATAATGCTTTTGTTATTATTGTTTCAACTATGGACATGTCGTTCTAATGAAAAAACGGAATTATTAGTTAAGCTAAGGCGCCACGAGGAAAATTTTTCATGCGCATGCAATGCAACATTGCTCCATTGCAAGCGCATGGAAAAACTCGCTCGTGGCCCATGGTAACTTCTCCTCTGCAATGCAACAAATAACACTGCATGGAGCAAAAAATTTGTTGCGGGAGCACGGGGACAAAATAGATTCCGATCTATTTTGTCCCCGTGCCGATCTGTGGAGCAACAAGCAACAAAAATTAAACAGTCTCTGCAACAATTTTTACCTGGCTCCACTGTCACAGACCCCAATAACCGAGGAGGAATAGACAACATAAAGTTCAACCAGATTCTCAGTCTGCTACTCGAATGTATCTCCCTCTACTGATACAATTACACTTATTTATATAAAATGGAAAACTAAAAATAAACATTGCGTGGAAGGAATTACATAAACTATAAAAATAACATTGGTACGTGTGCAAACAATTTCATTAACGCAGCAGGTTAAATTTCCATATAAAAACATTGCAGGTCAGGTCAGGTCACTCCCGTGGCCTGTTGGCCGTTGGGGCACTTTGATGCGCGCACAATTTCCCGCCATCGTCCACGGTCCCTTGCGTTCCTTAGGCACTCCACCACACTCTTCTCTGTCCACTCCGCAATGTCCGCCAACCACGTTCTCCTCGGTCTTCCTCTCCCTCTGCTTCCCTCTACCCCTCCGTGCATGATGTCATATGCTAGCGTATCATCCTTCCGTGATATGTGCCCGAACCATTGCAGCTTTCTCCTCCTTGCCGTCTCCAACAGTGGCTCGAATGTGCCGATCTCGTTGGTGATTCTCCTTTTGATTTCCGCATTAGTGACTTTCTGCTTCCACGTGACGCCAAGTATTCTCCTGTAGCAGCGGAGCTCAAAAGCAGTTATTCGCTTCTCCAGTGCTTTGCTGTGGGTCCAAGTTTCACATCCATACAGGGCAATTGAAGTGATGAGTGATTTCATCAGCCGGATCTTGATTGCAGTGGATATAGCACTCGAGTTCCAGATTCTGGTCAATTTGGCAAGTTGGTTGGTGGCAATTGCTAGCCTTTTCTTTATCTCCGTTTCTGACGTGACACTCTCATTCAACGTAGAGCCAAGGTACTGAAAGCTCTTTACTTCCTCCAGTTCCACATCTCCGACTTTGATCTGAGCATCAGCGGCTGTCACACTACCATCATTTCTCGACGTAACCATAATCTTGCTTTTTTCCGCACTAATTTCCATGCCGTATTTCCGCGAAACTGTGTCCAGCCTAGTGGTGAGATTAGCAAGCTCTTCTTTAGAACCAGCGACAAGGGCTATATCGTCCGCGAACCTGAGGTTATTTATCTCTCGACCTGCGACTTTGACCGTCCCCGAGTAATCCTCCAGCGCTTCCATCATGATCTGTTCCAGGAAAATATTGAACAAGCAAGGGGACAAAACACACCCTTGGCGCACACCAACTGTGGTCTGAAACCACTCCAACTCGCTGTTGCTCGTTAGAACTGCATTGCTGTTATTATTGTAAAATGATTCTATTACAGTCACCAATCCTGCCCCTATCTTGTGCTTCTTCATTACCAACCAAAGTGTTTCCCTCCACACCCTGTCAAACGCTTTCTTGAAGTCTATGAAGTTGTGGTGTAGCTCCATTTGGTGGTTACGATATTTCTCTCCCAGAATTCTCACATTTGCAATTTGCTCGACAGTACTCCGGCCTCTCCTGAATCCAGCTTGTTCTTCTGCTAAGATAGCCTCTGCTCTCATCTTCAGGCGGTTACTGATGACTTTCAGTAGAACCTTGCTTGGGTGGCTTATGAGACTGATTGTCCTGTAGTTTGTGCATTTCTTCAAATCACCTTTCTTGGCAAGTGGGATAATCAACGACTGTGTCCATTGCGTCGGCCAGTCACCACTTTTCCATACCAAGTTGCATATCTTGTGTAAAATCCCAATTGTACAGGTTCCGCCGCTTTTCAACAGTTCCGATGGTATGTTATCGAATCCGGCTGCTTTTCCGTTCTTCAGGGACCGTACAGCTTCTTCAATCTCACTCATTAAGATACCATGTTCCTCATCCTCCACATCCGAACTCTCTTGCTCCAGCGTCTCAATGATGTTGGCGTCTGTTGAAATCGGGTAGCTGTAGAGTTTCTGCACGTACTCAGTCCACCTAGTCTGTATTTTGCTCGCTTCCGTAAGTAAATTCCCATTCGCATCTTCAATTACTGACACTTTTGCTGTCTTTTCATTAGTTAGTTCTTTGACAACACTGTATGCAATTGTAGAGTCATTCCTTTCAAATGCCCTTTCAATTTTTTCGCATTTCTCTTGCAAAAATTTCTCCTTCGCCTTCTTTATTTCTTTCTTTACCAATCTGCTCGCTTCTTTGTATTTCCTACAGCTTTCCTCATCCCTGAATTTCGTTGCCTTCAGTTTTCTCCTATCATCGCATTTATCCAGTATCTCGTCTGTCATCCACGCATGCTTCTTCCTTCTCTCCTTGCCTAGCACTTCCAAAGCTACTTCGTTCATACCTTCCGTGAAACGATCCGTCGTCTCTTGCAGCTCTGTTATCTCCATCAACGGAGAAAACTTCCCACCAATCATGATTTGGAACTTCTCCTGAACATCAGCGTCTTTCAGTCGATTCGTGTCATATTTGATTCTAGTATTCGGCGGTCTCTTGATCCTCTTTAATTTTAGTTTAAAAGTAGTCATAACAAGGTTGTGGTCGCTGCCAATGTCCGCTCCTGGGAAAGATCTCGTCCTGTGGCCATTTATGCCACTGAATGATCTTCTCTCGACCAGGATGAAGTCAATTTGACTCTTCGTGATGCCATCCGGAGCAACCCATGTCACCCTCCTCGACGTTTTGTGCTTAAACTTAGTGTTAGCAACTACCAAATTGTGTAGTTTTGCGAATTCCAACCAGCTAACTCCTCTTTCGTTCGTAGTTCCCAAACCAAATTTCCCGGCTGTTCCTGGCCAGTCCACATGTGCGTCCGGACCCACTTTTGCATTCCAGTCCCCCATTACCACTATGATGTCCTTTTTCGGTATCCTCTTTAGGGTTGATTCGAGTTGGTTGTAAAACCCTTCAATATCTTCCTCGGTATAGTCAGAGGTTGGGGCATACACCTGAATGACTGATAAATTCCTCGGTGTTGCATTGAGTCTGATCCGCATGATTCTGCTCGAAACTGGCTCACATTCCATTACAGCACTTCCACATTCACGATGCACAATAAACCCCACTCCACCTATCTTCTTCTTGCTGTCACCACTCCACCACACCCTATGACCCTCTTCCGACACAGTTTCACCACTATTGCACCATCTCATCTCAGCAATTCCCACCACACTCCATATGTACTTTCCCAACTCATGCTCCAGCTCCATCAGCTTTCCATCTGCGGACAAGGTTCTCACGTTCCATGTTCCAAAGGAGACATCATGTTTCACAACTTGCAGTCCTTTCTTTGCTGGTAGTACCCCGCCAGTAATAAATTTTACGCCTGACCCGCCCTGGTGGGAGCCAGCGACAGGCGCGGCCGTTGTTGACCCGGGCCCCAACCGATCCGGTATGGTATTCAATTTAGTGCTCATCATCATTGTGTATCAATAGGCAGTAATCTGGTGGTGCCCATCTCCTCCCCAGATATGGATGGCCGTTGGCTCACTAGGAGCTCATCCGCCCTTTGACAGGTCTTGTTTTTAGTCCTGTGGGGTGTCCACACACCCTCCTCACAAGGTTACCAAGGTAACCAAGTGGGGAAGCCGGTTTAGTCGCCGACGACCCGACAGATGCAGTTTAACGTCATGCCTAGGACGGATGATACTAAATATAGAGATTACGTAACGGGCTCGATGCTCATGAGTAAATCGTGACACATCTCCCCCCTAAGATAATTATTATTTACCAAATATTAATAATCAAAAGAAATAACGATTTACGCAGCAACAAGTTAAGAACAATTCGAACAGTTATTTCTTCGTATTGAATTCTTGAGACAGTTCATCAGGAACGAACTCGGAGTCTATCCATTGTGTATGTCCGTCATTAAACTCTACAAAGTATTTTGTAACGAGCCTCTGTCCAGGAATTCTAGTACGCATTTTGTCCATCACTGAATGAGGCGTTGTTCTGTATGCGAATATTAACGCGTCTAGATACTGGTCCCATGTTGATGGCCTTTTCGAAGCATACATTTTAACTCCTTGAAATAGCGTGCCATTCAGGTGTTCATTTAGGCCATTGGTTGAAGGTCGGAATGCACACGTATATATCTTCTTTACCCCGGTTTGCTTTGTAAGTGCTTTTATCAGTTCGGCTGTAAAATGACTTCCTCTATCAGACAACAATTCTTCAGGACAGCCATAGGTGTGAATGAAGTCTTGCAATTTTACAGCGACAGTTTCAGCTTCTATATTGTCCACCGAATACACGACAGACCAACGACTGAAATGATCCACCATTACCAGAGCATACGTATTTCCTCTGTCAGACTTTGGCAAGGGACCGACAAAATCCATAGCCACAATTTGCAATGGCCTTGATGTTACAATAGATTTCAGAGGTGTTTTTCCGGCCGGCTTTGGCGATTTGAACTTCGCACATTCTTCACAGTGCCGGATGTGTCTCTTGATGTCGCTCTTCATTTTCGGCCAAAAGTATTTCTGTTGCACTTTTCGATATGTTCTGAAGAAACCTGGATGTCCGGATAATTGATGGTCGTGCATCCGCATTAATATCTGTCCGATCTGCAGCTTCGGCACCACAAGCTGTCTTCTTGCATGGCCAGTCTTGGTCTTGCACTTTCGGTACAGCATTCCGTCATCTCCAACGACAAAGCTTTCTTTCTCTTTCACCATCTTGTTTGCTACATCTTTGTCAGATGGCAGCTCTCCTTCTGACAAAAAGACAATCCATTTTCCCGCGTATTCGTCCTGTTTCTGTAGCTGGATGACGTCACCAGTCGCTACCGCCAAAAGATCGTCTTGAACTGGACATCTGGAAAGAGCGTCAGCGTTTCCATGGAGCTTTCCAGGCCGATGGATGACGTCAAAATCATATCCTTGGATTTCACTGATCCATCTCGCAAAGAGGTTGTTTGGGGCGTCCATAGTCTTCAGCCATTTCAGCGGGCGATGGTCGGTAACAATGGTGAAATGTCTGCCATACAAATAAGGATAAAAGTATTTCAACGCCCAGACAATACCAAGGGCTTCTTTTTGCAATACAGCATACTTGGCTTCAGATGTCTTCAATATTCGGCTTGCGTAAGCAATTACTGCTTCACCATCATCTGTTTCTTGAGCGAGAACTGCTCCAAGGCCGTAGTCGCAAGCATCAGTGTAGAGCTTGAACTGTAGCGAGAAGTCTGGGCATTGTAGAACAGGTGCAGAAATCAGACAGTCTTTTAGCTCTTGAAACACATCGTCAGCGTCTTTCGTTCACTGAAAGAGACGTTTCTTCTTTGTTAAATCTACCAACGGTTTGGATCGGCTTGCATAATCGGCGATGAATCTTCTGTAATAACCCGTCAATCCAAGGAAACTTCTTACATCTGTTTTGTTTTGAGGAATCGGAAAATTCTTGACAGAGCTGACTTTGGCTGGGTCCACAGTCACTCCTTCTTCAGAGACAATGTGTCCAAGAAACTTCACCGATCGCCTAAGCCATTGACATTTCGCTGGTTTCAGAGTGAGTCCGGCTTTTTCAATTCTGTCCAAAACTACGTCCAATCGCTTTAGATGTTCTTCCACAGTTGGAGCAAAAACGATGACGTCATCGAGGTACACGAGGCAATGCGTCCAATGGAGGCCGGATAGAACCAAATCCATAAGTCTCTGGAAAGTCGCAGGAGCATTAGCTAACCCAAAAGGCATCACATTGAACGAGTAATGGCCATTGTGGGTCGCGAATGCTGTCTTCTCTCGGTCTTCTTGCTTCATGGGGATTTGCCAGAATCCAGACTGCAAGTCAATGGTCGTAAAGACTTTTGCGTTTCCGAGAGCGTCCAGAGTCTCATCAATTCTGGGTAGAGGGTATGCGTCTTTCTTGGTCACAGCATTTAGTCGTCGGTAGTCCACGCAGAAACGATACTCCCCATTCGGTTTTTCGATCAGTACGACTGGACTGCTCCACGGACTTGCGGATGGCTGGATGACTTCAGAAAGCAGCATCTTCTGAATTTCTTGAGCAATGATCTTCCTCTTCGTTTCCGGGACACGGTATGGCCTTTGGCGGACAGGTTGAGCTCCCTGCACATCGATAGGATGCTCTACTAGGTGAGTTGTTCCCAACTTCTCCGACGTCGGCCAAACGTGATGTCGCTCGAGAACTCTGAGTAGTTCTGCTTGCTCGTCATCTGAAAGGTGTTCTAGCTTGAAATCTCCAATCGGCACTTCAGCGGTGTTCTGCTGTCCTTCAACCATCGTCTGAACTGAGTCGTCCACGATTGCGTCAAAGGGCTGTAGGTGCATCACTTTGGTACCAGGCTGTAACGAAACCTTGCTGCAAGTTGTGTTTACCAGCTCGAGTAAAACAGAATTGTCATCATCCGCTTTTGTCACGACAGGGGCAACTAAAACACGCTCGTCAGTCTTGACCAACTGGCGTTCCCCAAACAAAACCAATCCACAATGATTACCAGACAAATCTGCTCTTACACGCAAGGGTGTCCCAACAGGTAGCTCAACTACAGAATTCAACGTAGCCACACATTCAGAAGGCAAAGGCTCAAAGCCAGCCTCTACCCCATGTGTTCTCAATACTTTTTCACGATAGTCAATGACAAAATTTTCTTCTCTTAAAAATTTATCTCCCAATAACAAATCAAACTTAAAATCATCTACAATAACAACAAACAAGTCAAAATAAGCTCCTCCTATGCAAAGCGAAACGTTCCCTTCACCAATCACAGCCAAATTCTTCCCGCCAGCTCCAACAAGCGAAATTAAAGTATCACGAAATTTTCTACCCATGCAAACCTCATTCCAAAAATTATAGTCAATTAAATTATACCTTGCCCCAGTGTCAACAAAAATGTCCACATCAACATTGTTCGTCTTACCCCTAACCCAAATTCCTTCCTTTGCCAATCTTGAAATCAACGAGCAGTTTAGGTCGATAATTTCTGATTTCCGGAGAGACTTGCTGCTCTTCTTCAATCTCTCCGTCCGTCTGGCATCAAGATCTGGGCGTGGTCTGTTCTGAAATCGGTTCTTCGGCTGCTGGGCATCTTCTATCCGATGCTGGGTTCACGTGCATGGGCTGTCTGTGCTGAGCCAAGGGGCAATTTCTTCTTATGTGACCAGTCTGATTGCATCCATAACACACGATAGGGGTTCTTCTTTCTGCTCCAGGGGGGTGATTCCAGGTGTTATCATTTCTTCTGGCTGTTGCTAGTTCCTGTACCGCGGTCGTTAGGCTCTGTATTGCTTTCCAGATTTCCTGATTACTGCGTTCTCTATCGCTATTAAACTTCTGGATCAGGCCAATCAGGTCTTCTGAAACTTCATTCACACCAGCAGACCGCTTGCCAACCGAGTTAAGGAAAACCTCCCTTCTTTCTGCGGACTGGATAGCTTCTTGAAAGGAATTGGGGCACTTTTCCCACACCGTCTCTTTTATCTCTTGCCGCAGTCCTTTGATGAAGCATTCACTGGCGATTCGATCTTTTTGCGCTGCACTGTCCAAGCCATCATGCCCCTTCATAACGAGTTTGTCTACTCGTTCAGAAAACTCTATGACAGAGTCTTTGGATCCCTGTTTTATCTCGTGGAGTTTCTGTTTGGCCAAATAGCGCTTCTCTTCCGTGTTGAATGTTTTATCGAGGGAATCCTTCAATTCTTCGAGGCTATTTCTGACGTTTTCTGGGAATCTCCAAAATACACGCCCAGCTCTTCCGGTCAGATAGACAGGAATCATCGTCAGTTGTTGCTGTGGAGGATCCAGTCTAATAGACCACACGAGTCAGAACACGAGTGAACACGAGTGAACACGAGTGAACACGAATGAACACGAGTGAACACGAGTGAACACGAGCCATTAGATGGGGAGCACGCGCGAATAGGGGTACAAACAAAATGAACAAAAACTGAATGCCATTCAAAAGTAAGTAGAGGTAACAAAGAACTGATAACATTTACTGAACACTTCAATAGCAACTCAACCAAATATATAAAAAACATAAAGCATGAAAAAATGCAAAAGAGCCAAAATCGAAAAATACAAATAATGTGTAAAAAAGTGTCAAAAAACCAAAATATAAACACAAGAAATACGAATAATGTGTCACAAAGTGTCAACTGAAGCTATCGAGTTATTTACCCTATTATTCTGCTTGCATCTACTATAAAGAAATTGTAAACAGTTTAAATTTTACGACTAGTTACGATGAAATTGTAAAGGATTTAAATTTTTCAATCAAATTTTAACAAAACTAAGAAAAGTTACAAAGAACATAAACATAAGACAAAAAAGAAAAGGAAATAAGAATAAGAATAAGGAGAAAAAAAGAAAATGTCAAAAACCATCAATATATGCTCATAAATTGATCGAAACAAGATCTTTTATGCATCCAAGTTTCTTAAATTATTTGTTGGCTAACATTAGCCATTAATCCATTTTTTTAAAGCTGTAACAAAATGATATTTATTTTTGGATTGTTTTATGTGGAGAGGAATATCATTCCATAGTTTAAATCCTTTGTTTACTATTGACATGCCTTTAAAATTGGTCCTTATTGAAGGTTGCGAGAAAAAGCCAGATGTTGCTTGTCTTGTACAAATGTTGTGTACAGATGAGACTGGCCTGAAAAGATTTGTCAAATTTGTGTCAGCTTTTTTCACTGTGACATCAAACATGAATTTTGCTGCTTCAATTTTGTAGCAGTCTTCTACATTATAAAGGTTGAGCTGACGAAACAAGGGATTGCTATGAGCAGATCTTTGTTTGAAAGCAATTAGCCTCACTGCACGCTTAAGACTTAATTCCAGAGGGTCTAAGGTACTTTTAAATGTACCTCCCCAATTTATGATGGCATAGTTAATGTGAGGTTGTATAAATGAATTATATATATTGATAAGTACATTTCTAGGAACAAAATGTCTAAGTCGAGCAATGATACCAACACCTTTTGAGATTTTGATATTTATTTGCTGTACATGAGCCTTCCAAGAAAGGTTATTATCTGTCAAAACACCAAGATATTTAACAACTTCACTTTCATCGATTTCAGTATTATTTATTGTTATTTTTATTTTCCTATCTGATCTTTTATTTTTTGGAGAAAAAATTAAGTAATTTGATTTAGATGTGTTAAGTGACAGCTTATTTGCAATTAGCCAATGGGATATGTTTTCCAAATCGGTGTTAATAATTTTTTCTAATATAGCTATGTCATTGTGTGAGTGAAAAAGACTTGTGTCATCAGCAAAAAGATGTGGACTTAGAACTTTAGATGCATTTGGCAAATCATTTATATAAAGTAAAAATAGCAATGGGCCTAATACACTTCCTTGAGGCACACCATGCGAGATCGAAAGGCTATCAGATAAGTGATTACCAATGAGGACTTTTTGTTTCCTATTTTGAAGATATGACCTAAACCATTCAAGGGTATTCCCTCTTATACCATAATATTCCAATTTGTGCAATAGGATCTCGTGGTTTACAGTGTCAAAAGCTTTTGCAAAATCTAGGAAAATCTTCTTCATCTTTCCCAGAGAATGTCTGAATGTCAACAATTGTTCTTTGTGGCCTAGCATTTTCTCGAATATTTTCCTGAACTGCAGGTATAGCTTCGTTTTCTTCGTATCGTCGTGCCATGTTGATTTTGAGTTCGTCGAGTCTTGCTCTCGATCAGTATCCCGCTCCTGTCACCAATTTAAATTGTCACAGACCCCAATAACCGAGAGGAATAGACAACATAAAGTTCAACCAGATTCTCAGTCTGCTACTCGAATGTATCTCTCTACTGACCCAATTACACTTATTTATATAAAATGGAAAACTAAAAATAAACATTGCATGGAAGGAATTACATAAACTATAAAAATAACATTGGTACGTGTGCAAACAATTTCATTAACGCAGCAGATTAAATTTCCATATAAAAACATTGCGGATGATACTAAATATAGAGATTACGTAACGGGCTCGATGCTCATGAGTAAATCGTGACACCACGGGGAACATTTTCACGCGCAGCTATGGGACATGTTGCATTGCATGCGCATAAAAAATGTTCCTCGTGGCGCCTTAGCTTTATTAATTTCTTTATTGAGTTATTATTTATGGGCCCCTAAAGCCATGGGCCCCCGGGTCAGTGACCCTCCTGACCCCCCCTCTCCTCAGCACTGAGGACGTTTAAACAGCTATCCGCGGGAAATCTGGGTCCACGGTCACAACGTGATCAGTAGGACCCATTTAGTATAATTCGTCTCCTTGTGAGTGCTTTTTCAGCCTATTTCAAAATTTGATTTTTTCAGTACCTACTTCATGTATGATAGTATGTATGATTGACAATGCAAATCGAACTGGTCTTCTTCCAGTGAATGAAGATACCATCAGACAGCTTCAAGCTAAACATCCTCCTGCAATGAAACGATTTAAACCTGAAGTTAAACCATCAAGGGTTGAGCCTGTCATATTTGAAGCAATAGACAGTAAAACAGTTCAATCTATGGCAAAGAAAACATTTGGATCTGGTGGTCCTACATTGATAGATGCTGATTGTTGGAAACACATGCTATGTTCCCGAAGCTATGGTTCTTGTAGTGATTCACTTGCTCAGTCAATTGCTGATGCAACAAAGCGTATTTGCACAGAATCAGTCAATCCAGAAAGCCTCTCAGAACTTCTTGCCAGCAGACTTGTTCCACTCGACAAATGCCCTGGTATTCGGCCTATTGGGATTGGGGAGGCTCTGAGAAGGATTATGGGAAAATGTGCTATTTCGGTGTTTAGAGATGACATCAAGCTAGCTTGTGGAACTCTTCAAACCTGTAGCGGGATGAAATCTGGAATAGAGGCAGCAGTTCATGCTATGGCTGATAAATTCGCAGAAGATAAGACGGAGGGTCTACTACTTGTAGATGCAACAAATGCTTTCAATAGCATCAACCGAGAAATGGCTCTTGACTCTGTTGCAGAGCGCTGTCCAGTTTTTCATCAGTATCTCAAGAACACGTATCAAGCTCCTACCAAGCTATACATATCTGGTGCAAAGACAGGAGAATTCATCTGGGGTGAGGAAGGAAATACCCAGGGTAATGTTGCTGCAATGCCATTCTATGGATTAGCGACCATGCCAATTATTGATGACCTCCAAACTAACTGCGATACAGCCCAAGCTTGGTATGCCGATGACAGCTCCGCGGCAGATACGTTCACTTCACTTCTTGATTGGTGGATTAGACTAAACGACATTGGTCCAAAATATGGTTATTTTCCAAATGCAAATAAAACAATACTTATTGTAAAACATCCTAATGATCTAGAAAAGGCCAAAACTATTTTTGGCTCCCTCGGAATTAAAGTAACATCAGAGGGACAAAGACACCTTGGAGCTGTTATCGGGTCTACGGCCTTCAAGAAAAGCTATGTGGAATCTAAGGTGAAGAAGTGGACTGACGATATTGAAGAGCTTGCAGACATAGCTGAGGAAGAACCCCAACTAGCTTATGCTGCCTTTACTAAAGGAATATGTCATCGGTGGACTTACTTCATGCGGACAATCCCTGACATCAGTGAACTCCTGATTCCACTTGAGCAGAAAATATCAGAAAGATTCCTCCCTGCTCTACTTGGAAGGAATATCACAGATAATCAAAGAAAAATACTGGAGCTGCCTGTCAGATATGGGGGTCTGGGTATCATCAATCCGGCCAGGATGTCTCAAAGGGAATATGAATGCTCTCGCAAGATCACCGAGCCCCTTGTCAAACTCATTTGTGAGCAGAATAGCGGCCTTGAAAGCCTTGACCAAGGATCCATCACGGGGGCAGTACATCATCTCAAGAAAGAAAAAGAAGAGCTTCTAAAACAGCGGTACGAGCAAATTTATGAACGATGTGACCTCAGTCTTCAAAGACACTTAGAACAGGCCAAAGAACCCGGCGCTTCATCTTGGCTGACAGCACTGCCCCTGAAATCTCTGAATTACATTCTAAACAAGCGAGAGTTTCAGGACAGTGTCTGTCTTCGCTATGGATGGACGATTAAAGATATGCCTACGTACTGTGGTTGTGGTGAGAGGAACAGCGTAAATCATTCATTGGACTGTAAGTCTGGGGGTTATGTCAACATGCGCCATAATGCAATCAGAGATTTTCTTTCGTACCTTCTAAAAGAAGCTAAATGCAAAGACGTTCGCACTGAGCCTTCTCTGTTGCCCGTTCAAGCTACCCGATTTTCCAGAAGTACCAATGTTCAAGATGAAGCGCGGCTAGACATCTCAGCTGTGGGCGTATATGCTCCATTTGAAAGAACATTCTTTGATGTTCGGGTGACCCATCCCAACTGCGATTCGAATTCATATAAACAACTGGATACAATATACAAAGAAAATGAAAGAGAAAAGAAAAACAAATACGAAGAAAGGGTTGTGCAATCAGAAAAGGGAACATTTGTTCCACTTATTTTTACTACATCTGGTGGGGCTGGTCCCCTTTGCTCAGCATTTATGCAGCGTCTTGCAAACCTGATCTCTACCAACCAAGATGAAGCTCAGAGCCACGTTATTAATCACATCAGGACACAATTACGCTTTGCTCTTCTTAAATGCACTCTGATTGCTCTTAGGGGAGTACGTGGCACTCCCAAGGCACATTATACAGGAGTAAATGAAATCGCCTTCAATCTGATACCAAATAATAATAACATTGAAGTTTCATAAAAATAAACTGTTAATGTGCCTGTATTTAACATATTTTTGTAAATTTTATTTATTTATTTATATTTATTATTCAGCTTTTAATGTGCAATTTTTTATAATCTGTAATTATTTCTGGGACTTTTAAACTTATTTTATTATTGTATTATTGTATTAGATTAGAGTTAACTTTTCGAAATCCACAAGAAGACATGAAGAGCTCGTTGCTTACACGAAATAAGAAACAGATAGAGTTCAGCGAGGGACCTTGGAACATTATGTCAATGATGATGACTTTAAGAGACACTTGCCTAGGACTGAAAATACTCGCATATAACCAACCTCTTTTTTTTCACTTCCGAAAGGCACAAAATCAACCGCTGAAACTTTTGTATCTTATTTCTTATTTTAAATTTTACGAGGAAAGGCATAATTGTATCGATTGGAATTACTATTTGTATGATAGAAAGTTTAAATAGCCATCCGCTGGAAATTTGGGTCCACGAACCATTACTCCTAGAGAGCTGGGATTCGTTTCAACGTGATCAGTAGGACCCATTTAGTATATTCCGACCCCTTGTGAGTCATTTTGCGGTCTATTTCAAAATATGAATTTTTCAGTACCTACTTCATGTATGATCTGCATGATAGAAGGTTTAAATAGCTATCCCCGGGAAATCTGGGTCCACGAACCATTACTCCTAGGGAGTTGGGAATGGCCCTAACGTGTTCAGTAGGACCTATTTAGTATAATTCGACTCCTTGTGAGTCATTTTTCAGTTTATTTCAAATTTTGATTTTTTTAGTACCTACTTCATGTATGATAGAATGTTTATAGCTATCCACGGGAAATCTGGGTCCGGGAAATCTGGGTCCAAGAACTATTACTTCTAGAGAGCTGGGAATTGTCTCAACGTGTTCAGTAGGACTTATCTAGTATACTTCAAAACGCAGTAATGCATTGCAACTGGTTGAAGAAAGGCATTTTCTTGGGCGTATTGTATGAAAGTGTTATTGTTTTTTAGAGAGAGTTGCGAATAGGCCGAGGTTTCGCAGCTAAAACATTTCTCCAAGTTTTTGAGAGAATTTGTTACCCGAGAAATCTGAAAAGTCCACCTTGCCGTGTACACAATTCAACAATTTACCCAATGAGTTTGCTGCTTCGATACATTTATTTTCATTGTTTCACAAAAATGTTTCTCCAGTCAAAATCATTTTATCGCCTCCAAATTTCCGCTGTGTTTAGCTTGTTTTCGGTACTCAGTGCAACAAGTGTCCCCCACAGACTGACACTCTGACGCTAGTGGGCTTTTATTTAATATTAAACATCGCGCCAACATGGCCTGCAAGGCAGACTGGCATCCGAACAAACCACTGCTTGCAAGGGAGTCGTGTCATGAACAATTTGGTTGTGAATGAAAAAGTGGGCAGACCTGCGCAGTGTTGAATACTTAGATATTGCGCTGGAACAACGATTACGTAATAGTGTTTCTTACGAAATTATAGATATAGATCTGCTCACTACAAACCTGCGTAGGTCTGTCTACCTTTAGGGCATCGGCGTGGCAGGCCAAAAGCCGTGGGTTCGAGTCCCATCCAGTCACTCACCGGCCCGGTCAATATGTTGTGGTGACATTACAGCATGTTGGACGGCAGGCCAGCTTTCGGGCAAACTTTAGCGCCTTTAGCCAAACGCACATGCAACTCCGAATTTCAGGACAATCTGTCCTAAAATTGTCTCAGACAGTCTTCGGATTCTAACTTTCACAGGTCCGTCCGAAGTAATAAGCGGAGTTTAGTAAAAGTGGGATTCTGATCCGAATGGCTCGAAATGGAAGAAAGGGCGTCGTGAGAAGATCAGAGGATGGAATTAACATATGATAATGTATGCCTTAATTCAATTATGCGTCAATTTAGTTTGCTCGAGTTTGTAAAAATGGCGTCCAATCATTGTCAACAAACTAATATAGCTTATCGTCTTGGACAGGGTGTTGGCGGAATAGATGCCGATTTTGTTAATACCATGCCTGCTGACTATGAGTGTCCTATTTGCCATCTTGCATATCGTGATCCAGTTCAAACAAGAGATTGTGGACATCGATTTTGTGAAACTTGTTTAGAACCCATCTTGAAGTATGTTTAGGCCCATCCATTTGCGTTCTTATCGGATTCTGTAATGTCGTAAAATTTGCGTTTTTCATCATCTATTTTATTTATTTATGCTCTCATTAAATGTGATATATAATATAGCTGGTTATTATTTGAATTTATGCCATATATATGCAATATAAGGTAACTGCAAATGTTTGCAAATAACTGCTGCGAAGAACATGGATTTCTTTTATCCAAATTCTTTTCTATTATTTATTTCAGAAAATCTCCTGCATTATGTCCAATCGATAGAAGAGCTTTAACAAGGGATAAGGTGAGTATTCAAAGTTTAGTGAAATTTGTTCTACAGCTGACTTTAAGCCTTGTAAAATGGATAATATTGCTGAGGTGTTTTTAACATACCCTGAAAGCATAAGAAAAAGCCTCACTGTCTGTTTTTTGGCATCTTATCCTTTGATATATTTATCACCATGAAACAAAGACAGATGAAACCATACTTTTTTCTAGATTTATCCTGATAGAGCTTGCAAAAGAACAATTTTATCATTACTTGTTCGTTGTTACAATTATGGAAATGATTGCACCTGGACAGGAGAGCTTGCCAACATGGAGGTAATTTTCTGGGGCACTGTTATTTATCTTTTAAATCTAGAAAATGCAAGCTATCTTTGAATAATTAAAGCTAAATTTTATCTATTCCTGTTTAATATTATCAGGATCATCTTGAGTCGTGTCAAAAAGTTCCAATAAGTTGTGTGAATGAATGTGGCAGGACAGATATCCCAAGGAGCCAGGTAACTAACAAATACCATAGTGAATTTATGCCAAATTTGATCACACTGTGTGATACCTTATGATTCTTACTGAAATACTCTTTGTAATCTCTTTTATTCATGTTAAGCCCTCTTAAAGCACACTCAATGCTCCTCCTTTTGATGCTCCTCAATGCTAAGAGGAGCATCAAAAATGGCAAAATTAACTGGAACTGTAGAGTTAATTTTGATCTGTGCCATCAAACCAATTGGATTAGAATTGTAATGAGTATGAAGCATTGTGAAAATAATAAAGTAATTATTAATATAAAAACGATAAGGAGAATAAAATGTTTGAATGAGAAATTTCCTGTTAAAATAAAATGTGCTGAATATTTAATGAACTTTAATATGCAATGCTATTTACTTGTTTGCACAATCATGTGCATTTAATTTTGAATAGCAAATCAGAATTCTCAGGTAGTAACAACAATCACTGCTTAGTGTTTGATGAAATACAAAACAACCTCCAGAAATGATTTTCAACTTGCAACAAGCCTGATGCTTTATTGATTTTGGCCACCCTTTTGGTTTTAAGTATAATAAGAAATAATACTTTTCATTAAAAATAAGTTGGCTTGGTCCATGTGCCTTGACACAATGCCAGTAAATGCTCTGCGTAACACATCTGCACTTGCCTTTACATGCAATATGAAGATGTTTCTAAGACCATTAATTTTTCCTAAAATGCTCTATATTTAATTGATGTTTTAATTATGAAGAATTTCACTGAATAAAATTGCACTTAAACTCATAATTTATGCTATAATAATCAATTAATTATTCAGCTGAAGTTTTGTACAGCTTTTGATCAAATTAAAACGAATTTTAATTGAATTGGATGTTTTGTTTTGCAGATGTCAGCACATATTGATGCGGACGGGGATTGCCCTCTAGCGGTCATTCCTTGTAAATATCAAGACTTTGGATGTAAATTCAAGGTAATTCATACATTGTTACTCAAGATAATGCCACATAGCTTAGTACATTCTTATTTATGCATGCATAACATCAATGTTCAGCTTGAGTTATTCTAAAGTTCTTAAATTTGTATAACACGATTTTCAGCAAGGATGTGAAGGGGAATTTGTTTATCATATTACTGCAATAATGGACAAAGGTTTTGAGACACTTGTTAAGCTATGAAAAAAGGCTATTAACTCGCAATCTAATTTTTTGTGCGCTTTATTCAGCCCCCACCCCGGTAAAGCAATATTTTTCTCTGGACCACGACCAGACCCTTGTGATCATCGTGTAAAAGGAAATTTGTCGATAATACTGTCTCTAGAGACAACATTGTTTGGGGGAAGAGGGGGATGAAGGATACATGGAAAATTTGCGACTGTCATCAGTGTCCTAGGACTGATGTCGCCCTATTGTACGTGTTCGTACCTACCTTAACGTTTCTGTCTTTCTGAATACTCGATGTTGCAGTGTGTCATTTGGGCTCTCTATTTGCCATTGCCTGCAAGTAGGAATAAAAATGCCTGATGTCAACTTCATTTATCTATTTATAGGGCAGACGAGTAGATATGGATCCGCATTTTGCTGAAAGTATGCAAAACCATTTGGATTTAGCACATACTCGCATCAAAGAATTAGAAGTCAGACAAGAAAATATTTGCATGAATGGAAAATTCTTGTGGAAGATATCAAATTATTCTCAACTGTCGCAACAAGCGCAGACGAAGAAAGAGAAAGAAAAGTTATGCAGCCCACCTTTTTATACAGGCCAGTACGGCTATAAATTACGAGCCGAGGCTTTTTTGTGTGGCTTAGGCCAAGGTAAAGGAACTCATCTTTCCTTATACGTTGTTATAATGAAAGGTGAATATGATGCAATATTGCCCTGGCCATTTCAACAAAGAGTTGATTTTACTTTAATTGATCAAGACGATGAGCCTAGCAGTCGTCAGAATAAAGTATGGAGACTGTCTTGTGATCGTAATTCGGATTATTTTAAAAGACCAAATCGATCGAAAAGTCTTGGATTTGGTTGTCCCAAATTTGTGTCTCTCGAGACACTTCGTACTGCCAGAAATTACGTAAAAGATGATACTGTTTTCATTAAGATCGAAGTCGAACCAACTGAGACATTAATTTGAATCAATATTTATCAATTAATGAATTTTTAAGTTAATTTGTGTAAATATAATCATTAAATCTTGGCTAACTTAAAATTTTAGTGTCATCTCGTTTATCGATATATTATCGAATCGAGTAATAATATACTAGTTTTGTCTTCGTCTCACAGTTATAGTGGAGCTTTGACAAACCTCATGTTTAGACTAGCCAGCATTGGCATAGCTTAATAAATCAATTATGAATGTTTGTAGTTGGTTTCATCTTTCATTATATTATCTAAATCTCCAATGTATAATCATTTTTTATTTTTCTATTTTCCATTGTTTTCCTCGCACACTTTTAGATCTCTGTCCTATCAATTTCGTATAGAACTTATTTAAAGCTAAGCTAAGCAACTCTGAAAGTCGTATAGGAAGGTTTATGTTCTCGTATAAAAATTGCCAATAATTTTGTTTTTTGTGCTCCCTGATCCTTGCTATCGCTCTTTTCTTATTCCCTGTTTAATATTTCTGTTCCCTTTTTAGTTTTGGGTATATTGATATTCCCCTATTCCCGGAGCTTCTATATGGCCCTCAAATCTATTTTACTTCCAACTGTAAGGCAATTGTGATTCGAATCGAAAATATTATTACAGTCGATGATCTAACAGCCGAGATTTGCTCTAAATTGATAACTTAAATTTTTGATAACTTGATAAATTTTTCCTTTAGATGCAAAGCAGGACTGAGAACTTTACTCATTGCTTGACTCAAACAACCGAACGAACCTCGATATGGATTGTACTGTTGCTTATAGTAACCAAAGAAGCAAAATAAATATCACAGCCTCGATCGAAGGTTTGATAAAAATATATTTTCAGAAAGGTATCAGGTATCGAGGAGAAACTGTTGATTATATATGAAATCATTATGGCTACAAATTTCAGCGCAAACCAGGTATATTTTTCTTAATTAAGAGAAATCATGTAGCATATTAAAAGTTTAGAATTTTGCAGTGATATCTTGACATGTTCGTGCAAGCTTTGAAGTTTTTAGGACATGGCCTAATTTTTAACAACGCGATGTTTTTATTTTAGTATGAAAATTCATTCTCTGCAAAGCGCTTGCAAAACTGGCAAACTCCGAAGAATTTCAAAGAGGTAGAAAAATTCTTTACATTGTATATACACGCATTTAAATTTGAGTAATACTTGATAGGCTAGGGTCTGCTATCTAGAATTTTGGATAACCGGGATGTCAATTTGATTTGATATTTTTAGCACCCAACATCGAAGAATGGTGCAACGCGACCCATAAGCAACGATAGAGGACATTTACTTGATGGAATATCAAGATCAACAGCGTCTCCTTGGGGTAATTTCAAGGGTACATGGGACACAGAGATGAACTGTGAACGTACAAAACATTGTCAGACATTGACCACGTTGAAATCAGAAAACGCAAGTTGTCTCAACAATCAGACGAAAAAAATCCAGCTTCTTAACAACAAACCGGATTTCAAAATCTCTAATGCAGAATATGATAAGATTTTTCAAGATTTCAATAAAGTTAAGCCTCGTAGAAGCCAAAGTCCTCTGGGAATGGAAGGAACGCGTGGTGAAAGTCCCGCAGGACTACAAGAAGATATCAAAGTTGCAAGTCCCTTGCAGATAACTCAACCAAAATCGCCAAAAGAAGACGACAACAGGTTAACAAGTCCTGTCTTGCAAAGTAACTCACCACAGAACAAAGAACACAGTCTTATGAACAATTGAATACTATGGTATTATCAAGACATTTGATTTTCTTTCAATTATCAACGCATTCTGTGACTAATTTTATTTAATTTTTTCCACATTATATATAATGCTGTTTGTTGCTATTATTGAAATGTTGCAATAACTAATATTAACATGAAGTACATAACATGCATTAAGTCCGAGCTTTGATCACATTTCTTCAAGCTTCTTAGAATAATTATATTGCGATAAACTATTATTAAATAAATAAAGCTCTCTACAATTTGAATTGACTGAAGAAAACGTAAATTATACAATACCTTGCAAGCAACTCCAACCTTTATCATCATCACCATCACCATCATCATAAACTATAACGAGCTACCTTGATGCATAACAACAAAATAGAACTAAACTAATACAAACACTAAACTTTAATCTCTTTGTTTTAAATGCTACATCCAAGTGAAATGACGGACCCACCATGCACATGTGTGTCCTTTTCAGTCATTAACTGCATTTGACAGGTTGGTTGAACTTTCGAACTTTTATTTCGAGTCTGCTAATCGATTTCATTTTTACTTGAAACACAAACAAAGCCCTGATTGGCAGTTCTTATTCTTATTAATCAATTTGTTAGATGCCCATGGGAATAGGCAGGGTTTCAATTGAACAATTCTCCTTCACAATAACAATGGGAAGACTTTGTAAATAAAAATTGCATCGAATTGTGGAATTAATTTTGTTAGTGCACCTTGTCGCAAGTCATTATTACACCCATTTTTTATAAGAAACAAACATCGACAGGAAATTTCAGAACTCAAGTCTTTGAGAGCTTCCGAGGTTTTTTAATTTAATCATTCTCTCAAAAATATCACGTGCAAAACGATAACAAAACAGCAACGCAAGTTTTAAAGTTTTACGCAACGCAGCCAAAATCTTCAAAGACCATTTCCAATTGTTAGCCTTTGATGATTTCTTACAAAAAATGGGTGTATCGTGAGGAGAGCATTGTGTTTCGGTTCGGTGCGTAAAAATCGGGTTCTCCTGAAGTTTATAAGAATAAAACCAAGTTTTTGGCGATATCAGGCAGTTCTCATAGACATAAAAGATATCTGGCATCTGGCAAACACATATTATCCAAATATTGAAATTTATAAAATTTCAATTCAATATATTCAATTCGCTCTAAAAGTACCTCAAATGTAAAAACATCAAACGGTAAGAGTTGTTCAATGCTCAAAACCAACTAAATTATAATACTTCTATCTTGTCTTGATAAGCGCCAAATGGTTATAATCAAATAAAACTGCTCTTGCAGCATGTTAAAATAACAACATTACTCTTGTGTTCACCATAATTAAAAAGCCCGCTAAAAAGTTCATTCGTAAATTTACAAAATTGTTTTGAATAACACAAAATCATGTATGAAGTCTTTCGAAACACATTGTGCACGACTAATAAATTACCTATTGAAATAAACTCTAACCGGGTCTCACATCTTTTATAATATACCTATTCCATGAAATGAATAATTTCCAAGATGATGATAGTCGGTAAAATATCATTTTTTAATTTAGATACAATTGAAGATTATCTCATCAAATAACTGATATTTTCTCAACCTCATGAATGTCAGCATCATTATTCTCGTTACACGAGCTTCCCTCTTCGACCCCCAAATGACCATGAGGGGGGAGGCAGGGAATAATGCAAAGTCGTGATCTCGATTTCGTCTTCATTAAAACCGAGCTTTGATGCTGTTGTTGATTAGTGTTTCTATTATTCGCTACAACTATAAATGTGTTACCATTTGAACTTTCTTCAGAAATCTTTTCCAATTTATCAGCAGTTGGAGTGAAATCGTTCTCAGGTTCCTCGCTGACAATTAGCATTTCTCTCGGGTCACGTGCCGGCGACGTATCTTCGGAGCAAAATGGAATGAAAAACAAAAGACAAACGCCTGCGGCCATAAAGCCACCCGCAACATAAAATGCAACCGAATAACTTCCTGACAAATCGTAAATCCACCCTGCAACAAAAGCACTGTATTTATATATCATCCCGTTATTCATATTTCATCCCATAGCAAGTTGAAAAAGCTTTTACCAAAGGGTTCACTAATGTTAAATTGAGGGGGACTGTGAAATTGAGGGGGACTGTGGAACTGAGGGGGACTGTGGAACTGAGGGATCACGAAAGGCTTACCTGACACAGGTGGTCCGAGCATGGTAGGAATGGCCATAATCATAAAGAGGCTACCGAGAGCAGGGGACAGCCTCGATATGCCGACGATTTCCTTTGTCACAAGTGGAATTAAGACAACAAAAATAGCCTCAGCTAAACCGAACACGAGAGCATAAACAACCAAGGCTGTGTAACCTCGTCCCATGGGTAATAGAGTTGTCGATATGCTCATTGTCAGTAGTCCAATTTTTTCCATGTATAACACATTCACTTGTTTCATATCAGCAATTTTGCCAGCAAATACTTTGCCAATAGTCGATGTTATCGATAGGATTCCAATTAGAAACGAGGCTCGTCCGTCGGACACACCAAGCAGCACCGCATGTCTTTTCTGAAACAATCAAAATAACATACACATATATACAAACGTAATTGTACAGTGCAGCAGCTAAAAAAGCAAATCTATGATATCAAAGTGACATCATCATGAGCTTCACAATCAAATCTATGGCATCAAAGGAATAAACTTCCTCACCAGGTGAACAAATGGGACAAAGTAGCCGAGCATGAACGTGGACAAAGCAATAACCCATGCAATGTATGCTTTATGACGCCATAACGAATTCTCGTCTCTGCGTCCCTTGTTTTTCCCATTGCCTTTTGATTTGGGAAACTGTTGTGCCTGGAGTCTTGCGTAGTCCTCACTGACCGGCTTGAACGACAGTGCACATATGAAATTCAGTGCATTGATTATGGCAAATATCCTCAAACTGTTGAATAATCCCATTTTTGATAATACAAACTGAGCAAAGGGACTGATCACCAATGTGCCAAGTCCACTGCCGGACGATACAAAACCATTTACCAATGCCAGTCTTTTGTCAAAATACTGAACGAGGATAATGAGCGTTGGGAAGTAGCATAATGACGCACCGAGGCCCCACGTGATACCATACGTCACATACATGACTTGTAATGATTGTGCGAATGATGACATCACCAAGCCAAAGACAGACAAAAAAGAGCCAACACATGCCACGATTCTGCAGCCATACTTCTCGCATAATGTTGTTGTCAATGGACCGCAAAGGAACATCACACCGATACCAAGAGATGCAACCCATGCTGGAAATAAAGAAATAAAATTATTGTGTTTTATTGAACGAAACCCATGTACATCATAATAACGTTTATTATTTTGATAAAAAGTTGGCAACACTGAAGTTCAAAATTGCCACAACATCAAAACCAAGGTCAAAACCACTAACTATGTATGGTATTGGCTGGGGACAAAAAATATGGAATTTTGTTCTTAATGAAATAAAACATACCAAAAATACAAAACAGTTTAATGATATTTTTTAAAAATTGGTCCCTTGAAAGTGCGAATGTCCTTTTTGTGAAAAATTACTGCATTACGGTAAATGACGAAATTAGCGTCATTTACCGTATTTAAAGGGCTACTCCCACCATATTTTTTTATTCCATTTCTGGGTAGTTTTTGGCGTAAAAACAGGTACTGCAGTTTTTAAATTTTTAAATTCGCTCATTAACACCCTTTTTTACGCCTCCAAACATGCACATTCCAGAAAAAAGTCGGGCAAAAAGAAAACTGGGGCGAGGCCGGTGTGACGCAGATGCCGGAACGCAGAAAATTTACTTTATTGTGTTCAGTACCAAAGCTCTAACGAAAACGTTTTGCAGGTCTATAGTCAAAACCAAGTTGTATTTAAAAAATTAAACCCTGCCACGCACTAGTTCAGGATCTAAGGAATCTGTTGATGCCTCGTTTATCATGAAAAGCGTGAGTTTTTTACACAAATGAGGATGATTTGCTCACGCTTACGCTGCAAGCCGGCATGTTTTTCGACCTCAACGTCGCAGTCTCGAGCGAGCTTCACATACAATCTTCAGTGGTGCGGGATGGTTTTAAATAACAATATGAATTCGAAATCTATTCAATTAAAGAGGAGGAAGCTCTCTTTCAACAATTTTTCGATAGAATTGATAGTATGGAAAATTTGTGAGCTCTTATCTACGCATTTATAAGATTTAAACCAAATCGGGTCAGTCAAAAATTTGCAAAATCGCTAGGCCGAGCAGGTCCTGGCACGGGTAAAGTAGAATAATGCTATTTTGGACTAATAATGCATGCAAATAACCTCATTTGTTTTATCTGGTGTGTATTTGAAGCAGCAGCTCATATTTTTGTAATATTTCAAGTGTAGTTATGGTCATAACTGTGTGGAAAAACTCGAAAATCCCTTCCAGGAGTGTAAACATTAATGCCCAGAGATCGAAGATTTCACAAGTCCAATGTGAATTCGAAGAAAAACTTTCCAGCACAATGTTGGGCTTCATACTGGTGTGCTGGTTTTGGTTATATTGTCTGACTTTGTCAACAATATACACCTTTACTTTGCCTTAGGTTTCAATGTAATCACCAAGATATATATATAATTTATAACAAGAACTCCATGGATATGTCAGCCAAACAATTTCAATTTGAGCAACTTTTTAACAGCGCATATCACTTTAGCATTTCAATATCTTTGACAAAAACCCAAGTAGTAAATACAAAAATAATCCATAATTATCTTGCTAAAACCAAGCACACGGCAAAACTTGATAAAATATAGTATAGAACTGATGGAAACGATAAACAAACTTATTATATCACGATTCACGAACGTTTGCTGGTTGTTTTATCACGCAAAATGAAAGGAAGGAAGAGGTTGAGTGATGAACACATAACCACGTGAGGCGTGTGAATACTGGAAAAATCCATTGTCACTGCATCAGCTTTGGGGTCAATTTTCAGCCCTTAACAATGCCGAAAATTAAAAAAAAAACACACGGGGAGATGTCAATAAGCTTTGTAATGATGGTGTTGAAGTGGTTTGAAAAAACATTTGTCTTTATCATTGAAAACAAGGGAGAAAACCGGACGCGACGTTGATTTTTCCATACTGAAGCCAAAGAGAGAAGTTTTTTTGCGTTCCGGCATCTACGTCACACAACCTCGGCCCAGATCGTTTCATGTTGCGCGACATTTTCAGAAATGGCCTGAAAATTGCACTTTTGGAGCCGTGAAAAGAGGTGTTAATGAGCGAATTTCGAAATTTAAAAAGTGCAGTACCTGTTTTTCCGTCAAAAACTACCCAGAAATGAAATAAAAAAATATGGTGGGAGTAGCCCTTTAAAAATAGCATTTTAAAGGGGGCGCTAATTTGACAGGGGCGGTTAATTCAGCAGGGACGCTTGTTAAATTTTGCTCAGAATATATTTCCAGTTTGTTCCAGTTCTGATGGGGGACCCTGGTTGGTCATAATCCTAATCATAATCTGACAATACATAGTGTCTGGCACTATTATCAGAACTAACATTAAACAAATTGCATTGTATTGTATCTTGTTCAAAACACTTAATAGTATTTTCCCAAAAGGTTATTCTAATGTTCCACGCACAATTTTGCAATTTAGGAGCAACAAATCTGCTGTTAGTCTTCTGTGTTCTAGTTTTGTTCACTGAAATAATGAAAATAATGATGACAAATATGATTTGCCCCGAGAGAATGGGGTTTGGCAAGTTCTGGTTATATTTATGTTATTTGTTCTTTGATAGGCGAGCAATTTGATATTTGTCTTCTTTCGGCAAAGGCTTGATGGTATGGTGATTTGAAACTTCTTAATAGAATGCAAACAAGTGCAGGACGTTTTCTAACAGAAGACGGGTAAATTTTGCAAGTTTGGCAATTTGTTGAAATAAAAATTTGCATCACAACAAGGCACTTCAGTCATTCAAAGAATTTGTCTCCAAGAAGGTGAAGGTAATTACGTATAGTTAATTGAAACCAGACCTATCCCAAGAAAAGGCATGCCAACCTCGTGAATAGATACTGACAATCAGTGGGCGGGAGTGGACACAAAAGGTTAAAGTGAGACAGACGGAAAGGCCAAAATTAGCATTGCCGCAAATTGGCTTTATTTTGTCGGGCTGTGAGGATGATGACAGAGAAATCCGTGTGCAAATATATCCGGGTGCAAAATATATCCGGCGGGTTCAGACGAAGGATTAAAATTAAAATGAGCAAAAAGCATTGCACGCATGCCTTCGTGGCTGTACAAAAATGGTGTGAGAGGACCAGTTCCGTTATCTTTCAGCCACCTCATTAACAGAGGTACTTTATGCATTCGTGCTAAACATTACTTCTAGTCGTGATGAACAAGAAAGGTCAGCATGCATAAAATGCGATATTGCACCCACGCAACGCAACCAGATTCAAATAAGATTGCGAAATATGAAACCCCATAAAGGCGGAAGTATGCCAGAAGCAGCGAAATGGTTTCTTCCAATCAATTATCGCCATACTCTTTCTCATGGCCGCGTCTTTAAACATGTTCTGGCTTTCACAATTAAAATTTCCTATTCCAGTCTCCTAGGCAAACATCAGGTGAAAATGCTATGATAATGTGGGCTTTCATATAACCAATCAATCACATGTTCTCAATACGTTTGCACAATAGACGCATGATATACAGGAGTGATAAAAATGCTTCAGTTCAGCCGGGCTTGTATTGTGGTAAAATACGACCCGTTCCGTCAATAACGACAAAGAGGAACATTTAGCATCCCTTATATTTCAATCTAACCTCAATGAAAGTGCAATTTTCAAAATATTGAGCTTGGGAAGCGAAAGTTGAATTAACAACCTAAGTCAATGGGTCATTCTGGTTATCACCTCTGTCGATTCACTTGAGGCATTAAATCGATGAAGCACCTGCTAAAAAGTAGCATGCATAAAAATATTACCACACAAATTTTTAAAAGATATCATTTATAGTATTTAATATTTGCTAATGATTAAGCTTTTTATCTAAAGGCACAAGGTCAAAGGGCGTGTTTTTATATTAAATAAGTTGTGTGTTCTTCCTTGTACTTTCCAACCAATTACATAGCGAGCCTGAACTTCTTTCAAAATTCAAAATTATCTCCGGAAATAATAATCTAAATATATCCACTTTTTTTCTTGTAAAAGATAGGGGCCACACAGCAAATACGTAAATAAATAACCAAGCTATAATAAATATGACAAAGGTAAGTTGCTTAGAATGAGAATTCAATAGATAACTTTCTTACCTGTTTCTCCTTTGGATTCACCATACGCTTTTATCAAAGCAGGGAAAATAGTTCCAGATGAATTTTGCAATCCTACAGTGATAAATTGAATTGAAAAAGCCGAAAATACAACAAGCCATCCATAGCCTCCATCGGGATGAGTTTTTAAGCGATCCTTTAAAACTACTTCAGTTCTTATTAATTTGTCTTCACCCATAGCTAGGCCGGTAAGACAGACATGATAATAATTAATGCGAGCTGCTTCTTTGGTGAACTCTAAAACAAACTCACTCCATATCTTTCGTCGTCTGATGTAAACAATAATTGGGCGAGCAGCGAGATCCAAAATGACGCATTCTGATTGGTTGACTCTATTTGATCACGTGTTAAGCAGATGATTCCAGTGAAATAACATGGCAGCAGGTTGAATTCAATCCAATTCAATACAGTTTAGCTCAACTCAATTCAATTCAATAATTGAAATTTTAATTTATTTTAACCCAGTTTGAATATTGGCTACTTTTTCTTAATTACACAATTATTTGGGCTAAGTATTCCAGTTTATTATAGGTTATTTAAAGACATGATTGTCTTGTAAAGCACAGTTTAGCTTTCGCATACAAAGCTCCCTAATGATGAGAGGACAGAGTCCGTTTATTTACATAGATTACTCATCATGGCAAACAACCAGGTATTATTGTATTTTATATTTGGCTTCGCAGAAGTGCCTTTCTTATCAATTGTTGTTCTCACTCAGGAAAACAAAAGTCGATTTGCATGGCAGCTTTCGTCATTCAGACTTCAGACACGAAGAGTCTTGTGACCAGAGTACAAGATGTATCATCGTTGGCAGCCGCAGACCAACCCGGGCAACAATGGACTGTCCATCAAGAAACAAGACCGGATTGAAAGGGAAAGCATGGGAGGGAACAATGCTAAACATATTTCACCATGATTGGATAACATGGGTGATGAAATGACATCGACTTGTGTATGCAAATTCCACAGTCCATGTCATGTTATTAACCAATCACATCGCTGCATCACAATGACGTAATGCTAGAAGCCTTGGGTTTCCCGATATCGACTCTTCTCATCCAATTTGGTTTTTTGCCAAGCAGGACTGCTTGTACTGCTGGACCAAATTCGTAACAATTTTACTGACGTTTTCATTATGACAAGTTAATTTTGTAAATTTCCGATTAGTCTAGAGTTAATCAGGTTACTTTGAGTTAAAAAATCTACGAAAATGGGCAAAGAAGACAAGAGAAAAGAAGCTGAAGGTCAACAAAACTGCGAAGGCCCACTCGAAGCAGATTGTGTGGACTTGGAATTTACACCTCCTCCCGATGGTGGATTTGGCTGGGTCGTCGTCTTTGCAGCCTTCTGCGTGCAGTTTCTAGTTTTAGGAGTTATGAATAATTTCGGTGTCCTATTTTCAGAACTTCTTGTCGAATTCAACAGAGGAAAATCAAAGACTTGTAAGTTTCAGCTCTTCTCATTTCGATGTTTATAGATTGCTGCACTTACACTTGCCTTCTACACTTCGAAAACATATTAAATTCAGGATAACTTTCCATAATGGGGATAGTTTGTTTGTAATTTACTATGTATTTTAAATCCGAAGTTGATAACATTGCGTCAGTCTATTTTTAAATGTGAGAAATTCCGTGAGCCTACTAGTTTGGAGATTTTTCCTCGAGATTGTTGAGTACAAAACAAAAATCTTGCAGGGCATCATCCACCTGCGAAATGCTAAAGTTTCTCTGTTCAGACTTTGCCCATTTTAAGTGCATTTTCCCTTTAATTTCGCATGTTCCTGTACAATATCATATTAAAGTTTGTCGGGAAGGAAAAATAAGGGCAAAGGGGAAATTTCAAGTGCATTCAGAGATCATATTACAAAAACCAAAATTGAGATTCAAACGAATGACCCGATATTGGCTTCATCTCGATTTTCGCCCACAGTTATTTCATTTCGAAGATGAATTTCGATTACTTTGGTACATTTTATTTACTACTTTGCCTTTTTCTCGCGTCTGGCATGTAAATTATTTTCATGCCCTTGTCATATGCTTCCTGTATTGCGCAAAATCATACCACACAGCGAAATCAAACCAAACAACTGAGTTTTATTTTTGTGCTGTTTTTTTTTTGTGAACACAACACCGGTTTCGTCTCGTGACAAGCACGACAGTAATCTCATTTTGAAAGATTTCTTTTGTCTTTTGTTCTGGGCAGCGAATATAAGCAATGGGAGGGAATAAATGTTTTCAAAAACAAAAATTGCATGAAATATTAACGACACACGGGGCTCGCCATATGAGAATCACGTGCAATTATGTAATTTCTAACCAATGAGGCTGTTATCTGCGGTATTTCCCTTTGCTCTTGAATATTTCATAACATGGTTCGACTATCGAAAGACATTAAGCTTTCCTTATAGAGGTGCAAAAGTAAGGCCATTAATAATAAATGCCTGGCCAGGCTAATGATGATCCTTTCCTCCAGGAAAACCCCTCTCACAATACAACTATTGAGATTTTTTGGCTCTTGGGCGTGGAAAAGAAACGAGGTGTTTTTCTTGACTACGCCGCGCCATTAGTCAGATCTTTTGGGAATGCTTTAACTTTCTGCGTCTTTGTTATCCACTTTGAATTGGTCTAAAAATTAAAGTTGTTTGATTTTGCTAAAAATTTGCTCATGGGGTAAATCTAAAATGCTGAGATTTTTTTGTCTGACTCAAGGGCTTGAGTGGGTAGTGCTCAGTGAAAAGATATCCAAGTGAAATGTTCTGTCAGTTTTTTAATAAGGTACTTAATCATCCATTTACTTATTTCATTCCTTATGGACATTAATTTGGGGCACCATTCAATAAAATTTGAAATAGAATTTATTTGAAAATTAGTGCTCCTAAGCTGTTCACAAATGAATTCATTATTAGTAGTTAATTTTTATAATTTTGTCCACTAGCTTGGGTTGGAAGTATAACTTATGGATTGATGTTTCTCAGTGGACCCTTATCAACATCATTATGTGAGAGACTTGGCTGTAGACCAGTGGCAGTGTTAGGGGGATTAATAGCAGCTCTTGGTACTATGCTGGCATCATTTTCAACCGATATCTATAAAATGTACCTGACATATGGGTTTCTTTTTGGTGTTGGTGCAAGCATGTGCTACTTTCCATCAGTCATTATCCTGCCACAGTATTTCAATGTTCATTTATCAATGGCTAATGGACTTGTATCTTGTGGAAGTGGTGTTGGTACAATGGTCATGGGACCAGTCATGCAAGTTATGATTGACAATTACGGATGGGTCAATACTGTTAGATTCTGTAGTGGTTTCATGCTTGTAGTTACATTTACAAGCTTGGCATACAGGCCTAGAATTCCTCCAATTCCTGCCGAAATAGCAAAGACAAGACCACTATTTGATGTCTCTATTTTCAAGAACAAAGCCTACATCATGTTCGTTGTGGCATTGTCCTTCTTCATGTTGTCTTATTTTGTTCCATTTGTTCATTTGGTGAGTGTTTGTGCATTTTTATGTTTGGTATCCTTTGTCAATTGTAATCAGTATTATGATAAAGTTGAGTGTCGTCTTTTGTTCCTGTTCCAATGTAGTCTTGATCTTTATTTTAGGGTCAAATGGCCATAGAATACGGAGTTGAGAAGAAAAAAGCTTCATTGCTTGTTGGTTTCATGTCTGTTTCATCGACAGTTGGTAGATTGTTCTTTGGCAAAATATCCGACCACCCAAAAGTGAATAGGTTGTATTTGTACCAACTGGCACTGCTGGCCATGGGTATATCCAATACACTGTGTCCGTTGATGAATGATTACTCTGGATTGATTGTCTACTGTGTTGCATTTGGTTTCTTCGAAGGCTGCTATGTCTGCCAATGTGCTGTGTTGACTGGTGATATTGTTGGTCGTGAAAAGATGGCTCCTGGTGTTGGCACACTTTTCGGAATCAAGTCAGTTCCCTTGACCTTGGGACCCCCCATAGCTGGTAGGTTCAGTTAAATTAGAATATGGCTCTAAGATCCCGTAGTATTGCTTTTTGACTTTAGATTAATTAATTAATTAATTAATTAAGTAATTGATTATTCTTTCAGGTTTTCTGTATGAAATTTCAAATTCCTATCAAGTAGCATTTTATGTTGCCGGTGCTGTACCAACCCTGGCTGCTTGCCTGCTGTTTGCAATTCCATTCCTGATGCCTCCAGAGGAACACGAGTACTGGCATCGCCATGACATTGATCCAAAGAATGAAGAAAATGGTAAGGCCCTGCTTGCGTGTAGCTCATCGTCTAGCTCTTCATCTGTGCACAAATATGCACCAAGCCGACCTCCAGTAACCAGAAATGTCCCGAGAATAGCAGTGAGCCCATCTGTCAATTCGTTACATAGATTCTTTGATATGCCAAAGAGGGTATCTATGGCTGAAATTGGAAGCGTCAGTTCTTTGGCTATCATCCCAAGGGAGAGAATTGAACCCAACGTTTCCCCTGACCGTGCTTCAATTGTTTAAACATAAGCTAGCAAACTCCGGACTGAGTTTTTTTCCCCACTGCACTTTGAAGTCGAAAGCAACAACAATGAAATAAAATACAAAAAATTAAATGATTATCACTAAAAAGAGCTCTATATGAAAATTGACTGCTTTAATCTTCTTCTTTATCAACATGGTGTTTAAATCATGTGTCATGGTGTTCTGAGTAGTAGACCTTATTACATTTCAAAGGGTAGATTTAGTCTATTGTTATTGGTGCCATGTAGTCTGTTTTTATGTTCTCAGATATAACTCAGCTATATTTGTGCAAATTTGTGTCCTTGTATCATCGATTTGTATAGTGTGGTAAGCTGTTTGTGTTGCATGGTATTTGTGTTGCATTGTATTATGTGTCTTGTACATTTGTTTGTCAGTGCTTTTGTGGGGAGAGGATTATCAGACCTTGTTATTTCCACTGAGAAATTATCTTTTGTGGGGACCTTTATTTCTTGCATACTATCAAATATATTTGCATTGCTTGTTATTTTTATTTAGCATTATAGAATATGAAAAAATAAAGTTTAATATCGGTTATGTTAAGTTTGATTTATAAATATATAGTTGCCTTTTAGTTTTTACTTTATTGTCCTTGGTATTTTTGTAAACTTCTCGTACCGTGTTATTGTTACATTCTGTTGTGTTGGTGTTGTACATTAATCGTTTTTTTTCTTGCAAATTTATTGCACTACTATAAATAGATGCATGTGGACCGCATTTGTTTGAATGCGCTCTCAATATTATTTCACGAGTCTGAGTGTCATCATTATGATGGACACCTGGGCAGAGGCGTAGGAGCGTACTAAAAGTAGGGGGCACCACAATAAAATAGGCATCACATGTGAACATTTAGTCTTGGAAGGGGAATATGGGGATATTTTGTTTTTCGACAAGTATCTGGCTCGTATGCCACTGCATTTGAGTATTCGTCTTGACTCCCCCCCCCCCGGAGGCAGAGGGGAAGTCCCATCCCGTCGCAAACCAACCCTTTCATTTGTTTATATTACGTTTTGTTTATTATAAGCTTTCGTTGTAATTTTGTGTATTTTGAGTATGATGGGTTTTGGGATATGATCACTTTAATCACAGTGGCATAATTATTTCACATTTTCACATATGCAATATTGCTAGCTTTCGTATATGCTAGTCATTAAAATATTGTCAACGTGATAAAAATATTGATTTATTCTACAATTTGCAACAACCATAAAACCTCAATCAATTAAAGGATCTATTATTTAAAAAAAACTTGTTTTAGTTTTGTTGCTAGGTATGATTGTTGCAAGTATATAATCTCAGTTTTGATATATTTTATAATATTGATATTAAAACACATTTCATCAATTGCCTTTTTCTGCCAAATCTATCTGAAGCTGAGCGACTTTGCTAACTACACTGCACGTATTGATCCCACTTTTAACGCACTTAAAAAGTTATACAACAAACACTCCTTTGTCAAACTGATAAGAAATGTTCTTATGCATAATTTTTTACAATTTGTAAACTTAATAACATGCTTTCCTCCATTCTATGATTGTCATTATTACTAAAATAATTCTTATAAACGTTATTATTATTACTGTTAACACATTTCATGTTTGCTTTCATTTATTCTTGTCATGTCTTGCTGTTATTTTCTGTGCATGACCCAACTTAAAGAATAAATGAACATAACTAAAGAATATAACTTTTATCAGCTCAAACTTTTATATATAGTTAACATACCTATAGTTTATATATGTTGTAATTAACTGACCCGGGAAGAAAAATATTCGAATCAGTTTCTGTTCATTCAAACTGGATGTGCGCATGTTAGCGACCAGGCCTAATGCCCCACCCCCTTATGTGAGGCCAATGCCAACATGTGTTATTTCCAGTGAAAAACAACAGCTGTTATTCTGAATAAATATGATGTTCAAAATGCTTATGACACGCGATGTGATTATTTTAATATTCATATGTGGTGCAGGTGGTTGCTTATATTCAGTAAAAAGGCCTGCGAGGCTACTATACCAGCAAGTTTGTACCGCAGCAAATGCGTTTAGGCAGAAAAAAGACTTGAATAAACATTGGTTTTATATCATTATACATTTCATTGAAAAATTAAACAAGCTGTTTCCTACTGGAATAACGTGAATGGGCTTAAATGGTTTAGAGCTATTTGTTGTTACTCTTTCAAGGCTTTGATATTTGACTATTTTTTGGAAAACAAGAGAAAATAGAAGATATTTCATGGCCTACAACAAGAGAAACGTTACACGGGCTATCTAATGTAAAGTGTGAAGCTAAATAACAAAATGACAAAAAAGCTAACGCCGTAAATTGGAATGATACAAACATTTTTGGAAGCTGAATATTTGTTTCTGATAGATATAAAAGAAGAAGATCAGTCTATTATTGGAAAATGGCTGTCAACAGTCTCAGTGATGACAGCATGGATATTTGTAAGCGTTGTGGTGTGAAATTTATGACATATGAAGAGAAAATATCGTTGCACAGATCAACAGAAAGATCGAATTATCTTTATCATAAAAACTGTTTCAAATGTACTGTCTGTCATAGACAATTGTCGTTGCAAAATTACTTTCTTTCTTCGAATAGATATTTCTATTGCATTCTTCATTGTGATTTTGAAAATGGATTCAATAGTACTAGCATCACGCGACAGCTAAAGACATTCAAAGGAAATTCAAAAGACAAATTGAAAACATTATTACATTACAGTCCATATGCACCCCAGAGAAATTTAAGCCCAGTTCAAGTTCTGAAAAAGAATAAACAAGATAAAGACCTGATAAATGAACATTATTGCTTCTGTAAGAGCAATAGTATCATACAATGTACAGATGGATTTTGGATTGAATGCAAAACTAAAGAATGTAGAGAAAATAATTATATAAAATATGGAAATGCAATGATATTCAATGAATTCACACACAAGATCTCTGAAAAACCGTTTGAAATTGAGCAGTACAACGAGCAAATTTATGAGATTGCATTCAAGGGAACACAGCACCATAACTATTATGTTATTGATGATGACATTGATGCCGTTGTCCTGAGCCTGAAGCAAGAATATCTAAACCAAAAGGAGTTTTTTCGGTCTGTATAAGCTACTGTGACATAAAAATTGAATAGTACCATGTGTTGTACCCTGAGAGTTTTGAAATTGACCCTGGTTAAATGGACTCAGATGATGGGGCCAATGATGATAATACCCCCCATTAAATGCATATTTTAATTGTAATTCATTTGGGCTCTTCCCAACTATGGGCAATTTTATTTTTTAGGTTTTTTCATTTTTAGACATCTTACTTCCCATAAACTAAATTAGTCTAAAATTAAATTTTCTAAATAATTATTTTTGGTGTTTACCCATTACCCTATGGAATAAGTATATTTACGAGGGTAGGCTTCATTTAATTTCCCTCACCTTATATACCAAGATAATTTCCCTCGCCAAATATACAATATTTCTCTTATAATAACCCCTCAATTATCACACTTCCAAACTAAGATAAATTTGCTTGATTTTTTAGGATTCTAGTTCGATCATCTTCACATATCGTTGAAGGTTTGCTGGCAACATCTTGCATCTGTGCAAATAAATACAATGAGTTGGATGTTTTGGAAGCGCTGAGAAAAGAGCTGAGATTGTCAAGATCATTTAGACCACTTTTTGATGAAAATATTGAAGGTCGATTGTGCAAACTTGACAAGGTTTGTATTCTAGTTTATTGCTATTACTTGCGATTTTAATTCATTCTGTCTATATATTTCAAATTAGTATCAAATAATTCGAGGGAGAGAAAAGTTTGTTCTCTTGAAAAATCAAATCTTTTTTTTGCCAAGTCACGCTTAAACTTGTATACACATCACACAAAGCAAGCTCTATTAGTAATTTAATTTTCTCAGAATTTATTTGTTTTCTCTTCTTTGAAACCTTACGCCATTACTAAATTATCCTCCACAATTTACTCTGCATTAGATTATGCACAAAAGCGAGTTTAAAGTTGGATTATTGTTCATTAAAGATGGCCAAGAAACAGAGGAAGAGTTCTTTACGAATTCTGTTCACACCCCAGCATTTGAAGAATTTTTATTATTTCTCGGCGAAAACGTTTTATTGAAAGGATTTACTGGTTTTAATGGTGGCTTGGATACAGTTCATAATTTGACCGGAGAAAGAACCATATTCACTAGATGGAATAATCACGAATTCATGTTCCATGTCTCAACTTTGTTACCCACTGACGAACACGATGATCAAAAGGTATTTCATATCGACATAATTGTATCGTTTCTTCACCCTTTCTTTTTTCATGTTAAATATTTTTACATTGATAGCTACTTTGTGATATTTTAACTACCAGTGGCGTAGATAGAGGGGGGTGAGGGGGCGAAAAACCCCCTGTAGAGCTAAACAGCTGTTTTGTCTGAAAATTAATATCTTCTGTTTACGTTCAATTCTAGCTAATGTCCTTATCCTTATATTCATAGTCTTGAAGACACAAAAATGCTTGATAATTTTTTGTCGGAAAATCTGAATTTCTCGCCCCCTCTATAAAATTTCTTATCCACGCCATTGTTAACTACGCTTGTCTTTCTCTACCTGTACTACTTTTGATTTATTATGCTTGTCAAGAACTTTGAGTGACACATACACATTATATATTCATTACCAGACTCCTCGAAATCAAGCTAATCAGTCATTCATTCTTTCATTCTTTTCGTAATCACTCCCTCGTGTTCTACGTTTCAACAAGTTATTCATTCGTTTATCATTGTTATGTATAGCTACATTTGGGTCTGTCGCCTCTTTATTGCTTCTTTCTCTACAATGCTTGCTTTTTTAGTTGCAAAGAAAAAGGCACATTGGAAATGATATTGTCTGTATCGTATTTTTGTCATCGCCAACTGCTGTGTTTGTCCCAAGCGCTATCAAATCGAATTTTCTTCACATCTACATTGTTGTAAGGCCTGCGAATAGCAGCAACATGTTAAAGAAACAATATGAAGTGTGTCATAGCATTTTTTAATTGTTTAATTTCTATTTCATTTCTTGTTTCATCTTCTCTTATTTGTATTGTTATTTCATGAAATGTAAAATTCAGACATTCTGTTCGCTGTCTTTGATAATCCTTATTTTATTTTATTCATTCTTCTTGAAACCCTTTTACAATCGATTTTTTATTTCTTACGAATATCTTGTTTCTTCCAGGTGTCAGTTGTGTCAAAGTCGTTAGTTCTGCCGTTTGGCCCACCTCTCCCGAATGGGTTTTTCTCCAAGGTTGTATCACATCTTATTTTACTTATATTTCCATTCATATATCATCAGCTGTTTAAAAATTCATTCATATCTTTGCTTACACCACATTTAAACTATTCATTTGATTTTCTTCTCATTATCAAGTTTCCTCAACACATTAACAGCTCAAAATTTCTATTAAATCTTGATTTAAACTTTTTGTGATTTGATCTTCAAATATTTTCTTTTTTACACTCGATAGAATGTTTTTCTTTTGATGTTCTAGAATTTCTCTTACCTTATTAGGATGATAATTTCAGAGACTGGATTATGACAAAGATAGTAAATGGCGAAAGGGCAAGTTATAGGTCGCCAAAGTTTGCCTCCATGCAGGTAAAACTAAACTTTACCATCTTATATACAAGCATATAGTATTACTGACAATTATCTCTAATATATTATTATGAGCTACACGATTATCTATGTTTTAAAGTATGATTTAAGTTATTTTATGTTGTAAACTATGATTTGTGCTATTTCATTTCGTCATATTTAGGAAAGAACAAAGAAGCAAATGCTGAATGAATTGATTAATGATCAAATTTCTAACGAGTCTCTTGTTACAAAAACTAAAGATAAGAATAATTCGATTCACAAGTTGTTTGTTCAAAGGTAAAGCTGTCTTATATTTCGTACTATCTCAATCATTATGTTACTACACTATCTGAATCAACTTAAACAAATATTACATCTTTTGTCCAAGAAAGTGCTTTATGAGAAAGTAATCAGAGCCAAGAAAGTTTAGTGCTGAATTTTTGAAGCCTAACACTTAAAAAAATTTAGATACTCACTTAGATTTAGATATAATTTAGAAATTTAGATAATAAATTTCAAGGAGAATTCGTCGTGCAAGCATGAAGTACTTAATGCTGTGACATATGATGTATAATCTGCCAAAATCGGACTTCCATCAATCTCAATGTCCCGTGGCGTAAATCTTTTCAATTGCTACCAAGAAAGCTTTATGAGAGTTTTAGTAATGAAATTGGGAAATTGCTAAGAAAATTTATGCACTACCCTGCAAAAAACTTTCTTATGAATGAAGAAACGTGTAGTGAACAAACGTATTGTAGATTTTATTTAATAATATAATAATTATTTTTGTAGCAAACAAACTGGAAAGATAACACATGTTGCTGAAAATATGAAAAAGTATATGATTCATCATTTACTTTTTATTTAAGATATTTTACAGTCCTTTTAATATTCAAAACTGTTTCGTGTCTCTTGAAGCGATTAATCCTAAAAATTGAAAGTATATATTTCTTAGCTATAACTTCATCAGATGATTTATTGTATTTGTTTGGATCTTTATCATTTAGATTAATAATATTAGCAAATGGTTTTTTTAGATCTCTGACGTTTCCTGACTGGATGCAGCGGAGCTTTGATGAATCTGACCAACTGCAAAAAGATTTCACAGTTGCTTACAATGGAATGTTTAATAATGTTTATGATGTTTCGTTTGTTGTTGGTATGTGTATTATGTCTTTTCCTTCTCCTTAATCCTCTGTGAGTCTGTTGATATTTATTTTTATTTACCCATTTCAGGGTTTGATGTGTTAGATTTTGTCTTCTTTTCAAGGAATGAACAATCGCAAGTCATTACCAGCTGTCAAATCAATATTGGCTGCGAGAAGCAGGTATGTACTTCATGTATTATCGATTTTCCTTCCACAACATTTCCAACTATATTCTTTTACAACATGTCCAGTTGTCCTTTCACATCAAACTATCCTACAGCATTTTTAGCTATCCTTTTGCAACATATCCAGCTACCTTTCTACAACATTTCCAGCTACCTTTTTACATCATATATAGCTATCCTTTCACAATATTTCCAGCTATTCTTTTACAATATGTCCAGTTATCCTTCTATAGCAAACTTTCCTATAACATTTTTAGCTATCCTTCTGCAACATATCTAGCTACCTTTCTGCAACATTTTCAGCTACCTTTTTACGTCATATATAGCTATCCTTCTGCAACATTTCCAGCTATCTTTCTGTGACATATCTAGACTATTAATGCTTATTAATCATGCTATTTTAGGATTTTTCACGAAATGTTCTACGAAGCATCCGATGGGGGATCTGCAAGATCTTCGCCATGTAATTCACCTCTGAATCCCAGAAAGCAAGCACTAGGAAAAAGCTGTTCATCTCCACCCATACCATCTAAAAAGAAGCTGTCTTTTGATAAAATTAAGAGAAGAACACAAAGCCTTCGCAAGGAAGACGAAATAGAATGTACTCCTGCTATTTCAACCATTAGTGAGGTGAATATTATCTAGCATTTTCTTTTTATGTTATCAAGACGAGGAAGACCTAGAAATAGATGGATAGATACCGTTGCCAAGACTGTCAATTTGATAATAGAAAATATGAAAGAAGCATGTAGAGATCGAAGTAAATGGGGAGGAGTTGTATACAGCGGTCACCAGGGGTCTATATTGACCTGGTGGACTCTTGTTGTTGTTGTTTACCGTAAGTCTACCGTAAATTCTCGAATAAGCCCTCTGGTGCTTGTTCCCAAAAACGATTCTTTAAGTGGGGTGGCGCTTATTGGAGGGGGTGGTTTATTCAAGGGTTTACTTTATTCCTCTGCAATATGTCGAGCATTCCTTCTGCATTATCTAACTCCATCACCTGTCTCCAATGCAGTATTTGGTAACAGAGTTCGAAGCAGAGGAGTTCACTCTATTCTTGGAATATTTGCACACTGGGATGTGTATTATTTATCCAGAGATTCTACCGAGCCTCCTTTCTGTTGCTCATCATTACGAGGTTTCATCATTAGCTGCTGCTTGCATGGAGTCGTTTGATGACATTGTTGATATTTATAACGTAAGTTTGTTTATTACTCTGATATCATATTTTTATTTTGCCATTGTGCCGTATTTTCTCGACTAGAAGGCCCCCCCCCAGAGGACGATATTTTGAAGGATGAGACAGGAAACAGATTTGGTTTTTACAGAACTAAAGTTTCACTCGCAATTATCAGAGGTAATAAACTAAGAGAAATTTAATTAATTACAGCTTAGTTTTGCTTAGTCTGGCTGATGATTGTTGAAGACATTAAACTTTTAGTTCTGTAAAAACCAAAATTCTCTTCCCGTTTCACTTATTACATGGCTTACGCTATTACATGTATTTAAGATATCTTATAGCATTCTAACGGATTGGATGTCCAGTTCTATTTGTTGTAAATGACATCTTTAACATTTTTTACCGAAATTTTGTTACCATAGTAGTCAATGAAATTTTGTAAGCATTTCCAATGGCTTTAAGTTGAGAAGTTGCTTTTGGCAGTAAAGTAATTTATTGTTTATTTTATTTGTCTCTAAACTGAAACTTTTCTTTTTCAGGTCTGTCCTTTACTTGTTTCGACTCGTAAATTTTCAAAAGGATACAATATAGCATTGGAATTGCAAAATAAAGTTAGCTCATACCTTGTACATTATTTGCATTAATGCATTCTCGCAACATTTTCTTACTGCTCTGATATTTATAAAAGTTTGTTATTTGTCCTAGATACTTTTATTCATTGGAAATCATTTTAAAGAAATATCCAACGTATTTGATATTGCTTCTTTGACAGAGGATTGTCTATTTCTTATTCTTTCAGTAAATTTAAAGGTATTTATCATCTATACTTCCTAATTGTCATTTAACTAATATTTAATATGTTTAATCTTTGCTATTTAGACTAATTATGATTACATCAATTTTCATAGGTGAAAGAGATTGACAAGTTACGAATATTGGAAAGTTGGGCGGCTCGAAATTTCGAGAAAGGTAACGTTTTCATCACCATATCTTGCTAAAATCCTAATTGCATCTATATTTTAGATGGGCAAGGCCCAGAGCTTCGAGATTTTTTAATGATATATTATAAAAGCGTTATTTAGCCCTGGGGGGCTTATTTACCTTTTTATATTTGGGGTAGGGGCTTATGGGAGCTTTTTTCACTTTGAATCATTTCGGTTTGTCTAGCAGTGTATCATAAATATTGTAGAATGCACCATGGGCAATTGTTGTGAACAGGGGCAGCAAAATAGACATAGATAATTTTTATGAAACTATAACGCTGGATGAATATGCTATTTACATTTGCAGGCTTTAATGACGAGAGCTTTTGGCGGAGAGATTCATTTCTGTGCTTCATCGACATAGAAAAGATTGGCACAAGCGATTTGTTGAAGGTAAACATTAATAAATATGTAGTTATTTATTCAGAGCAAAGGCAAGAAAGTAGACCATAATCATCAGACAGATTGTAGTCTGTCTGATTGCAAAAGCATGAAACTCCGAGTAACAGAGAACTAGTCTACTTTCTTGCTTCTGCTCTAATAATGCTCTGTACTTCTATACACATCGAGCATTGTGGTGTCAGTATAGATAGACACTATCTATAGTTCTTTATTTATATAGAGAAACATTATCTAATTACTGTTAACAATTTTCACTATTAATATTCAATTAAGAAGGTTGCAATGGTAATCCAACGGAATATAATTTTATTTGTTATCATTTATTCGACTTTTGACAACCCATTCAAAGAAGGGGCATCAGAAAATTTCTGTGGCAGACCGAGTTTAGACTTACTGCATTGCACTGTGCCTCATTCGTTTTCCCGCGTTCGCTGTGTGGATGGTGCTTCCCCTGGTTGTAAAACTAAAGCGACTTACTTGTTGTGGGCATATTTTTTTAAATATTCTTCAGATCTTTGTTAATTTAACCATTCTACTTTCTATTTGTTGCTAATTTAGCATGCCGAAGACAGTAGACTGTTACTACCATGCCAAATGGAAGCAGAACTCGCAAAAAGAAATGAAAACACGCCAATGTGATGGAAGAATATTTTGAGAATGCTGTGAGATGACAGATGATTCAAGTGAGAATTTTACTTTTGATTCGATTTTTTTTGACTTCTTATTTTATTATGGTTTCATCAAGCTTTAAAGCCCATTTGTAAAATGGGGTTTAAAGTGTCCCCCTACAGCTTATTTTTTATCATTTAATTCATTAAAACTTCGCTCACTGGTTTCAGATCTGAAAACACTTTTAAATATGAAGTGTAGCTTATGAGCTACAACGTGGAAAAGTGTCGATATTTCGTCATTTATGCAATTTTTGGCAAATTTTTATAGGATTGGGGCGAGTCCACTATGACATCATAGTTGGAATTCCGATTTTTCCGTACCGAAGCAAGTTTGACACAAAGTCTTGTTCAACTATCGATTCCCATACTAGGATTTTGAAGTAATTTTGATCACCCAGTTGTTTTAGAATCGAAATGCAAAGTTTCTGTGCAAATACCGGGCAGGAGGAAGAGAAAATGATGGGTTTTATCTGAGGAATTTTGAATTTTTTAATTTTCGAAAAAATAATTCAATGAATAAAGCCAATTTATTACAAAAAGCAACAACTGGGATAAGTTAAATTAGAGCTACCTATCGTGCCACGCGGGTACTTCAACTATTAAATTATGAAAGAAATCACAGAAAACCTTCTAGAAACTCCATTGACCTGCGTCGGGGAAATTTCTCTTGTCATCACTGTGACGTCACAGCATTGTGGAACTCTGTAAGCTGTAGGGTGACTTCACTTTCATAAGATGACAGTTCGTGTCACAAACAAATAATTTTAAATGGTTGGATGTTTAATTGGAACAATTTTAATGTGTTTAGGAAGGGACATTTTCATTTCATTTAACTATTCAGTTCATTGTTTAGATATTTATAGGAGATTAGAAGCCAATATATTAATTAATATAATGAAGAGAATAAGGAAGGGAATAAGACAGAAAATTAGTAATATAGTGAAGAGGCCATTGATTATTTTAGTTATTTTAAGTCCAATAGCTTTGAAAGCAAGGAAGGACAACTGTAGATAATTGAATTAATTGCTTGTTTTTTTACTTGTTCATAAAAATTACTCAGTTTTAGTACAATGAAAATTTTATCAGAAATAACAATGTATAATAAACAAGAGAACGATAGTACAAAATGGAAGGATATCATTTTGGAATATATTGCATTGATACTACAAGTACTGCTAATTAACGTTTGCACGATTTTGTCCTTGAGAAACTGAAGACTACAAGAATAAATAACTTTAAAACAAAAATAGAAAACCAAATGACATACGCTCTACAACTAACATGAAGTATGATAAAAGTTTCAATGGCCAGAATCCATTTGCTGAGCTTCGACATTTATATCAGTATGATCCTGTTGATGCATGTGCAAATTGGCCCTGAGTAAAGCATTTTCTCTTCGCAAATCCTCTGTTTGTTGTCGCAGTACTTGATTCTCAACTACCACCCTTTCATGGTCTTTTAATGTATCTGCTAATCTTTCATTTGTTGTACGAAGTTTCCCAATGTAATCCAATGTCTTGGACAATATCCCACCTTTACTCTATTGATCAAGCAAAATAAAAATAAATTATCTATTTATTCTCATAAATTCAATATCCATGCTAATAATCCTTTTCATCCCAATGCCATGCTGATTTTAAAATTTTGAATAAAAAGCCTATTAAACCCTTTCTTGTTTTCAGAATTGTAAGTCATGATAAAATTGCGATTGATCAAACCATATACCTCTGAGTTATTTTGCAGTTATTTTAAACAAACATTTTTGTGAAGAATTTTATTAGCCTCCCTGTCTAATAAGGAGCATCAACAGTTAAATAAGCCTGCCCCTGGGACTTAGTAGAGCTGTTACAGGTGTAGGAGAGTTAGAATTTCTTACCTGGCCTTGTTTGCTTTGATCTTCTTGGCAATCTGGCACAATTGTTGCCAACTTCATTATCCATGTATTAATCTTGTCTCTTCTTCTTCTTTCAACTAAAAACAAACAATTGTCTTGCTATTAAGTTCCTTTACAATCAATGTAGCACATATTTACATAGCAACTCCAGTCTATCCATTCAGAAATAATGTTTGTACCTTCATTGTGAGTGGCTCTTCGTCTTTCATCCCTCGAAGAGCGCCCTCCGGTTTCAACTTTCCTACAAAACAAACCAAATGGCATTGCTTAATGTTGATTGGAGCACACTACAAAGTCAGGGGAGGGGGGGGGGGCAAACCAAAAAAAGGAATACCATGTGAAACATTTGATTTGTCCCCCAAAATGTGGGGGACATTCCCCACTGTTCCGAAACCACTGATTGGTTTATCATCAGGATTGGCAAAACCATCCATGTTCACTAGCAAATATTCTTACCGGAACTCAACTGGAATAGCAGTTTCTGTTTCAACTGTAAATGTTGCTGACTCTCCCATACTAAAAAAACAAAATACATTTTCAAAAAAGCTTCAGTGTAGATTGAAGTAATACATTTGTTGATAGAAATGAGTGTGGGCATGCTCTTACGATGCAATAGAATGTCCCCTTGGTGCAATAATTCTTTGTGGGTTGCTTCCAGAAACTTGTGGTATCATGTCTTGAGGAGACATCATCACATAAAATTGCCCTGCTGTAAGAAAATGCATTCATGTTAGGTTAAACAGGAGATGAATCTTATTGCAATGCATCTTGAAGATTACTACCTCTAGAGGAAAGGAAAAAGGGGTGGGTGGGAGTTTTTGGGGGTGGGGCTGTGCAATGATGATTATAATGATTGCTTTCCACACAATTAATACCTGATCCTGCGGAAGTGTCGGCTGTTTGAACTGCAGGATAATACGTGTATTTAGTACCTTCTGCGTTGCTTTCCATGGTAACACTTGCAGGGACTTGGGTACCGTTGTCCACATTAACAACATCGTTTGAAGAAAGAACTTGGGTCACTTGAGTTGCAGTTGCTGTAGACATCGCGAAACTAGTTGCATTCAGATTTGTCACTTGATCATTTGAATGTACTGTCATTACTCTGACTTGATTATTTTGGTTGTTTGCAATGTTTAATTCCGTGCTATCCGATGACCTTTGTTGGTGATCAGTCGATGATACACAACCGTATTGAAAATTGGAAGGGTCCGTGAAACTTCTACCAGCTTGTCTTTCAATTTTGATATTTTCTACATCATTAACCGCTAGCGGGTTAACCAAATTAGCTGTATGAACTCCAGAGAAATTAGTGTTTACTTTCTCAAAGCTTGTTTTTCTAACGTTTGTCGAATTTTCTTTGCCTGAGGTGACTGATGTAGATTGAATAGTTTCTGCTTCTCCCGACGAACTAAGAATATGCAAAGATGGCGTGTTGGATTGCTGTGCTATTGATGTCGTTGTGCTGGTCATATGTCCATGAAATGTTGTCATTTATTTCACTTATTTCGTTCGTATCAAATAAACAACTTTTACAACACGTGCAAGAATATTCGATTGATGATTTTAATGTTTGTATCACGCGGCACAAAACGTAATTATCACATGACAATTTGTTCTTGTCATGTGGTGTGTTTGGTAAAATTTGCTGTTGCGGCCTTGCCTTGCTTCTTCTCGACAACACCGCCACAACTTCACTTTTTTTACGCATACATTTACATTATTATCATAATTAATGCAAATATATTTATACGTCATGCATGTGTTATCAACTTTTACGATGCCACATTTCCATACTCTAATGAGCAGCTAGCAGCAACAACAACGTTATGTATTTAATTGCGAATTTTAGTGCAAAGCAAAAACCGTAGCTTTTGCAAATAAAAACTCAAATTTGGATCAATGCAAAGAACATTCATTTATTATTCATTTGAATATAAATTTTTTCCATGTTTAATAAGTTTGCCCTGCAATATCATCCGGTTTTCAGTTCTCCACAAACCAAGTTGTCTGCAACTCTTTAATTATTTAACCCTCTCATGCCCAGCGTCCCAGTAGGTCCCAGTAGAAGCAAAAATCATGAAAAACCCAATTTGATTAAAACTGGCTGAAACTCGGTGAAAAGTACAATTTTGGGGCGCTGAATTCGAATATCGAATTTATTTTTTGAAATTTTGATGTTTTGGGGGCAAAAAATGGGGTAAAAGGGGGCAAAATGCAAATTTTGAAACTCGTCCAATTTCCATCAAATTTGGTGAGAAGTACAATTTTGGGGCGGTGATTTCGAATATTGAAGTTATTTTTTGAAATTTTGATGTTTTGGGGGCAAAAAATGGGGTAAAAGGGGGCAAAATGCAAATTTTGAAACTCGTCCAATTTCCATCAAATTTGGTGAGAAGTACAATTTTGGGGCGCTGAATTCGAATATCGAATTTATTTTTTGAAATTTTGATGTTTTGGGGGCAAAAAATGGGGTAAAAGGGGGCAAAATGCAAATTTTGAAACTCGTCCAATTTCCATCAAATTTGGTGAGAAGTACAATTTTGGGGCGGTGATTTCGAATATTGAAGTTATTTTTTGAAATTTTGATGTTTTGGGGGCAAAAAATGGGGTAAAAGGGGGCAAAATGCAAATTTTGAAACTCGTCCAATTTCCATCAAATTTGGTGAGAAGTACAATTTTGGGGCGCTGAATTCGAATATCGAATTTATTTTTTGAAATTTTGATGGTTTGGGGGCATAAAATGGAGTTTTTACGACTATATTATTATTTAGAGGTCTGGGGCTGAGCTTTATTTTGTTACAGTTTTGGCGCGAAATTCAAAATAGTGATTACGATAATGAAAAACTTAACTGTTCAGACCGACATTGCATTACAAGATCAGAAATATTTTATCGTGAAGCTCTGATTCATTTATCTGAAATACAATGAATATCGAAACCGAGAGTGATTTTTCTGATAGTGAAAGCATAAGTGATATTTCTTCATTGTCCGAATTGTCAGCTGAAGAATATGACGAGCTCATGGCCTACGATGATAGCGAAGTTTATGACCCTCATGGTATTGAAAGCGATGATGATCAACCTGGTTGCTGCCACTGGTCTACAGAGTCAGAAGCAGATTTTGAAGGTTCTATTGCTCCGTCAGAAAAAATACCTGAGTATGGGAGACAGTCAGTGGCGTAGCTATAGGGGGGCAGGGGGGGCAGCTGCCCCCCCACCAAACGTTTCCAGCTGCTTGTCGGAAAATTTGTCGGAACATTTACAACGCAAATTTTACGTTTGTCGGAATTTGTCCGGATTTCGCTCCTTCGCCGCCAAATCGCAGCTACGCCAGTGCCTGCAGTTATATTTGATGCTGGTACAAAACCACATGAGATTGTTGAAGGTGTTATGGACGACGAATTTATCATGGCATGTACTGCAAGTACAAATGAACATGGCGCTGAAGATCCATCATTCGTTGAGAAAATTGGGGAGATTTCAAGAGATGAGGCAGGAATACGTTTTGTAAGAGGTTTCTTTGCAATCAAATGGCATCTTCGTCTTCTTGGATATCGGCAATATAGATGGGCTTGGAGTGAGGACCCCTTGCAGTCACAGCCAGAAATAAAGAAAACAATGAGCCGTGAAGTCTTTCGTCTGATGCTAAAGCACTTTCGAGTTGTCAAAGCTTCATCCTTGCCACCTAAAGATCATCCAGACTACCATCCTTTGCAGAATATTAACTCTGGAGTTGAATATCTTAGACAGAAATCATTATCAAAGTGGACGGTTGGCTGGAAAATGTGCGTTGATGAAGGAAGAGTGACTAGCAAAAGCAAAAGGAACCCTTATAAAATAAGAAATCCAGACAAGCCAATAAGAATGGGATGGACAATTTGTAAAGTCAGTGATAAGGGAGCAAACGGTGGAAATTATGTTGCTAACCATGTGGTGAAAGTGGGGAAGAAAACGTACAAAACATCTGGCAATGGTAAAAACTATGATATTGTTGAGCAACTCATATCTGAATTTAAAGACAGTGGACGTTTGGTTGTTATGGACAGTGGCTTTATATCGGTTAGACCTGATTTAACCGCAGTTAATACCACCTGGGCGAAGTGTCACTGTTGCTGGGGAGGGTGGTAGTTAGAGTCCGCTTGCACTATCACGAGGTCACAGCGGGTCACACCATACTATCTAACTTGCTAGATCCCTTGAGATTTATTCAGATCAGTTTGCACGCCTGAAAATTACAGCTGACAATTTCGTCTACGTGTTTTTTTTATCACGTCCGGCGTATTGGTGATATTTCCTCAGTGTTTTGGACACACGATTTGTTCGCCGTGTTGGAATTTCGACTGTACAAGTCCTTATTCACGACGGATCCTTGTGAATTGGATCTCACCAAGTTGCAAAAGCATTCGTTAACGGTTAGGCCCTTCCGTCTATCGTGGTTAACCCGTGGCCTCAGTTTGGTAGTGCCGAGAGCGTTTGGCAATCAGAGTGAATCGCTTCAAGCTTCAAGGAACAACAAGCAATTTCATTCCTGTGGATCGGTGAGATCGTTCTTTTATTTCTACTTAAGACTTTGGCGTTAGCAACCTTCTGAGTCCTCGCCCCCCCCTGTGGCGAGGAAGAGAAGTTATCAGAAAATACTATGGGCCCATCTAGACGGGTGCAAACACAAGCATGCTCAAATTCTTGAGGAGGATCTAAACAAAATATGCCAAAACTTGCCAATTTTTCTCATATAATGCCAAAATTGGGCAAAAAATGCCAAATAGTACTGACATCTTTCCAAAATTGCGCATGCACATTCCTTCATGCAGATTGATTTCATGACCTGGTCTTTATCAATGAAATTTGTTTTGAGTCAGACGTTATTTTCATAACATTATTAAAATTGTTTAGATTTAGATTGTACATGCACATTTTGGGTGATTTTACGCAGCTGAGTCGCGATAAGACAAAAATCTGCAGTTTTGTTTTTATTCTTCAAGGTCGAGAATTTATATACAATTGCCAAAAATATGCCAACTTGCCAAAAGAAAAATCCACTGCCAGCAAGGTGCTGACAAACGCCAAAAATTTTAAAATTTGCCAATATACCAACCCTGTGCTCAACCTTCTTATTTCTATTGTTTCGCTAATCTTGCTTGTCATGATGAATTAGTTTATCTTCCCTCCTTGTTTATATTCTCGAACAAAGTAGAGATTGTATCAGAATGCATAGCTTGTGTCATTTGCTGCTAACATGTTTAACATAAAAACTATCAAATGCAGATCGCAGCAATCAGGCAGTTCCACAATATGTATACAATCTTGTTGTTCACAATACTGATCTGGAGAATCTTCATATAATTCATCGCTATCTTCCACGTCGTGGAATTTGTTGTTTTGCAATACGTCGCAAGCCAGCCATTTTGATAGAAGTTTCAATGTTGTTTGCATGTGTTGTTTTTTGAATGCATTTGTCTTTGAATGAAACAAATGAGCGCAACCATGATATACATGTTTACTTGTTAATTTGCTGGTAGCTGATAGGTCTTATTTGATGAGAAGAGACCCTGTCGCAAAATTGGAACATTTCAAGTTGGATACGCATTCATTAGATAATGGCATTATGCAACACGCTGGGTTAGACAGCCTTAGTCATGTTTCAAGCTCTCGTGCAGATGGGCCCTATGGCCTTGATTTTAATTATAGTCAGCTCAATTTTCGTGATTTTCTTTTCTCTTTGTTGCCTGCTCCAGTGACTATTACACCATTGAACCTTTACACTCAGCAGTTCGGCAAGTCTTCACCAGGCATGAAGCGAATATTCTGCATGTTCAGCATTACCTAGATGATGTCTTTCTGGCTGGTCCAGCAGTCTCTCCGCTGTGCGAGAGGAATTTGCCAAAGTGTTTTGCCCTTTGCAAACTTTTGGGTGTTCCAATCGCAGTAGATAAAACCGAAGGGCCTTCGACTCTATTACCTATTTAGGCTGTGGGTTCGATACTAAAGCTTTGGAGTTGCGTTTACCGGATGAGAGGATCATTAAGATCAGAGCACAGTTGAGTTCTTGGGATCAACGAAAATCTGGTACCAAGCTTGCCTTGTTATCATTCATTGGCAGCCCTCAACATTGTTGTGAAGCCATTGTTCTTGGGGACAGCATCCTCTGCCTTTCTGTAATATCTGCTTCATTATGTGAGTGGTTGCTATGTCTGCGATTCTGGCTGCTGCTTTTGTGCCTTATAATGCCTTTGGGCCATGATTTTGCCTGCTAGCCTTTGTTATGTAGGCCTGCCATGTATTTTGCCTTCGGGCCATGCGTATATTATCATAATAAAAATAATGATCAGTTTGGTCTTCGGGCCATTCGTCTGTCTTCGGGCGTTGCTTTTACTTTCGGACCTTGCTGGGGCCTTTGGGCCATGCTTGCCTGCTAGCCTTTGTTATGGATGCTTGCCATGTACTTTGCCTTCCAGCCATGCATATATTATCATAATAATACCAATGATAAGTCTGGTCTTCGGGCCATTCGTCTGCCTTTGGTCCTTGCTTTTGCCTTTGGGCCTTGCTTTTGCGTTTGGACCTTGCTGGGGCCTCCGGCCCGTGCTGTTGCCTTCTAGTCTTTGTTATCTCTGTGTGCCATGTATTTTGCCTTCGGGCCAGGCATATATTATCATAATAATACGAATGGTAAGTTTGGTCTTCGGGCCATTTGTTTGCCTTCGGGCCGTGTTTTTTGCCTTCGGGCCTTGCTGTTGCCTTCGGGCCATGCATATATTATCATAATAATACAAATGGTAAGTTTTGTCTTTGGGCCATTTGTCCCCCTTTGGGCCTTGCCTTTGCCTTCGGGCCAGGTATATATTATCATAATAATACAAATGGTAAGTTTGGTCTTCGGGCCATTTGTTTGCCTTCGGGTCGTGTTTTTTTTTTTGCCTTCGGGCCTTGTTTTTGCCTTCGGGCCATGCATATATTGTCATAATAATACTAATGATAAGTTTGGTCTTCGGGCCATTCGTTTGCCTTCGGGCCTTGCTGTTACCTTCGGGCCATGTTTATATTATCATAATAATGCTAATGATCAGTTTGGTCTTTGGGCCATTTGTCTCCCTTTGGGCCTTGCTTTTGCCTTCGGGCCAGGCATATATTATCATAATAATACTAATGGTAAGTTTGGTCGTCGGGCCATTTGTTTGCCTTCGGGCCTTGTTTTTGCCGTCGGGCCATGTGTATATTATCATAATGATGCTAATGATCAGTTTAGTTTTCGGGCCATCTGTTGCCTTCGGACCACGCGTCTATTATCATAATAATACTAAGGGTAAGTTTGGTCTTTGGGCCATTTGTCTTCCCATGGGCCTTGCTTTTGCCTTCGGGCCATGCATATATTATCATAATAATCCTAATGGTAAGTTTGGTCTTCGGGCCATTTGTTTGCCTCCGGGCCTTGCGTTTGCCTTCGGGCCATGCGTATATTGTCATAATAATACTAATGATAAGTTTGGTCTTCGGGCCATTCGTTTGCCTTCGGGCCTTGTTTTTGCCTTCGGGCCACGCGTCTATTATCATAATAATGCTAAGGGTAAGTTTGGTCTTTGGACCATTCATTTGCCTTCGGGCCTTGTTTTTGCCTTCGGGCCATGCGTATATTATCATAATAATGCTAATGATAACTTTGGTCTTCGGGCCATTCATTTGCCTTCGGGCCTTGTTTTTGCCTTCGGGCCACGCGTCTATTATCATAATAATGCTAAGGGTAAGTTTGGTCTTTGGACCATTCATTTGCCTTCGGGCCATGCGTATATTATCATAATAATGCTAATGATAACTTTGGTCTTCGGGCCATTCGTTTGCCTTCGGGCATTGTTTTTGCCTTCGGGCCATGTGTATATTTATCATAATAATGCTAATGATAACTTTGGTCTTCGGGCCATTTGTTGCCTTCGGGTCACGCGTCTATTATCATAATAATACTAGGGGTAAGTTCGGTCTTCGGGCCATTCGTCTCCCTTCGGGCCTTGCGTTTGCCTTCGGGCCTTGCTGTTGCCTTCGGGCCTTGCTGTTGCCTTCGGGCCATGCCGTTGCCTTCGGGCCGTGCTGTTGCCTTCGGGCCATGCCGTTGCCTTCGGGCCATGCCGTTGCCTTCGGGCTATGCTGTGGCCTTTGGGCCATGCCGTTGCCTTCGGGCTATGCCGTTGCCTTCGGGCCTTGCCGTTGCCTTCGGGCCATGCCGTTGCCTTCGGGCCATGCCGTTGCCTTCGGGCTATGCTGTTGCCTTCGGGCCGTGCCGTTGCCTTCGGGCCATGCCGTTGCCTTCGGGCTATGCCGTTGCCTTCGGGCCATGCCGTTGCCTTCGGGCCATGCCGTTGCCTTCGGGCCATGCCGTTGCCTTCAGGCCATGCCGTTGCCTTCGGGCCATGCCGTTGCCTTCGGGCTATGTCGTTGCCTTCGGGCCATGCCGTTGCCTTTGGGCTATGCCGTTGCCTTCGGGCTATGCCGTTGCCTTCCTCCTTCTTTCTGTTCTTTGCTTCTTCTTCTATCTTGCTCTTTGCTTGTCTCTCTTTCCTTTTCTTCTTCCTTTCGGGGTCCCTTTCTGGTTCTAGTGGGTTAAGTCTGTTATTGCTAGGTTTGCTAGGATTTTAGTATTAGCTTTCGGTGATTGGTGGGTACACTGGCGTGTCCTTTGGCGGGAAAAGTGTTTTCCTGGGCAATCACCGACCTTAAGGCTAGGTTTTGCTCAGGCAGTTCAAGGGCTAACGCACGAACGCCCACTTCCTGAGACAGGTGAGTATTAAATATCGGTTAGACCTGATTTAACCGCAGTTAATACCACCTGGGCGAAGTGTCACTGTTGCTGGGGAGGGTGGTAGTTAGAGTCCGCTTGCACTATCACGAGGTCACAGCGGGTCACACCATACTATCTAACTTGCTAGATCCCTTGAGATTTATTCAGATCAGTTTGCACGCCTGAAAATTACAGCTGACAATTTCGTCCCCACCCTGGTTTTCCCTCCCTCTTTTTTTTACATTCTTCCTTTTTCGACTCTCTCCTTTCTTTTCCTTTTCCTCTCTTATCCCGCAGTTTTTCGCTGCGGTGACAGGTGCGTTGGCGGGAAAAGTGTTTTCCTGGGCAATCACCGACCTTAAGGCTAGGTTTTGCTCAGGCAGTTCAAGGGCTAACGCACGAACGCCCACTTCCTGAGACAGGTGAGTATTAACCCACAATAAAATTAATGGAAGATGCAAAGAGCAAATGGCATACTAGATTAATTGCTACGCAAAGGGGCAACACTGCTCATTTCCCATGCAGCCATAAGGACAATTTGCGTTCAGCAAGACAATTTGTTCGTGGGTTCTCTAAATCTCTTCACAAAGGTTTTCTAAACATCACATATTGGAACGACAACAATGTGGTAGTCTTCTTGGATAATGACATCAAGTCTGGCCAGCAGTACTGGGAACCTGTTGAAGTCAACCAAGGAAGAGAAAAGGTCATCATTCATATGCCCAGAGTTGCTGCACTATATCGTGAAATGTATGGATGGGTAGACAGAACCAACCAGCAACTGTCTTATTATAATGCTGAATTTAGAAGTGTGAGGAAGCAAAACAGAATTTTCGATAGCCTTTGTGAGATGTACGTGTTAGTCAACGGTCATACTTTATGGCGCAACAGCACTAATCTTCACGAGCAGTTATCGAAAAATGCTCTTTCGCAAAGCTCATTTCGATTCGAAGTAATTCGTATCTGGTATGCAAAGTTCAAGATGTATCATGGACGTATGCCAGTCCTCCATTATCCATCTGATAAACCACGTGGAAAGAAAAGATCGTTGGAATCTGCCCTCGCATCACCAAGAAAGGGTCGCCATGAAGAAAAGAGAATTTCAGCAGAGGAATCTTCCAGCAAAGAGAAAAGATTGAAATGCAGAATTTGTCACAAGAAAACATCATTTTGTTGCAAAAAGTGTTCTGGTCCTGGCGATCCTTTTGCTCTTTGCTCAAATACCAGAGGAAGAGACTGCTGGAATAAGTTTCATGCTGCACGTGAATTCGATCTGCCGAGCAGTCAATCTCAGGAAAACGAAGAAGGGATCTAAGCTATTGTAGAAGCTGCTGTAACTGTCAAAGCAACGTCAACTGAATCAAAAACAGCTTTTTTAAAAGCTACCATATATCCCAACTAAATGACCTGTTTCTACGATTGTCTGCTGCCAACCGCTATTACTCTGTGACCTTTGATGACACGCCCAATCTGTGCTTGCACACTTGATGACCAGTTTTGCCCCACTTCCCCCCCCCCAAAACATAAAAATTTCACAAAATAAATTCAATATTCGAATTCAGCGCCCAAAAATTGTACTTCTCACCAAATTTGATGCAAATTGGACGAGTTTCAAAATTTGCATATTGCCCCCATTTTTTGCCCCCAAAACATAAAGATTTCAAAAAATAAATTCGATATTCGAAATCACCGCCCCAAAATTGTACTTCTCACCAAATTTGATGGAAATTGGACGAGTTTCAAAATTTGCATATTGCCCCCCTTTTACCCCCATTTTTTGCCCCCAAACCATCGAAATTTCAAAAAATAAATTCGATATTCGAATTCAGCGCCCCAAAATTGTACTTCTCACCAAATTTGATGGAAATTGGACGAGTTTCAAAATTTGCATTTTGCCCCCTTTTACCCCATTTTTTGCCCCCAAAACATCAAAATTTCAAAAAATAACTTCAATATTCGAAATCACCGCCCCAAAATTGTACTTCTCACCAAATTTGATGGAAATTGGACGAGTTTCAAAATTTGCATTTTGCCCCCTTTTACCCCATTTTTTGCCCCCAAAACATCAAAATTTCAAAAAATAAATTCGATATTCGAATTCAGCGCCCCAAAATTGTACTTTTCACCGAGTTTCAGCCAGTTTTAATCAAATTGGGTTTTTCATGATTTTTGCTTCTACTGGGACCTACTGGGACGCTGGGCATGAGAGGGTTAAAGCATTTGTAAAATTTCCAATCCGGATTTGTCCCAATAAATGATATAGGGAACAGTTTAAAAAACGAAAAAAGAAAACATTTTGTCCACTCAGAAATTATCTATAATCAAAATCACTATTTTTAAACCGAAATGATTTGTGCTAGCTCATAGGAAAATAATTTTAAAATCTATATACAACATGGAGCTAAGTTTTAATTACAACAAGCAAATAGATATTTGCAACATTATTAAATATTCAATTATTTAACAAGAAATGTGCAAACATTCACATTCATAAAACTTTTTGCAACTTCACAAAGAACTCATGGTCTTCAAATTAAAGTTTTGTCTAAAAATTTAGAACTGGCTTTGGTGGATCATTTTTAGTTCCTTTTCCATTCGTTTTTTGTCTGCACTTTTTCTGAGTCTTGAAACTTCCTTTTGCAACTGCAGTTTATTGGTAAAGAAAGTTTTCCTCCAACCAATATCCTTTGCTAGTATTTGCACTTCTTCTCGCATCTTTCCTGAGTATTTAGCATAGATTGACTTCCACAATTCATCCCTCGAACATACTTTACGCAGAGCAGTACATGTTTGTGCCATTCTTATGATATCTGTCAAATCCAAATGATGAAGAATATTCATGATGACTTTATCTGGCATTCTTATCAGCCAATCATCGTAAATGATCCCTTGAACATAATTCAAGAATGCCTCTCCGAAAATACGACTTATATCAGCATGAGTAACTGTATCGTATCTGAAATCTTCAAGGCTAATTCGTTTTTGGCTTGGCGGAATCCTAATTTGATCCTTTCGAAGTGAAATTCTCCATGATCTCCACAATACCTCACTTTCTGTAACCAACAGCTGATGGAAGTCCTTTGATGGCGAAGGCGCCTGGCCTGACTTCTCGAATAAAATGTTGCCTTTAGACGTGTAGGCCATTTTAGCGCAGCTATTTAATCACAAGTTGTGTGGAAACCAGATGATTTCAGATGAAAAAGCTTCAAACTTCCCGCTGTTTCAATTGAAGTTTCTGTATTTGTTGACGACGATTGAAAATAAGTTGATACAGCTACGCAACAACAACAACAATAGAAGGAATCACCAAGACACAATGCATCACGGGATGCAAAATGGCTACTTGTTACGTCACTTTATGGTTCATGAAAATATTTGTCCAAAGTTAGTAGTATTTACAAATACTTTGAAAACGATTTTAAAATATCAATAGTTTGCTAACATATTATTTTACTTATTTCTTACTTTATATTTCCCATAATTTCTTATTTTATATTTCCTATAACTTCTTTACTCAATACATTTATGGTAAGTTTTTTGTTCTTCTGCAACACATGGATGGCTTGGCCTTCCAATCATAATCAAAAGATTTTCTAACAGAGACTTCCATTTGACACAGGCGATTATTAACCAATAATTCGTGATATTTTGTATATAGATCATCTATTGATTGTTTGTGAGAGACGATATGTTTATTACTGCACCCTCTTGATTTATACTCTGTGTCAAATCGAACATCGTGAATTCTGTTTAACAGAACTGGTGCCAACCAAGTTCCTAAAAAGCAATGAAATACATTGTATACATCAATAAGCAAGAAAATAAAAGAACAAGTATTGATTTAATTATGGTTTTCATTGATGCAAAGAGAGAGAAACCCAGGACCATTTCCCTCAACCCAGGGTCCATATTTTCTTTCGGCATCCCTTATGGTTTGTGACTCCAAATGTCAACAATAAAGCAAACTTGCATACCAACTGCAACATCTTCATTGTTGTAAATTTGCAACATATCTGATGCTTGTGCGATATGATTGACAAGGTCCTGTGTCAATATGTAGCCACCACCATTAGCATAAGGCAGATACTTGTCACATAAAACCCAATCCTTTTCAGCCCATTTTCCTGCTTTTTTCACATTTGCATCTCCACGAAAAAACCCCCAATAAATCCTTTGAAATTTTTGTTTGGCTTTTAGATCTTTCATGAGAACATTAGTTCTGACAAATGTGTCATCGTCAACCTTCAACACAAACTTGCTATCAATATTATCTTTAATCCAAATGAAAGTTTTTAATAATTTTGATGTCAACGAATAGTAACTTTCTTTATGATTATCTAATAAAAGAACATCTTTGTGATGTCTTTCCTCTTCAATCAGATCTTCTTTGACATCTTTTTTGAGACCTGCAGTACCAATTATAAATCTATGTCCTATCTTCAATTGTTCTTTAATTGGGAAAGATAACCATGTTTGTCGTATTGCCTTTCGTCTTTCATAACCGTTTGGTGAAGCAAGTATTATAATTAATAAGAAAAAATCTTGTTTGCTGGTAGGTGCGTGATTCTTTTGTATTTCTCGACGAGACAAAACGACATCATTGTTCCTTATATTTGTGTAACTTTTTATTAGCAATAAAAGTAAGATGACATTTATTGAAATGCTTAGTAGAATGCTGTTCTTAGACCGCAATAATCTGCTAATCGTAAACGACATTTCTCACTGCAATTGCATGCGACCACCACTTGCTTTCACCAAAATAGATTGAAAAATAAACCAAGTTAATAAAAATCAGTAATGCGCATGCTCCATACACAATAAAAGACCAACGTCTTTTATGGTGTGAAGTTAAAGCCAATCTCACGCCTCAAAATTTCAAATTTTACAAGTCTTCGTGCCTCAAAAATTTACCTACATAATAGCAATGGTCTTATGTATCATCGAAGCGACCTAAGGAAGCAAAGTTCCTCCAAACAACGATGATAATGTTCTCTTAGCATGTGCCTTTTTGTTGATCTTTCATTTGAAATTTCGTAGTCCACCAGTTAAGCTTTCGTTACCGGAAGTATACAACACGAACATCTAACCAATCATGGAGCTCAAAATTAGCATAAGTTATTTTGGGGATTCCCGCCACAAAGGCGAGCAAGATTTTTTTACGGGGAAGGATGGTTGTACTTAGCAAGTAAATTTGAGTAATTAATAAAGCATATAGTTAAAAAAGTTATTGCATAGCATTACACAGTTGCATCTATTTGTGCCCGGAATATTTATGGCGCATATTCGAAGCAAATAGTGCTTTATTTTTGAGTTAAAGAGCTGATGTAAGCCCGTCTTGAGAAAACCTTCAGCATTCCGGTAAAGAAGCGAGGACATGCGCAATCAAGTTTTCTGTCTGAACCTAAACGTGAATGAGGGATCGATAGAAAAAGTTGGAAATTTGTAAACGAGGAAAAGCGATAGATTTTTAACAAAATCTCTTGAGAAAACAGCACCAGATTTCTTGTTCGAATAAAAAAGACTGTAAGCATCTTGGAGAGGTAGTTGTTTTTGTCTTTCATGGACGACTATGAGTCGTTCTCACGAGGAAAGACCGGAGATGCGAGAAGGCGTGTTATTGAACACTGCTAACAATCGAAATCTCAATCCAGTAATGTCGACATCAAATTTAGAGAAAGAGAAACACGACAAACAACATGTTGGAAAACTTAACTCAGGTATATTTGATTTATTGTCTGCTTTCCATTCCCAAGTTGTCTTCTTTCATTATTCAATGGCATGCATGCGTTGTTGGCCTGTGTGTTGAACTGTATAGGCCGTAGGAATTTCTCACTCACTAAAACATGGCATTGGCAAAAGTTAGTTTCTCCGACTTTGTGACGCAAAAAACAACAATTTAATATAAGCAGATATTTGTGGTATTACACAATAAAAAGTTGACGCGTTGTTTATTGAATATAGATTTTGCTATGAGGTCCTAAAGTCATTGATTTGGGGAAAATTCTCGAGGGCGAATTCGCTTTTGAAGTATGGCAGGCTGGCACGGTAACCCAGCGGTGTTTCCAATCAAAACAAGATTGATTTTTTCTTTGTACTTCGGTTCTTCGGTCCTTTCCGCTTCCTACCCGCCTAGTTTAAAATTAACACATACACGCACATTTAAACAAGATAGATACAGTTTCGAGTTTTGTTAACTGTGTTTTTTAAAGTGATTTGCTTTATTCAGTGAAGGGGGATTCCAAATTGACCATACCGCTTCCTCAGTTTCGTTGAGTTTTTCAGAGTCGCATATCTGCGGGTCGATTTTCACGCATCATATCATTTTGTGTTTTGCAGGAAGTGAACCTTGTGGCTACAGAGCTGTGGACCTTATGAAGGTATTTTCATTCCTAACTTCAATCTCTTGAAATATTTGCTCATTTATTTTTTAAATATTTAAATTTCAAGTATGATAGTTTATATTTTGTAATTGTTTGTTATTCCCCACAGTCAAGTAACAAGCCAAATGCAATGCCACATCATCCTACAGTTGGATCTGCCCCCTTGCCCCCAATACCCCCATTGCAAGCACCACTGCTGACAAGCATACTTCCTGGTCCCAATCATTCATTAATCCCACCTGTACTGTCACATACCCCATTATTAAGAGGGGGCACATTGCCAGCACAGATACCATTAATGGGGAAAGCAGCCCAAGCCGTGGCACCACCGAGAGCAAGCATTGTTGCACCATCATTGAGAACATCGGCATCCATTCCTCTTTTAAAATCAGCAAATTCTCCAAGCCAGGTAAGACAAGTGCTCCCATCGTCCATCAACATTGATTCATTTTAACAAGATAATGGATTATTCAACAAGTTTTAAACAATTTAAAGTTTAATTTTCTGAACACTTGCTTTTCAGATTCAAATTGTCAGTAAAGGCTCAAGTATTTTTTCACCGATTGTTCCATCAAACAGAGTTCCATCCTCCTCACCCGGCTCAGTTCTATCACGTTCCACTGAGCATTCTTCACGTGTGATGGATCCCAAAGTTACACAAGTCCAATCTGAAATGCATCAAGTTAGAGGACCAACCATGAACCCATCCAGCATTGCTCCAATACCTGGTACGGCAACTGTGCAAGTGATTGCTTCGGGAACAGCCTCTGTTGTGCACCCTTCTGTCCCACCACAGCAAAAATCATTTCCAGTTATTCCAAGTGCAAACATGCTCAAGATTGGCTCTTCAAATCCACCTCATGGCAGCCAGCCTGTAACTTGCATGATTACAAATAGTTCTGTTTCCGTAGTTACAACGTATAAGACTGTGGCATCACAGAACAACATCACAATCAGTAAGTGGTGCATGTTAATCATTGTTTGCAGCCCTATTGCAATCTTTCAATGCAATAATGTGCAATAGGTGCATGTGTTTTTCGCTATGTTCAATGTGTGTTATCTTTTATTCTGCAGGCAAGTTTCCTCAGCCAATTCTTATTCCATCTACTTTATCTGGAACACCAACCACTACAAGATCCGATCATCAGGTATTCAACTTTTTCACGGAGAGATATGCGATCTTATGTTCATATTGAGAGAATGATTAATTCCTCCAAGAAGCATTTCCATCAGAATTTTTGATTATCTTTCAACAGCTTTCTTACTATATCCTGACAATATTATTGTTTTTGTTAGGATCATCCAAAGGTGATATCATCAAATGCAAATCACGGTCGGCATACTCCACCTGTTATCTCAAGTCACCACTCAACCCATTCCCACTATGGAATGAATATTTCAAGCTATAACACAACCTCGCATCAAGCTCATATTTCATATACAACAAGCTGTAAGCATTTCATTTCTTATACTATGCCTTTCAATTTGCGCTGTAGAATGACAAGTGCTTGCTGTCCTGATGACTGTTTGACCCATGTGTGTCAAGTGTTCGTCTCTGTTTGGATATAGCTTACGTTTTATAGCTAATATATACCAGCCAAGTTTTATGAAAATGTTTTATTTCTTTTCACAAGCAGCCCCTGTAGAGAGCAAGAACGAACGGTTGAAGCCTGGAAATCCATCGCTGCAATATCAGATTGGATCGTATTTTCCAATTGAAGGAACATTTTCTCCTTCGCTTGGTGTTCATGCACTCGCACCAACCTCGCAATATCCCCATCGCTATGTGCAGGCGTTTACTGGCAATAATTCTGCACTGGGGTCATTTCCGATGTTCGTCGAAGGATCAAGAGGATTTGCTGCTCCTTTGCCAATTCCAGGAATGTCTGTTCCGCCAAGAGGTAATTTTCATCACCAAACGTCATATGTTGTAACGATGAATTAATTATGCGATGGAGTAGAACGGTCGTATTCGATTGTCGAATCTGTCTGTTGTAGACAGGTCTTCATTGCCTATGAGTTACTTTTGCAATGACATGAGCGATTTTGAAAACTTTCGGGACATAAATACTTGTCCTTTGTTTACAGCTGCTCGCAGTATGGAGGTGTCCTTTAATGGAGGCTCCTCTGCATTTGCACGGAGAGGTTTTTGCTTCTCTTTTAGGTTTTTGTTTCTAATTGTTATGCTATTATTTGATGATTTGCATTTTCGATTTCTTTAGATTCCCATCATCACCCCTCCCCGGTTGAATCTTCAATTATGAACAATTCATACGCCAGGCACAATTTTCCCAACCTTCAACCATCAAATTATCACTCTTCCGTATCAACGACTTCATCTTCGCGCCCCGGGCCTGGCATCTTACGCAAAAGGACTATTGACGGGTAAGCGAATACCTTTCTACAATTTTCCAACCTGTTTTGTCTTTGATTTGAAACGCTCTCTCGATCATGCTCTCTCTCTCGCGTCTGGTGGGGATGATTAATGCGTTATTGTATTGCAATCGTAGCTATGCAGTGCATAACATTGATCGGATGTCAAGCCCCACAAAGCAAGAGTTGCGATCGGAGAACCGCCCAGAACCATTTGTGACGTCACGAGCGGACAGTGCACCCATGCGACAAGATTCACCAAGACTATTATGGTTAGTATGCATACAACTCAGGTCTCTATCTGTGCTCTACTCATGCGTCAACCTCTATTTCATGTTCGGGTCGATGCTGGTTGTTAACTGTTGCTTGTTATTTCTTTGTTCAGTGACGAAAAGGGAACTTTCAATGACGGCTTCACGTCCACCGCTGATTCATCGTCTAACTCGAATAATACCGATATGACGTCATCAATCACTGAAATCAAAAGAGATCACGATGCGCAATCAGATCAGCAATTATCATCATCGTTGTCATCATTTACACCGACGACGACCAATCAGACTTCTTCTCATCAACATTTGATCAGCTCTGCAATACCAACAACAGAAGCATCGCCAAGAAAGAAACCGAGAAAGCAAAATGTGTAAGTTTTTTTACTTCTCGCTTATTTCTTTTATTATTTGCACATTTAATCGTTCATTTGCTACTTTCTCCATTCCATCTATGATTTATTTGTTTGCAGCTTTATTCCTTCTATTACTTCTTAGTTTCATCATTTGACAATTAATTCAAAAAAGTACTTTTATCTTCATGCACCAATGTATTCGTTTATGCTCATTGCTTATCCATGGTTTTTTGGTTTCAGTATAACAACTGAGGATAAATACAGCAGTAAGGTGATAATTGAAGAAGAAGAAGATATGGAGTACGTGAGTAGAAAACCAGACAGCAGACCAGAGACAAAGAAAGATGGAAATATATTCAGGATTCAAAAGCCAATCCCCAAACTTAAAATGGAAGAGAATATCCCTGATATTAAAGATTCCGAGCCACCAGAATTAGGTTCGTTGCATTTCTTGATCTTTGCAATATCATCACGAATTAAAATGTGAATAATGTATTCTTTTTTATAAATATGAACTCAACTATTGCTTATTTTATGCAGATGAAACGTCCAGTTATTACAATTTCATTCGAAAACCGAAGTACAATGTGCTTGGTGATTATAAAATTAATACGAAAGCAGCTTATCATCATTTCTTCAGATATTCAGACGTCAAAGCAAAAGGTCTGTTATCTCTTTTCATTTTAACTTCTATTATTATTTATAGAAATTAATTTTAACCGATGATTTTTTACGGTTTGAATACTCGAATTTGCAGATGAGAAGAAAGCAACTTCAGCTGAATTAGCAAATAGCAAGAAAACTCTTCACAACATATCTGGTTGGCGTATTCATCACGTGTCATCGCAAATGGATGATTTGGTATGCCTTCTATAGATTAATACCAATCTAGTTTCTCGTAATAATATCTTCAGGAAAGTGAAGAGAGAACTAGATTTTTATCCTTGCCTTTATTTCTTATTTTGAAGTGTTCTCTGGAGAGTGAAGTTTGCAATAAACTTTTCGAGTTTCAAAGAGAATTGCCTCGACCCAGTAAACATTACATGATAACAGCTTGTCACGATATTCAGAACGGCAAGAAACCAGCAACGACTGACGAGCAGTTGAGGGTTCTTCACGAACTTATCCAGGTAGCTACAATCTCGGTTATACCATGGTTCTTTGCATTCGTGTCCTGTTACTCTCTTTCGACCTTGACCTGGTGATGTCCTAATGCACAGCGCACATGATTAGTGGCTGTTAATGGTATTTGGTTTTTTCCTCACAGGGGAATATACAACGTTGTCAGCTGAGCATGGAGCAGATCGGAGAAGCTAAGCAAACAATGTTAAGGGTAGGGTTTTCACCTTTATTGCCTATCGTCACCCAACTAGCTCGACGTTTTGAGATCTCGGAATGTAATGCCATATCTTCGCGCTGCTAAAAGAGAAATGACTCACACTGCCTTTTACTATTTCAGGTTCTTGACCACAAACCGAAAATCCTCGATATCATAAAACGACATAAACATAAGAGAACATCAAAGAAAAAACCAGGTCATTAACGTGATTAAAAAACAAAAACCACCCAGGAATATTTTAAGATACCAGCAGGGTGATGGCAAAAGAGTTTCAAGCAACAATGTATAAATTGGTTGGTAATTTTTCATGCAAAGGGAGTTTTAGTCAGACTCCCTATTCAACGTATTTTCATGCTTTTGAAACTAAGAGATTTTGTCGTCATCTTGAAAGAACCAGTGAGGAACATCGTAAGCGATCTTCGCTGTTGATCTCCTGGAAATGAATCGATTTATACTGCTCATCAATGCAAGACATAGCTCGTTGGGGGGTCGAGCGAATTGGTCTGGAAGATTACAATGATGCGCGTTTTGGGTAGAGTTGTTCGTTGAAAGAGGATTGTATATTTGACCTTGTAAAAATACACGATAAACACTGTGTGATATTATGTGAATATTTGTTGTATTGATTTGAACAACGTTTTCCTATTCGTTTACGATGACGTAACAGGCAATTTACTAGCATTGTTACTTTATTATCATTCTTATGTATAGTGTAAACTGAGTCTCTTTCTTCATCTCGAAACACTTCAACGATGTTTCGTGATGTTTTCCTAATAGCTTCATTTCGTTTCTTTACATGTTTGGGGTAATTGCTTGTAATGTCAGCTAGCTTGGTCGCTTTAAAACCAGGTAAGAGCACTTTCGTTCTATTTCACCCGACTTTACAAGATAATGTCTCAAAGACTTCAATTCACAAACATGTTCCAACTGAAATATCTCTAATTTTCCACATTCGTACAATTCAAAATACAAGAAACGGAAAATGAATAGTTTTTTTAATATCCACCCGGTTTAAAGATTAAGAAACAATAAATACTACTTCAATGCCTACTTCAGCATGCAATTAACCACCGATATTAATTACCTCAATGGTGTTCATACATATGTAATTATATTCTAGGCTTTCTTATTCGGCGTTGTCAGCTGCTTAGAGCAGACGTCTCCAAAAATAGACTTTGGTGTACCAGGAAAACACGGTTTCAAAGTTGGACGATGCTTCACGCGTTCAGTTGCCTAAAAGTGAAACAAACCCTAAGTCAAATAGTGTTTAATATATTTCTCCCCAGTTCCCTCCCTCGTCTCCTTCCATGGTTCCTCCTTTTCTTCTGTGACCCTTCACTTCAAACCGAGACCTCCCCTCTCCTTCAACCTCTTGTCTTCTTCTGTGACTCCTCACCTCAAACTGACACAACTCCTCTCCTACAACCTTCCGTCTTCTTCTGTGACTCCTCACCTCAAACTGAGATAACTCCTTACAGCCTTTCGCCCATGGGTACTCTACATCTCGGCAATCTACACAACCTCAGCTCTTCTGGTCTTCAATTTGATTTGATGTACTTAATAAGGTCACGATAATGGATACCATAAACCGGGTGGGAATTGAGTATGGGATGGCCATCAATGTCAAAAAGACCAAAACAATGGTCATCAGCAGGAAGGAGGTTGTACCAAAAGTTACGATCCATGTTAACGGAGACAAACTGGAACAAGTGCAAAAATTTGTGTATCTAGGTCATATGATCACGGAAGATGGAAAATGTGAAACTGAAATAAAAAGACGTATTGAAATAGCAAGATCTGCATTTAATCAAATGAAAGCGCCACTTGTTTCGGGAAAGATATCTGTGAAAGTTAGAATACGTTTGGCTAAGTGCTACATTTGGTCTACACTGATGTACGGAGCTGAGGCATGGACAATTAATAAGGTGATGCAGACAAAACTGGAGGCTTTTGAAATGTGGATCTACCGCAGAATAATGAAAGTGCCGTGGACAGCAAAGAAAAGTAATGTGGAAGTTCTCACCCTTGTGAATGAAAGGAGAAAGCTAATGGGAATGATAAAAGAACGAAAATTGAAGTACTTCGGTCACATTTTACGACATCCATGTCTTGGAAAGGAACTATGCGAAGGAATGGTAAATGGTAAACGCGGGAGAGGAAGACCTAGACTGAAGTGGAGTGACAACATCACAAAATGGACTGACAAGTCGTATGCGGAATGCTCGCGGATAGCGACTGACCGCAATAGATGGCGATCCATGGTAGCCAACCTCCTACCGGAGACGGCACCCAGATGATGATGAATAAGGTCACGGAGTTACCTGATAGTCATCGTCATCATCTTGAGACAATCGTTGATATGTGATCGTCTTCTGCGTATCGAAGCTGTTTTCTGTCGTCATTGTTGCCATTTCTTTGAAATTCTCCGAAGGAACCACCCAACGACATCTGAATTTACAAGAAATCATACCATGATGTTTATAACAAATTTATTTAACAACTATAGATAATAGAAGAAATGACAATTTGATTGATAATGGAAGAAGATAAATGAAACTTACTTTACTACGTGGCAAATTCTCAGAAGACCAATGACAACAACAGATATGCCGAGAAGAATTAACAGAACAGTACGCAACGTCATTCTCATGTAATATAACAAAATGAAATATGTTGGAGCTGTAAACCAAACCTCAAAGGTAAATGCACAACATTTATTAGAACAAGCAATACCCATTCTTTAGAGTCAATGTTGATGTAAATTGTGATTAAATCACTTGCTGTTCGCATACTTACAATATATTCTGCATTGTAATAGAAATATTCAGCAACTTTGTACATTTTATCCCTTTGCAATTTCAATAATACAATGCTGACCATGAATGAAACAAAGATGAAACCATAAACCCCAACCATGAATTTATCAGCCAAAGTTAGATCCTGGCAACAAAAGAGTTTCATTTAGACTGCTCTTACCATTGAACAAATGCCATGTCAATACAATACGCTAGCATAGCTTGTACACACATTGGATCATTTTTACCTGAATGTCAGGAGTCTGGTCTGATGTTGTTGCATGGAACATAACACAAGATATCAACAGGTTGCTGCAAGAAATAAACAATGGGAGAAACGAGTGTAAATTGTGTTATGGATATATTACATGAGATCATGTTAAACAGCTCGTGAATTGATATTAATTGTTTCCAATAAAAAGATTCTTAAATATTCACCCATCTATCCACACTCTCATTGTGGCATCTTTTGGAGGTATAGCAAATGCAAAGCAAATCTAAAACAGACATAATATACATTATCAACCTGACCTGGTAATGTGAGAAAATTCAGCATTAGTAATAGACTATCTTCCTTTTATAGTGAGATGAAACTCAATTGGCTCCTCTGAACTATACTCTTCAAGATTTCAAACACTGAGGTTAGTACTATGTGCATTTACTATCAGTTGTGTTGTTAAATAATATTGGAATACAAATTGATTACCACGAGGACTGCAAAAAGGGGAGGTAGAAATATTCTGAAGAAAGCAGCTCTAACTGGTCTCCTCATGTGAATCATGAATGCAAATCTCGATACTCCTTGGTCAAGAAACGGATTGTACCTTCAAAGAACAAAGTGTGCATTAATCAACACTTTAGGAATATCAATCAAGCTCCCATCATTTTAAACTTTTATGGGTTGTTTATTTTAAATATTTTTCTGGATTATTGTGTTTAAAAAGGTTTCTATGTTTAGATATTATTTTAGGTATCAGGTTTAAATTTTATAAGATTTATCATTTATAAATTTAAAAGTTTATTTGAAACCTTTCAAAGACAATTTGTGACCAGGAGTACGTATCAAACACCCAGCCAGTGTAATTTAACGTTGGGGCTATCCCACTACGAAATTTGAAAGGTCTATCATTCTCAGTCTCTCCCTGTATTGAAACAAAATTTATCAATGAATTTATTGAAATTTATTGAAAATCAAATATTTTATATTTCAGAATGCAAATTATAGACAAGAAAGCACACAAAGTAAGTGGCAATTTGTAATATATCACATACAGATAGGATTTTCCAACGTAACTCTTTAGCTGTCATCTCCATGTCTTGAATCTCAATTTTCAGTGTCTGGTTATCAAACCTAAAAAACAGCAAATTATGTTAGTTCACATTTTGCAACAGTGCTTCATTACTCCAAATTCTTATTTAATAGAATATGATCTTAATCTAAAAGAAACATGATATACATATGATGTTATACATAAGTAAAAATGAAACATAGATGCTTACGGGAAATTTGCAAGATCAGCAGCAAAATTGAATTTTGATTTTACTCTGAAATATTTTCCTTCGTGGCTTGTGACCTGTTTAGAGATAAAAATTAAGTATTCCACGTCAAGTCTTAGCCTGATCCTAAATCTTAGCCTGATCCTAAATGTAACTTTGCAAATGAGCCTAATTAAAAAACATTTTCATACCTCAGCCATACCAGCTGCATTCACAAGTTCAAAGCAAACTCCATTTAATCCACCTTTGCATTTTTGTTTTGTATACATGGTCTGACCAGGGGGAACTGCAATTTAAAAGTGCAACTTAGTAAAATTACAAACTTAGTTTCAATATTGTGAATGACTTTGAATTGAAAAAATTTTCGATGAGATCTTCAGTGAGAAGATAAGAAGAGGACAAGTTTACCTTTAAAATAAAGATAAAAATCAGCATGAAATGTCCCTGATTTCAGATCCACTGAATGTAAATTCATTAAATATAAAGCAATTCCAACATAAACCGTTTTCTGTTCACTCACAACTTCAGGGCATTTTTCATAATAATACCTGTCAAAATAAAAAGTATAACATAGGATGAATTTTAGTTTGATTAACTTCACGAAACAACTGAAAATAACAAACAACTTATACCAGGCAAAAAAACTGATGATAAAAACTTCAAGCCACAATAATGTACCAGGGTGCATTCCATGTAAACTCCACGCCGAAGGTACGCCAAGACAAGGCCAAGTGTACGCCAGGGTTTATATGCAATTAAAAAACGAACAAAAACATTGCGCCAACCCCACCCCCATAATTACAGGTTATTTATGCATTGGCATAACAATGATGCAGAAATACGCGCAAAAACCTAATGGCGATGGAATAAATCAACAAATGCTGACAGAATGGCAATCAATCACAAGTAATTAAAAGAATAATGTAATAAAATAAATTAAAATTGGTACGCCACACGCCAGCAAATGCCGATCTCACGCCAACGCCAAGAAAAGTTACTCCACGCCGAAGATCTTCGGAATTTGCTACATGGAATGCAGACTGGATAATGTATGTAAATAAAAAACCTGGCCAACATCTTTAACTTCAGATAAACCACTATTTCCGTTGCCTAGTAGTATAGATTTGTGTTAGCTTGAAATATCAATGAAATACATACCATTCTGTTCTACACTTGTGATCATTTTTGGGACCTGCAAGTGTACCAGGCATACAACTAGCACAATCTGTGCAGTTTTCAAGCCAATATGTCCCAGGTTTACGACAGTGATCGCCACAGGAATCGCAAAATCCACACATACCATCACTTAAACAAGCTGAACAATTTCTTCCCCGTTCTAGGCAATCCAATCCATCAGAAACATCGATAAATGAACAGATAAATAATATTCCTAAAAAAATCAAAGCCATCTTTGTTTTTGGGACTGCCCTCTCTTCACTGCTGCACCAGAACGAGGAATATTTATACAGTTGTGACGTCATCAGTAAAACCATGCTTGTTTTCGTGGAAATTAGTTTGTAGTCAATCAGGGTTGGTAACTTGGCTTTTTAAAAGCCAAATTTGAGAAATCTGGCTTTTTCAGAGCTTCTTTGGCTTCAAAAATATTTCTTGGCTTTTTGGCTTATTTTTGGCTTTTTTTTACCAATGCAGCCTCTTGTCGTTCTTTTGCTATTGTAGTGTCACAGAATTGGTAATGTGACCGGCAGTACACTTTGTTCTAAGAATATAAAAACACAATACACATTTTTTTATGAATCTCCAGCAAGAGTGCCACATGCAATAACACAGATGTGGAAATACTGGAAAATTCTTCTGATTCAGACAGTGACGATGATTTCTGATTTCTACGTTTGAACAATTGTTGAATAGTAAATTTAAACATTGCGTTGATTTGGCATTTTTTTGGCGTTTTCTGATAAAATTTTGGAAATTTGGCTGTTTTTCTGGCTTTTTTCATCCCAAATAGTTTGGCTTTTTTTGGCTTTTTTTCTCATATTGTTTGGCTTCAAGCATGCGCAGTCATCTACCAACCCTGTAGTCAATAGCGCAGAAAAAACCTCAAATATCCACTCCACTGACATCTTCATCTGGTCTCATCTGGTCTCAAAAGTCACATCGGTTAAGCTCTCGGGTAAATTTATAAAGTAAAAATTTTACCGGCAATATAATAGTTTTGCAAAAACTCTCACTCTCGATCGCAGTCTAAAAGTCTAGGATGTTGCAAATGAACGTTGGAAACCCAATAGAATATATAATTGTATGCAAGCGTAGATAATTGATTTTCTTAATACATATACTTAAACTTACACAGATTAATATCTGATTATAACTTATCAATCTTTCAGGAACAACTGACCTTTTTGTGCCACAGATTTTGTTCCTGCGCATTGTCAATTGTCAACCATGCGCAGGGAAAATTATGAAATGAAATGCCATCTTTCGAAAAGAGAAGGGAGCATTTTACGCTTACGAAATAGAATGGATAAAAGGTATGAAGAGTCTTATTTACTTTAGCGTACTTTTGAGTTAAACATAGAAAAGTCAGATCAGCTGATTTTATGGTTTTTGCCGCTTAGTTTTATCGAATCCTATAAATTTAACAAAAAGTAGCAGGGGATATTTTTTGAACCACGTGTTGCATTAGGCCAGTTGTCAAAATCCCGTGACCGATAAAAATGGGCAAGAAAAAGAAGCCTTTCATCGATAAAAAGCGTTCAGTGAAATTTCAATTGGTTCATCGAGGACAGAGAGATCCTTTACAAGCGGATCCTGATGCATCCGAATTAGTTTTACATCCAGTTGATGAAGTGAGTAAGAAAAGGGAAGAACAGAAGAAATTTGGCGTTTATTATGATGATGATTATGATTATTTGCAACATCTCAAGCCACGTGGTGAGGGAACATTGTTATTGGCTGAAGACAATACGACTACTGGCAAAGAGAAAACTAATTTCAAAGATGTTGCTGGCATAAGTTTACCATCTGAAGCATTAGCATCAGAGTATGAAGAGGCAGAAGGTGTTTTAGAAAAAGGGGTCTTACCAAGGGGCCCTCAACCCCACTGGGATCCAGATATTGTTGAGGCTTTAGATGATGGGTTGGATTTGGAGGATCCTGAAAATATTCTTGATGACGACTTCATCATGCTTGCTGGAGAAGAAGTTGACGAAGAAGAGAAATGTGATTATGATGATTATCCTTTTCCTAAACGTGATTATGGTGATTACAGTCACGATAATGAAGATGATGGCTGTGATTCTGATGGATTTATGTTTGGCTCTGATGATGAAAGTGGCTCAGATTTTGAACATGAAGAGACAAAATCCAGATTCACCAATTATTCCATGACTTCTTCTGTGATTAGACGAACTGAAGGGCTCAGGTTAATTGACAATTGTTTTGAGAAAGTAATGGAAGAATATGACGATGAAGAAATTGGAGAACTTGATGAAGATGATGTTGGAGGGGTGCTCAATGCAGAGCATCCACTCGTTAGTCAAATGATTAATGAAGTTAATGAACAGAAAGAAAAAACAATATTAACAGACTGCAAAGAGTTGGAACAAGGTTCAGGACATCAAAATGTCAGAGAAGAAGATTACGAGGAAGATGATGATGATAAAGAAGATGAAGATTTTGAGATTTACGAAGAGAAAGAAAAGGAAGAATGGGACTGTGAATCAATTGTCAGCACTTATTCAAATCTTTACAACCATCCAACCACTATTCCAATACCAAAGAAGGTCAAGCCAATAAAACTGACCAAGAAGATAGCTATTCCAGTTGATGTGATTAAAAGGAATGAGAAAACAGAAGGTAGTGATGATAATTGGGTGGTTGAAAGTGAGAAAAGAGCCGGTGTCCCCGTTTTCAGACCAAAGAACGAAGACAAAGAAGACAAAAAGATGAGAAAGAAAGCTGTGAAAGAAGCAAAGAAGGAAAGAAGGGCTGAGAAAAAGGCTAATAAAATTGCTTTCAAGTCAGAGCACAAGATTCAAGAGAAAATCATAGCACAACAGCCTGTAACATCTACTCTAAAAATGGATTAGTTCTTTCAATTTTCCAATATCAAACATAAACCAAATTAGCCTTTGCATACAATTGAATCTCGATATAAGGAGCTTCACCAATTATTCAACAAGCTAAACAAAGATCTGTTTTTTAATTTCTTCACCCAGTACGAAGCTGACTGTATTGATTCAATTCAGTTGTATGATAACCACAATAGCATTACACTTTACGCTATTTTTCCTTCGCCATGCTTTGAATACTCGATTGTTCAAGGTCCATGAACGCTCAACTCTTTGTTATTCTCTCGTATCTTTACTCGAGAAAACATGTTTTTGTTTCATCAATTACTAATCTCTAGGACACAGGGTATCAACCAAATAAGAATAGATGTGAATAAATTATATTCTTAAATGCTATTTCCTGCGTTGATCCATTTATCGCTGTATCCGGCTTTAGATCAAATAGCATCTCTTGTTAATTTTCAAAATGTACAAATAAGATTTATAGAATGTCTTTCTGTCTTTGCCCACAAACGGGGGATTCTCCACACAAAAGCTAATCAAATAATTAGAATCGCGGTTGCTGACTATTTATAGCAATCAAAGAAGTCATCTGATTTTTATGTCCTGTATAGTACAGCCTTGTGCGATCTCTCGTGTGTTGTTCTCAGTTCGCAGAGCCTGGATGAAATCTGCAGAGTTTTTACAGGAGCAGTAAGAGACAACAAAGCGGTTCGAGCAAGCTAACATTTCGCTAAGCGAAACTAAGGAAGTATTTGCTGTGGAATAAAACAGATAATCTTGGAGATAATCTTGAACAATGTCTGCCGACGTTTGTCACCGTTTTCGTGTTGAAAAGTCAAGAAATTTTCGTTTCTCTGCTTTTCCCATCATCTGCATGATCTTGTTTCTCGTTAGCTGATTTACTAATGCTTTTATAGCCCTGCTTTCTGGAGTACAAAGGGTCTTAAAGGGGTGTTGCTTCGAGCTCGTTCCATTTCAACAGCATCGCTCTATCGAATGCTGCGTGGCAGCATTACGAAGGAGGCATTGTCTGCAGCGTCAATTAATGTAGCCTCGACTTGGTGAGGATTTTCTTCGTCTTTGCATGAGAACCAATGGGAACAAACATCTCTGATAGTAATAATGGTAAACAATTGTTTTCGGAGTATTGAAGGAAGTGAAGGCACTGTGCATGTTGTAATGCACAACACAGCATCATAACGTAATACTGCAAGGCGCCGTTTATATCTGTTTATGCGGAGAAGATGAAACATTCCAATGCGACCCCCCTTGGTAAAATTGCTTGCATCAATTAATTGCAATTGAGATAGAAAGCGAAGTTGGGCAGGCATATCCATGGTTTCATTCAGCTCAAAAGATTCCGTTCATTTCCGGTCAGCTGTCTCTAAACAATGGGTGTGGTTGCTGTTGAATTCGATGAGAACAATGGAGATGTCGAACGCTTTGTTCTAATGCATTGTTTTTGATTTCTTTTTTCAAATAAGGAGAGGAAAAATCAAACAATGGAAATTCAATATAGTTCATTGAGTAAATCGAGAAAAGTGGTGCCCATTCATTCATTCATTGCTTAAGACCGTTTGCTGCTATATTTCAATTTGTACACAACAGGAAATGTTTTCACCAAGTCTCCCATCTCTTTAACATTCAAATGCATGTGAAGAGAGCACAAATCAAACAAATACACACGCATTTTACAAGCACTGGCATCAGAACACCAGGAAGCAATATCGACGTCGTTGTCTCATATATTACACTGAGTGTGTGCCACTTATAATATACTGAGGCATCAGTGGATTTGAAGGAAGGAAATTCATGATTTCCCCAAGTTCATATCATCCGATGTATGGCTACAACGTGTACAATCCTCCTTTAAGCAGCTACGCCAGTAATGGCAACATTGCAACAAGCCCGGCGCATGCAAATTACTACAACAACAATGAAATCTGGTCATCGGCATCTGCATCGTCGCGGTCACCTCCTAATTATGCAGTACAAGCTCCTTATCAATATCATGAATACGAAAGAACACCCCATGGGGCAGCCGGCGTTCCACCCTCCGTCTCAAGTCATCATCATCACCATCACCATGGAGGTTCGTCATCGTGTAACAATAATTGTTGGTGAGTTTTTATCATTTCTACAATCCTACAACAACATCTATATGCTCCTTTTATCCCCCTTTCTCTATCTTTACACATTAAAATCTCGATATGGCAAGCCCCTTGGTGAAACGAGTGAAACATCTGGTCCCATGGATTGTTTCATGTTGTTGTTTACTTTCGTTTCAATGTTATGTTTCAACTCTGTATTTTATGAAGTGATATTTGCGTTTTGCAATGCAGCGGTTTTTTTACGTCGAGATTTCACGACTTATCTATGTCACTTTGTCTTCTAAAAGCGTTCCACAAAGGCTCTCGTAACATTCTAATTTTCAAAAGTGACAGCACTTTAAACCGTCATTTGTCTTAGCATTGAACAATTATGTACATTTGACAACGTTGAGTCAATAAAATTCTGCAAATATTTGCTTTTGGCAAAGTGTTCTTTCAAGATGTCGCCCAGTGTGGAGATAAGGCTAAAAACATCTTTAACTGGCAAAGAAAGTTTGACAAAAGTTATAATTTCCGTTGCTGTTGTCTCGGCAATCTGCAGACAGAATATTAGGAATTTCAATTGCTGGTTATCTGGTTCTACCATCTAACTTCGTTAATGGCGGGCTGAGTGCCTCAATATGCATTTCACCAGCTTCGAATTTCGTATTTGGAACAACTGAAGTTTGCTTTCCTGTAAACGAAGTATTTTAATTCTTTCCTGATGTGATGAATTCGAGCCTTTTTTCATTAGGAGTTTCCGTTTGTTTGAATAACCATCACAACTTCAGATATTTCTAGCACACTCCATCTAATATATTAAAAACGCTTGGTTCATACAAAATGTTGATGAAACTACCTTTATAAAGGTTGGCAAAAAGCAATTACCAGTTTGCCATTATTTCAAGCACATATAGTCCAAATTGTCAAAACTAACATTAAATAATCATATCCATACTGTTACTATTACCATGTAGACTGATGATATATTTAGAAGATATATCAATTTCTACATTGTAGCTATTGCATGCCAAAGTCGTTGTTTTCTACGGTTACAGTTATTATAGGTTAATAAAAATAGCAAATTATTATGCCGAAGAATCATACCATATCTTGGTTCAAGTTGTCATATTGGGTTCACACGTCTTTTTATAAAAGAAACTTGGATTAGAGATTTGTAATAAAAGTTTCTCAATCTGGCGTAAGAATTTTGGCGTTTTGGTCAGACTAAAAGTTTTTTAACGGTTTCTTAGTTTTGGGATCTAAAGTTACCTTATTGTTATGAAGTTGGGCAATCATATGAGAATAAGGCTATATTTATTATCCGGTTTCGACTGTAGCCGACCTGAAAAGCCATTTTTCACCGTCCATCCCGATTCCGTGCCAGATTGAGGCCATCATGTAGTGGGTTCGTATTTATATTCGTATGTTTGAGCATTTTGGAACGGAGAAAACCCAGATCGTACAGATACAGATACATACAGATTAAAAGTACAGTTTTTTCCAAACAAAAATTATCAGAACTCTTGCTATTCACTGCGACAGTGTCATGTGCCAACTGAACTGAAGTCAATGTTTTCAAAAGGGAATTTTGCAGTTTCTTAATTATTCTTGAGCATAGTACTAAAGTTTCTTAAATTTTTGGCCATCCATGTGTATTGTCACTACATATGCAACTATATGCTTATTCCTTTTGTCGAATGCAAAATAGCCACTTTTGACATATCCATGACACAAAAGAAGGAAATGAATAGCGAATTTTCAATCGAGCATATAATTAACGTGTTGTTGCTAAATAATTAAGAGCCAAAAATATTGTGCTAATTTGTTACTTTTATTCGTTCATTACAACACAACATCCTCTCGTTGTTCGCATCGCTTTCTTCCAATTCAATTTAATTTGATATTAATTACAATGAATAATTTGGTTTTACTTCCAATTACACCACAATTTTCTTTGGCTTCTGATTCTTGAACTGTTTCATCTCTTTTCACGACTTTCTTGCTTAAGCCACTGTGAAACTTTTATACGCGGTCGCCAATAAGAACAATTTAATGTCCGAGGGGTGTCCGTTAATTGAAGTTTCGCTGAAGTGCTCAATATCAATTTAATTTATTTACCTTGCAAAGACAAAAACATTTGGTCTAGACTGCCGCAATCAGTGTTGTAGTGAGTGGTTTTTTCCTGTGAAAGACGAGGCTTGGTTTGGTCTCCGTTGGGGGAAACTTCATCTATGTATAATCTCCCAGAGTTCCATGCGAGGCGAGTCAGCCAGTTTATTGCTCAGTACTTCTTTTGTGGGGAATCAAAAGTTCCTTTCCTCAACCATGCTTCGCCCCAAGTTTAAACTGGAACGGAACTTACGAAATTGTTCTACTCTTCAGGAAAACTTGTACTACACGTTTTTTATAAGAAACCACTTTATAAGAAACTTACTAGTATAGTAGAATTTGTGCTAAATTACAATGGATTCTTTTGTTCTATTGTTTTCCTTAACAATAGAAAACAATAAAAAATTTAAGAAATTCTTACTAAATACATATTGGGTTTGAGCTAGGTTTCTTACAAAATTAAAAACGATATGATTCATCTACAGCCACACACTGTTTTTCTTATGAGAATAATGTTTACAAAAGTACTTGGGCTCAAAGTTGCCAAAATCAATGGAAATTTATGAATAACAATGGAAAGCATCGAGGCTGAGGAAAAATATTGTTTTATCAACCTCATGTGCAACTTATTTATTGAATGGTATTTACTCCCAGCAAGACATTTCCATCAGAATGTCAAAATAAGTGCAGACAGTTAAAAATTATATTCATGATTTATTGAGACGTTTAAACAAATATGCGTGATTGATCCAAAATCGATAAAAATAAGATCATGCCAAGAACAAACACGCTCGTAAATGACAAAACGAAGTGAAAAAGGCTGTTTCATTTTGAATACACCCAAACAAAAAACAGATTAATATCCTGCGTTTCATTTACACGCATCCTCTCCAGCATTTCCGGCCATGAGATTCACATTTTCACCACAACATCCTTCTTTCAACATCCTTGTTCGTCCAAGTGGGTTCTGGAGTATTCTAGTTGGCCTAATAATAACACTAGAGAAATTTCACACTATACTTGGTATGTTATTGTACTAAGTTTGGTTATAATTGATAGGTTTTATTGATCATATTATCTTCCTTTTATTCAAGTTGTCCCAGAGTATCACAACATCAACAAACTCTCAGACACGACCCACAATCGTGGCAAGTGTCCAGACAAGATTCTTATCAGAACAGCCTGAATGAAACCATGACTTCCATGTCAAGCGAAAGAAATTCTGTTGTTTCCCATGAATTTTACGAAGGACGTCTTCCTAATGGTAAATATAGCTTTTATTCATTACCATACCATAATACATGTATATGTTTGATAACAAATCCCAATTTCCTCTATTCAAATTCCTATTCAAAAACTTCTGGTTCAACGTGGTTTCACGTTGTACACACTAGGCCTCTCAGGCTGAAAATTTTAAATTTCTAATACACTTAAAGTTGCCGAAAATAAGATCAGATTCCTGTTGGAAACGTTTATTGAATGGTCAGTTATAATATACGATTCTTTTTTGAGAAATTGCCTGTTATATTCACCCCTTTCCAACCGGTTTACCTGATAAACACTTCCTGACGTTGAAGTGTTGCATATAACGTCACTGTCTCTGAAGTATTTTTTCTTCAATTGATCCCCCATTTACGTTATGTTTATCTCACTCGTATTCATTCATTCACAAGTTCATTTACTTTTGGCGGGTAGAAATTATTTGAGGAAATAAATGCCCGCATGATACAATATCGCTCTTTCGATATTGAATCTGGGTAATTCATAAATGCTCAATCTGAATCTGAGTGTCACGAGTTTTTGAGGTGCAGATTTTTTTGTTCCAGACCCCCGAGAGTGGAGCGCGCATGATGTATTTCTGTGGGTGAATTGGGCGGCAAGAAATTACCGAATTAACAATGCATTTCCAGAAAGATTTCAAATGAATGGCAAAGCCTTGTGTCTTATGGACGCCAGTATGTTTTTATATCGAGTGCCTCAAGGAGGTGAAATGTTGTATCAAGACTTTCAATGCAGACTGCAAAGGGCTGTTAACGATGAAAGAACTTATAGTCGGTGATCATGATTGATAGCGGTGATATCACCATGATTGGTGTGATTGCAATCAATGATGACTACGTAGGCGATCGCTATATGCCTGTTTATGGTTATGATTGTGATTACAACGGGAAAGACAATTGATGGTGATAATAATGGGAAGGGACGGCCCAGAGAAATGTGATCAATGTCGCAATTAAATTTTATGAGCCAAAGAGGAGCATGATCTATCGTATAGCTATCAATATGTTGAGCATATTTTTATTGATACGTTCTATGAATGTTCCTTTATTTATAAGAAGCTAAAGAATTGTTATTTATGTTTATATGTTTCATAACAACCGTTACAACTAGTTATTCATGGCACTTTAATGCGAGCGATGACGTTAGAAGGACCACAAACTCAAATATGTATTATCAGATTCGCATATGGAAACATTTAATGGATAAGATTTTTAAGACATTCATAGTTATCATCTATTTTTCCGGTAAAATATATCGATATGAGAAAGTATACAGGAAAAGAAATTGTATTTTTTATTGTATTTTTTTGGTAATTTGCGCTGCGTGAATCAAGAAAACAAACGATTTCCGAATGCATGTCCTGAATTAATTGAACAAAACAATTAAACCATAAAATATATGTTTTCAATTATCTATTAATATTCCGACTAGAGGTTCTTTATGTAAAACACGAGAACTATGCATCAATGTTTCCAACAGCAGTCGAGCGAGGTTGAGAATAAAAATATATCATCAAAACGAGGCAGCCATGGGTGGAGTGATACCGAGGCGTTTAATGACTTTTCCTTGAGCTTTGGCAGCTTCCAACAAGGAGAACGCTTGAGCCATCTCGGCCTCAGTGCGAACGAGGTCAATCGCTTTTTCGAACAGTGAAACAGCTTCTTCGGTATTGCCTCTACATAATATGAAAAAAACACTGTTAAGAGTTACTGTTAAGTAGTTAGGTATGACGATGGCCAAGTACAAGTGATTATTCAAGCGAGATCAATTCAAGTGAGTCTCTCGCTTGAATTATCTTTTGGTACGATGAGAAAGACAGAGAGCAGGCATACCGTTGAACTTCCAGACTTGCCAAAGTTTCATATGCAAAATCGCATTTATCATCAAGACGTATGGCCTCTCTGATCATCTTGTTAGCTGTATCTATGTCCTTCTTCCATTGCAAATAAAGTAGCCTGTGCGAAAACCAAATGGAAATCAACACATTTGCTCGAGATAAATTATTCATTAGATAAAGCAAGTGAAGATGGATAATTCCTTGGATAAACGGTGACCACTTACGCTTTGTATACGTGGGTAGCTGGATTCTTGGGATTCAGCTCAATTGCTTTATCAAACTTCTCGTCTGCTTCGGAAAACTGCTGTTGATCTTGCAATAACTGGAAAAAACAATGGTCAATATCATCATAAAACATTGCTACAAGATATCTACTTGGTGGACCAAGACGTGAGATCTCTACTTGGTGGACCAAGGTGTGAGATCTCTACTCGGTGGACTGAGATGCGAGATCTCGGTGGACAATGACGTCGCAGTGTTACCTGTCCGAACAAGCTCCAAGCTTCAGCATAATCAGGAAACTTGACAGTTGTTTCTTGAAGCAATTGGTTGGCATCTTGCATCATTGTTGGTGAATACATTTGCATAGCCATTTTGCAAATACAATATCCAAGCTGAAGGCGAGGTGGAACGAAATTTTCGTCGCAAGAAATTGCCTTTTCGAAATCCTTCTTTGCGTCATCAAGTTTCTCAGTGAGGAAGCTCACCTAAAGGCAAGGTATTGAAGAGATTATAGGAAACCGGCTGTAGACCTCGTGGATAGAGCATTCTGCATCCGATTCGAAAGTTTTCGTGGATATTTTCAGCAACAAAATAAAAGCGAAGAAAGAATGATGGTGAGAAAATGTTTGTAGATGCTGGAGAGAATTCTGAGAAGAATGAAAGTTGGGTGTCTGGGAAGAACTTGGCTCAGACAATATGAATTGAGATGGATTTGTTGAAACAAAGGGTGGCTTTGTCACCTAAGGGTGGCTTTGTCACGTACCTGTCCTCTATGGTGATAGACATCAGCATTGTTACCATCCAAACCAATTGCTTGCTCAAAATCATCAAAACACTCTTTTTGCTTGGCCTCCTGACATCTCACAGTTGCACGTTTAATCAGTGCGTTGATTTTTAACTAAACGAGAATTAAAACATGCCATCCTCAACATGACCTAGATTGTAAAACTAAGTAGTGATTTCATAAGATATCAAATCAAACCAACCATAGTTTCACACTCTTCACAGTTAATAACTTCATTGTAATCTTTGAGAGCTTCCTCCATTGATGACATAAGAGTGTGAATAGTGCCTCTTAATAGCAAAGCCTTCATTTTAAAACAACCATCTACAAACAAACAGTATATTATTGCACGTGTTGTCACCTTCGTGCTTGACGATGAAGAAATGAATATTTCTTTTGATACCTTGATTGATTTCTTCAGAGCAAAGGTTAATCATGTTATCAAACTTTCCGTTTTTCATATCAACAATTGCTTTATAATATGAACTCTTCTCCTCATCTTCTTCAGAGAAGTTTGCAGAGAAGGGGTCTAAAAGTAATACCATAGTTTTATTGCTCTGTTAGCCTTAGATGAAGCAGAAATAGAGATGGATACTTCAAATGACAATTTAGGATATCAATGAAAAATATACCACTTGAAAATGAATCTAAATATGATTGTATGCTGATTCCTGATGGAAGAACTTTTTCTCTTTTCTGGAGAAAAATAATTCATTTATTTACAGATACAAGCTCTGAGCCATTAATTAATATAAGTTAATTTTATTTATTATTTTATTTACCTTTATGTACTCTGCAGCTTTTTCTTTCCCAATCTCCTTGATCACTTTTTCTGCCAATAGAAGAAACTCTTGGTTCTGAAAACCCTCAAGAAGACAAACAGCTGTAACATCTAAAAATAAATAACATTCAACTCGATTATAAATCAAAGAAAGTAAGAACCAAGGAAACTTTTGGCTTGTATTTTCTTTTCATGCATGAAGGAAACTTTCATATCGTCTAGACATGTACCTTCAAGGCAATCAATTTTCTTTCCCAAAGTTTCAAAAGTTTTTGCTCTTCTTGCTAACGCTTTAGTGTACTTTGGATTTAATTCAATTGCTTTGCTGCAATCTTCAATGACATTATTCAGCATATCCTACAAAAAAAGTAATTCTAAAATCTTGAATGGAGTGCTAGTTTGCAAAAAGGCAGCTTTGTCAAATTAAAAGTGTGTTAGAGCTCATAACAAGCTTATAACAGCTGCATTACAAAGTTCTTGCTCAAAATTTTCAACTTAACCAACCAATTTCTCATAAGCTGCAGCCCTGTTTTGATAAAATGAAGAATCTACTTTGTCTGCAGGGGAAACGTTAATTGCATCGGTGTAGCATTCTATTGCTTTCTGAAACTTTCCTCCAGCAAAATACTTATTTCCCTTTAACTTCAATGATACAGCTTGTTGTTCTGGTGTCTAAGAAAAATATTTGTCATCATTTTAATACATTTTATAAGACATTTATATACTCCAAAGACCAAATGAAGCAAATTGAAATTATATTTTACAAGGCTAACTTTTTCTGGCTCCTTTTGAGCATCATTTGATTTTTTATTTTCCTTCTTGCTCTCAATAATAACAGCTTCGGGATCTTTTTCTTCTTCGCTTTTTCCTCTATTTAAATAGTAATAACAAGCACACCCTGCAATACAAGCTGCTGCCAAAGGTACTCCGACATACAGTGCAATCTCAGACTTTGAAAGCCCTGCTCCTTCTGAATTCTTAGACACTTCCGACATACCTGTAATTTTTAGCAATTGCCTACTTATTCTTCATTTACACTTGAGTATTTTCATTCAAATCTAGTATCTTAATAAGAGTTTTGCAGCAGATTGCAACTCAGGCCACCACAAGCTCAAAGCATGCCATGCCACTTCCCAGAAAGGTTGCTGTTGTTGTTGCCGTGCGGCATCAATGTGTAAAACTCATCAACCCCCCTGGCAAAAGCAATTAAGCAATGAAATTTCCTTAAAATAATTTACTTTCCAGGGGGTGACACATAGCAACTTTCCTCTTGCCCTCGCCTTGGCGTTTTCAGCGCTTAAAAAATGGAATGGATGGGCCTAATTGTCTTTAACATGTCTTCTAAACGCTTCCTGTAGCTGATATCAGAGCACGCAAACTGGTTTACATGGTGACTTCAGAAACTTTTTGAAATGTTGTCGCATTCAAAACAGCAAGAGGACTTAAACAGTCCGCCCAAAATGCTTTACAGTTTGTGCGAACATGTTCTAAGCCGGGCTGGCAGACAAACGAATCTTCCCGATGGTGAGTGCTGATGTTTACAAATTTATCTTTAATTTCTTCAATTATGCGTTAGTTTATGCTTTAGAAGAAATGCGCCTTTATAAACTGATCAATGTCACAACTCATTGGAATTCTCACAAGGTCGGTTTTTTACAATGTAATAGCACCAAACAAACCAAAAGGGGCGGGTCTAGAATGTAATGTTGTGTGGGTGTCTGGGGTAAAGTGCAGCTTCCTCGAAGAACTTTTCTTCATGGCCATCTAAAATAAAATTTTATATTAGGTTTTATTATTTTTCTTTGATTTTTGCACAACAAGCTAATCTTAGCACAAGTTTCATGAAGATTCATGACTTTTTATGACGCAACATTTTATTGAGCTGTCATGCTATGCTATACTTGTTTATTACAGATTTAGTTTCCATGAAGTACCAATATGCTTTGAAAATGATTGGCAGGTAAATATACTGATTATTATTATTTTGGTTAAGCTTTATGGATTTATATTTTTGGACTGCTTCATGAAAAATGATTATTTTCAACTATTTTTAGCCATTTTGATCCTTCAATTTCAACTGACGATTTTCAGCTTGCAGAAAAGATAAAAAGAAAATGTGAAATAAATTTCTTATCAATATTTCATATCTAAACCATTTTTTCATTATGTGTTTTGTGGTTTTTCAATGTTCCTCCTGTTGCTAAATGTTTTCAAGAGTTTCTGGAAAAGATTTTTCTTATTTCTTTTATTTCCAGTTGTAAGACAAAAGAAGGAAACCGAAGCAGCCTTGTTTTCAAATTTATTCAGAAAACTTCAATCAAAGGTAACTTTTTGCAAAATAAGAAATCTAATCATACCAAATAGGGCTGTCTGCTAACCTTGAGACCACATTCAGCCTTTTATCCTTTGGACACCTATACCAAGCATATTGCATGACATGTTCGACATTGTCACAGGATTCCACAATCAATTCATTAAATTGTATTTGAAATTTACTCCACTGAATCCAATCTGAATGGATTAAAATGCAATAGTGGACGAAAGTTCTTGGAACACTTTTGCCAGTAAAATTAGTTTTGTCACCTGTATGTATGTATATGGTAATAATCTAATGCTTCTTCTATTTTATTCTAGAATATTCTTCAGAATAAATGGGCAATTATATATTTCTTTGATCTTATAAGCAACAGTTCTTCCATGAAACAAGGAGACAAAGTAAGTATGGAAAAGTTTGTTTATTACAATTCAAGGGTGCACTTCCATGATTTGTTGTTCCATAAAATGTTGTTTTTGGGAAAAAGTTGTCAAGTATGAATCGAAATTTGCATGTAAACACAATATAATTTGCTATCCACAATTCCGATTTATGCTCTATATATTTTTTGATTGAAGGGTTTTTTTTACGGAAATGGACTACCTGCATTTTCCTCGACACCTCTGGTAAGCATTACACCGTTTGCAAGACAACCAAATGGTACATTTAATACAGCAAGTGGCCCAAGCAGTGGAATCGGCAGCAGATATTCAGATTCGAAATCACACGATCCAACACCAGACGAATCTTCATTTGCACCACGACAACATGATTCGTCGAGACTGTCCTACGCGCGACCGCCTAAGCCAGAGAAAAGATTATCAGCGGTGGCAACATTGGCCGCGCGTTCGTTGAATGCGGCAAACGCCAGTGAATTCGAAGAACCGACGTCAAAATCCGTTGTGAAATTACCGCGACGCAGTGGATCGTTCATGCTGAGAAATACCGCGCGGGATAATGTCGACGGCGGAAAATTCGAAGTGACAGAACAATCCTTATTGCGAGATATATTGTACGTGTTTCAAGGAATTGAGGGTAGAATTATCAAATATGACGAAGAAAGTGAAGGGTATAGAATCAGCGTTCATATTGGAGTGCCGTTTCCAATTCGAGATTTTATTGATAAACTGAATGAACTCGGTTGGTTGTTTAGAAAAGTTCGCAAATTTCTTGCGGCCAGAGTTGGCGATAAAGCTCTGGGCCTTGTTGGTCAGAGCTTCTGTTCTGCCGTTCACAAAGAGCTGACTGAATATTATAAGCTGTTGGCTATTCTAGAAGCCCAGCAAAACCAATCAAATCAAGCCGTCGATGCGTTGACGCTGCGAAGGCTGATGGTCTGGACCAATGATCCTCTGATTAGAATGAAAGCGTTGGCAACTGTTGTCGACCTATGTAAAGGTAAATTCAGCATGGGTATTCTTAGTTTAACCATCCTTTGTTTACTAAGCTAAACACATGGTCCCTTGCTCCCCATGGTACATTTTAGCTTTCCGGTATGAAAAACTTTTAATACAGCCAGGTGCGTGCTCTTTCATTTTGAGGTATATCACTGTATTATGCTGTATGCTTTTTTTCACAGGAAAAAAAGGTGGCTCTTTGCTATCAGCTATTTACTCGAATACAAAGATTGGTGATCCTTACGTGAAGAATCTGATGAAACATATACTTAACGTGGCAAGTATTTCAATATTTGTTTAACTGTTATAATGCGAATCGAGGGAATTGGAACAGCGTTAATGATTAATGATAATTATTTATAATGGTATGATAATTTATACTTTTTACTTTAGGTTTCTCTTCCAATTAAAAACATTTTAGAAAGATGGATATATGAGGGTGAATTGCAAGACGCATTTCATGAGGTGAGATATCTATTTAGGAAACGTTTAATTCGTCGAGAAAATACCATCAAATATATATAGAATAGAAGGAAGACAGTAGACTTAGTTCTCTGTTACTCGGAGTTTCATGCTTTCGCAATCATCAGACAGACTGTAATCAACTATAAATATATATATATATATATATATATTCATTTTCATCTTTTGATATTTGTCAACTATTTTTGCAGTTTTTTGTTGCTGCCGATCCAGCAGTTCGTTATGAAAGACTTTGGCACGAGAAATACAGCTTGAGAAAGTTAATGATTCCATCTTTTATTCCTCTTGAGCTTGCCACCAAGGTCAGTACCTTTGAGTTCATCAATCTACCGTAATGGACAAATCATTGGGACACTTGAAAATGTCCCATAAAAACGCTGTCAATACGCAAACTTCATTTCCCATGTGCGCCATTCCGTTCCCCACTTCCCCTAAGACAATGTTGTCTTCGTCACCAGACTCTTTTGATCGCCATGCGAAAGGAATTTTGTGGATATCGTATCTGTCTTTTCCTGGAGAGTCACTTTGGGGAGGGGGGAGGAAGAGTTTAGAATTTACAGAAATCAAAAGTGTCCCAGGACGTCTCTTTAATTTTGTACTTTTTGAATCTATTAACAACAAGTCAAACCAGTCCAACAAGTATTTGCATAATTTCTGACTTTGTTCATTAGATATTGAACATTGGAAAATCGATCAATTTCATTCGAGTTGTTTGCAAAGACAGAGAAGCAATTGGAGACCAAGCTATAGTCGACGCTGGAAGTGACACAGGTGAAACATCTTCATTCTTTCACTCTCATTCCTCTCTATAACATCGATAGAATAAGCACAGTGAATAAAGTTGAATACTGGAAGAAGAGTCAGAACTCTTCCTTCTGCCAGACTTAAAGGCCTACTGCGACCAAAAAAGTGATATGAGTTATTTTACATATGTTGTTCAACCTAGTCGAACTGATTCTCTTTTTCGCTTCTAGCTAAACTCTTGCTTCTGACAAATAGATTCAAGTAACGCGGAGTGCCTTCTACTAATGTTAGCTCTGATTATGTTGAAGGATATTCAAAGGAACTGAAGGAGTTTACGAGCTCCGCTTTGGATGAGATAATCGATGTTGTTTACAAGAAAACAAGTAAAAGGTTGCTCGATATTCTCTTCAACAAGTATAAATTTCTGGACCATTTACAGGTTAGTATTGTTTCTAGTTTGATCCAGATGATGATCTAGTTTCTAGCTGACCATTATCAGCATCATTATCTTGATTGTATAGTCAACTCTGTCTGATTCGAACACCCCGCGGAAGCGTGAAAACTTTCGAATTACAAAAAGCTCGGATTATAGAGGCTAGTTTTATAAGAGTTGGTTCATTAGTGATCCTTGAAGGGACGGCGAATTTCGTTCGAATTAGATAGAGTTCGAATTACACGAGTTCGAATTATGCAGATTTGACTGTAATATCAATCATTGGTGAAAATTTTCGTAACAACAATTGTATTTTATTACAGGCTATTATTTTAGTATTATTATTTAAGTATCTGATAACGGGTCATGGCCCGAAACGACTTTTTATTAGTTACCAACGCAGTTTCATATTTATCAAATTTAGTCATCGTGTTTTAATAAAAGCCATGCACACGTCATGGATGATTTTTTATAATTTAAGGCCATGAGGAGATACTTGCTTCTTGGTCAAGGAGATTTCATCCGTCATCTTATGGATCTTCTGCAGTATGTATAACACATTACCTCTCTCCCTTTTCTCCTCTGCACGTTTTTTGTAAGAAATTTCTTCCAAGGCAGTACTCAAACTGTCTTTGCGATTTACCAATTTTTCACTGCTGAGATTTTTTAAGGCTTTTTCAACGAAAAGATTTACGTCACCGAACACTCGCATTGATGGAAGTGCAATGTTATGCCATGAATAACATTTTTAACATCAATTGTTGATAGATATTATGTTGGAGTCACAACTTATATTGTGTTTTGTGCTTGCACGAATTTCTTCTTTACATTTCACCAACTTTCATAGGCTCCAAAAATCCAGTACTGAACTTTCTCAACCGAGTACTATACTGTCTTATAAAGCACTTTTTTGTGAAAAGTGTGCATTACATGACAAGCTTGTGACACAACACGCTTGGTCACGCACGAGTGTAGCACCGTCATTGCGATATCATGCCCATTTCTGTTGAATTCGTAGATCAGATCTTGCTCGACCTGCTAATACTCTCTACATGCATAATCTAACTGGAGTTCTTGAAGCCGCGATTAGGGCTACAAATGCGCAGTATGATGAAGCTGATATTCTCAAAAGATTGGATTGCAGATTACTCGAGGTTTGTTTTCTCTGATTTCACCAATACTATTTTCATGATTGGAAGGCCTTGACAAGCATTGCCGAATAGTCAGCATAATTTATGATTTTTTATGACGAAGACATTGTTTACATTTCAGATTTCTCCTGGTGACTGTGGCTGGGATGTTTTTAGTTTGGATTATCATGTTGATGGACCAATTTGTACCGTATGTATCAGTGCTTTGGTTAATATTATCTCATGTCAGGCTATATTTGTATTTACTAATATACGTGTTTGCCTTTTTTACGTCTTTTATTATCTCTTACGCTCTTTTTTCTTTTTCTTCGTTTTTTCTTTGTCATTTTTCTTCCCTTTATTCTCCCTCTTTTCTTTTCTTTCTCCTTCTTTTTCTTTTTTTTCTTTTTCATCTTTCTTCTCTTTCTCTTATTTTTTTCTTCTTCATTATTGTTACTTTTTCTTCTTTTCCTCTTGATCTCTTCTTCTTCTCCTTCTTTGTCCTTCTTTTTCCCTCTTATTCTCCCTCGTCTTCTTTTCTTTCTCTTTTTTCTTCGTCTTCTTCTTTTTCTTTTTTATCTTTCTTCTCTTCCTCTATTTTTTTCCTCTTCTTCATCATCTTAACTTCTTCATTCTTTTCTTTTCTTCCTCTTCTTTTTTCTCTTTCTTTCTTTTTTCTTTTGTTTTTCTACTTCATGTGGGATCTCTATTTGCAGATTTTGCATGGGTTCCAATGGCCGGATGCCCTTCCTGTATCTAACCCTCTTCCGTTATCCCGGCTTTCTATTGGCATCTTCTACATTTGTTGAATGGGTTCCAAAGTTTCCTTAATACCATATACTGGATTCAACGAGAATTCATTTCAAAGAAACCATATCTATATTTTACATGCACCCCTACCTTAGATTATCAAGGTTCAAGCTTATAAACCATTATAAATTCTATTCGTTTTGCAATTGTCAGTGCAGTCCTTATATTGTACATTGAAAACTGCAGAATAGGTGTTTATGTTATGTTTGATGCATTGATTAATTGTTTAAGCTCTGCTTGTTTTTTTTAATGAAGGTTTTTACTCCTGATTGCATGCTTTATTATCTTCGCATCTTCAACTTTTTATGGCGAGCAAAACGGATGGAATATTGCTTGACTGGGATTTGGAAGAACCAAATGGCATTCAACAAATTACTGCGAAGCATTCCGGGTCAGTATTTTACTCTCAGACTATCTATTTTGTCGATATTGTTTCAGACTTTGGGGGAGGACAGGGATGATAGTTACCTACAAAATTTGCGAAAGTTCTCCGAGATTTTTGTCTCCCATTTTGCCTATCTCCTCCGAGCAATATATTCAACTGCACTTTTGAAACTTTCCTAACTTGATCAATTCTCTGTTTATTACTTTGTGCTTCCTTCGATTTTAGAAATTGCTCCATTGTTACATCAGAGTAATTGTTTGGAGGCTGAAATGATTCACTTTATTCATCAAATGCAATATTATATTGCTTTCGAGGTTCGTCTTTCTATTATACAATATTAAAACTGTATTGTTGCTAATATTGTTGCATTACTATGTTATGTCGATTGTCCAAGTTCAAACAGTTCGCTCTGGACTTCTGCCAGCCTGTATCATATCAATTATCGTTGCCTGGCCTCGTTTGCAGGTCTTAGAGTGTTGCTGGGAAGAACTGTTAGAGAAAGTAAGCGAGGCTAATGACTTAGACCACGTGATAGCTGCTCACGAGACCTTTCTGGACCAAGTAATGAGAAGAGCTCTTCTCGACAACGAATCAAGGGTGAGATAAATGCATATACACTCACCCCGAATTACTCGTACATGTCACTGTCAAATATGGGTTTTCACGGGGGGGCTGCATGCCCATTTTCAAGCTTTTTATTCCGATGTTTTGCTACGATTCTTCTGTATAGCGTGATGTTTTGTATTCAATTTGAATGTGACTTTGTGAGCATGAAGGGTTTACACATGCATGAGATGTTTATCCACGTGGATGTGTATCTTGGAATCCGTTGTCTATCCTGCTGTAACAGTGTTTGATGCACAGAGAAGTGCAGGGCAACTGTTACGCAGGAACAGAAACTAAGGAAGAGACAAGTTTGCACTAAGAAGAGACATGTTTGCACTAAGAAGAGACATGTTTGCAGTTACTCCGAGTTTCAGGCTTACACACTCATCAGATAGACTGTATTTCACGCATGGATTTACATTTGTTTGTTACTTTTACAGGCAATGCTGACTCAGCTGAGAGCAATATTCGATTTGATTATTCAATTCCAAGGCACGCAAGAAAGCATGTACAACTCAGCACTTGATGAACTAAGAGCAAGGCAACGAATTGACAAATTGGCTGAAAAACGGACTGATCAGGTTTGTGAATTTTCTGGCTCATAGTTACTCAAATTTTTCTTTATTATTAGTTCGTACACCGTTCAGCATGTTTATATTCAATGGGTTTTCTCATTTTTAAAAGGGAAACTGGGGCATAACAGATGTTGACACAGAAGCAGAGTACAAAAGATCTGAAAACTTCGAACGTAAATTCATCCCAAGTACAAGAGCACAATTGAGAGTGCTGCATCAATCATATCAGGTTTGATATCTTTACATTTACCTTTATGCCTTTACATAGCACAAAGGCAGTCAGAGACCTTTCTCCTGTTTTCCTCTCTTAAGCCTGGTTTTCATTTGGTCGTTGAGGGTCGTTGAGGGTCGCTCAAAGGATTAAAATCAACTTTTGACACAGATTTGAGAGTAATTTTTGAATTCCCACCTTTCAGGATATGTTGCAACAGTTTTTGGTGATGTTAAACAGTCATTCAGACCTGAATCTACGATTTTTGTGTTTCCGTTTGGATTTCAATGAGCACTATAAAAGCAAAGAGCCAAAGTTGAGAACTCCCAAGCCAAGAAACCAGAAAAGATTTTCAAGCCAAGCAGAAATTGGTGCCTCAATTGATTTGATTTTCTAAGCAGATTATTCTCTTGACTTGGTTTTATCCTTTGGCAGCACGCTGATAGGCAATTCAATTAATAATGCACGTTTTAACATTGCATTTTTGTCATTGTGCGTATGTATGCAATATGTGACACTGCTATATCCATTACACTGTTGTCTTGTAGGTTGGACGAACATGGCTGTAAAGCATTGTTTATATTGTCTTCGTATTGTTTTTAAGCGTTTGTAAGAGCATCTTTTTGAAGGGACTTATTTTTAGACGCTTTTTGGGGTAGGATAAATATGGGTTTAATGAGACAATTTTGTGGTAATTTTTTCTGTCTTCAAAGTTGATTATTTCATATAGGTTTTCTGTACGTTTTTTGTGACAAACGTAGTTTCCTGTAAAATATGAATTGAATTTATCAATCAACCATGCAACAGGTCAAAGAGGCTATTAGAGTTGTCACTTTTCGCCTCCATTTAAGGTAAAGGGTTAAAGTGGGAGGGCCAACCGTTTATTTTTTACCAAGGCCTATCAATGAAAGAAGCTTGGAACAGCAAAGAGGTATGAAAGTTGAGTAAGCGGAAGTTAAGTTTCATGGCACTTTATTTTGAACCTTGGACCTCTATAACTGTTGCATTGCATTGCAGCACATTTCATCTGCGAACAGGGACACGTGTGTAGGCCACCAGATTTCAAGGAAAATTAGTGATGATTTCAATTGAAAAAGCTGGTGGATACGACCAGCTTTTATACAAAGAGTTGGGAGATGGAGAATTCACGAAAGGAGCAAATTTCAACTTTGAAAAAAATCCAGTTTATGAAGACGACAGTGTTGTAATTGACACATTTGCATGTGGTGTTAATTATGCTGATGTCATCATTCGATGGGGCCTTTATTCCTCTGCTAAAGAATACGTTGGTTGGCCTATCACGCCAGGTTTTGAATTCAGTGGGGAAGTAGTAAGTATTGGAAAGAATGTATCGAAATTCAAAGTTGGTGACAGGGTATTTGGGATATCGTTGTTTGGGGGCTACTCCAAACGGATAATGGTACCGGAAGTTCAACTGAGACATGTCCCGGAGGCAATGGACAATCTCCAGGCAGCAGGGTTTTTGACAGTGGCGCTCACTGCTTGGTATGCAATGTTTGAATGCTGCAAACTGAGAAAAGGTGACAAAATTCTGGTCCATTCTGCCGCCGGGGGAGTTGGAAGCATGTTGGTCCAAATGGGAAAAATTGCTGGATGTCACGTGACAGGTGTAGTTGGACGAACATCAAAGGTGGAATATCTTCAGTCAATTGGTATGAAATATAAAAAAAATCATCAAACTATAATATTGGCCAGTATAATACAGTCAAGTGTCTCAATTATTCAATAAGTGTTGCAATTATCAATTTCCCCTGCAGGTTGTGATGTGATAATTGATAAATCACAAACTGACCTCTGGACATCTGTGGGTGAATCGTGCGATGGCGGAAAGTTCACAGCAATATTTGATGCAAATGGAGTAGAGACATTTGACGAAAGCTACAAACATGTTGAAGCCGGTGGAAGGCTTGTAGTGTATGGTAAATATATCAATAATAATTCATGGTCATTGAAGCATGTATTTGGTTCTGAAAGCAAATCACTATTATGTTACTTAGAAGTTTCCAGATTTCCTCTTTTCTTAGATTTAATGAGCTTAGCTTTACTTAAACTAACTTTAATGAGCTTCAGTTAACTTTATTTAGTTTCAATAGCCAGCACTGTTTTCAATGTAGGTGCACATACCTTGCTTCCAAAATCTGATGCATCATCTCAAGGGAATATTACTGCATGGAATTGGCTGAAAATTGGTTTAAAGCTTTTTCAAGTACCAAAGTTCAACCCCCTAAAGGTAAACGTTATTATGGATTTATAGTTATAGTATTAGAGGTACATGTATTCTGCCACTCTGAGTTTCATGCTTGTGCAATCTTTGGACAAATCATAAGAATAGTATAGTATAGTATGGTATAGTATAGTATAGTATAGTATAGTATGGTATGGTATGGTATGGTATACACATGGTATAGTACAGTATTATGTTTACGATCCTCATGTATCAAGTTAGATTTTCCTGTATGCTATCATTGATCCTCCAATCTTATCACAGAGCCAATTATGAATCGTTATGATCATTATGTGTGTGGTTCCCTTTGTAAATATTTACATATCTCTTTATATTTTGATGGGTTCTCACAAACGGTCTTAAAACATTGTTACGTGCAAATGTATCCTGAACCTTTCACTTATTAATGATCACTTGATTTATTTCAGTTGACAGAAGAGAATAAGGCTGTAATGGGTTTCAATTTGAGTTTCATGATCAATAAAATTCAAATACTTGATGAAGCCTTGGCAGATCTATTAAATTGGGTGAATGAAGGCAGATTAAAAGTTGCCAAAGTGACAGGATATCCATTGAGCCAAGCAGGAAAGGCACATGAAGACCTTGAATCGGGTAAAACTGTTGGCAAATTGGTTCTTATTACCAAAGAGGAGACGTAACTGCATAACTATCAATTTTTCGCTTTGTTAATTAAGAAAAGTCGATTTTATTTTCAGATAATTTGATTAGTAATGCAGGCAGAAATTTTAGATTTAATGAATTTTAAAAGCAATAACAACTTCCATTAATAACTCTTTTTTCATTCCGCCGTAATTACGCTCCATTGAAAGATCTCCATCCGAAGTTTAAATTCCAAAAGCATTCTATTTCTGATTTAATTCAATCTAAGCAGGTATCATTTATGAGTCTTTGCTTTTCGCCTTTCGCAAAATATTTTGACCGCGTGCAGGTAGAATCATAATCTCCACTTGCATACTTCATGCATTTTTTATCCTCCAAAGCTTTCTCGAGTGGTTGTTTATTTTCACACACAATTCATCATCCGCTAGATTCCTTCTCTCGATGTTTTCAGTTTTTAAAGATGTTTTCCGATTGTGACGTTTAATTTAACTATTACGTCATATTGTAAAACAACTACCAAGACTTCAAAGCTTCCTTTCCGAATCTGTGATAGTTGGCATATAAAACACTATAACCATTTGAGAATATGGATCCTCAAGAAGGTAAGCCTAATATAAAACATCACGACATGTGTCACAATTTTTTGCATTTTTATTTCAACGAATGTACTATTGTTTCATCCGGCTAATTTGATGCTGTCTTTTCTTTTTTAGGGTTTGCGAATCTCGAAAATTTGAAAGCTCTATTGAAGGATTCTATTTTTGTAGATTATTTCAATACATTTCTATCATTACCTGTAATTGTTATATTAATCTTTATGTGTCGTTTTTCCGCTTACTTGATATGTAATATCTTCAGTCAAAAGCCTATAATTAAATATGATTCTTGTCTTTCAGATTTTCGCGATAAAGGTGTTTTATTGCAAAGATCAAAAGAGATTTGAAGTTGATCCCGAACCAGAATATGGATTTGTAAGTTAAAAATAAAACTGTCTTAACAGTAATTTATACACATCAACAATGTTGAATATTATTTATTTATGTCTCATATATTATGAAACGAAAAACGTTTGACTTACAAAAGCTCGTTGTTCGTTTTATAAGGATTATTTCTTTAGTAATCCTTGAAGAGATAGAGAATTTCATTCGAATTAAATAGAATTCGAATTACACGAGTTCGAACTATGCAGATTTAGCTGTAGATATTAGAATGCTGATCATCGACTTTCTCAACTATTTTATTCACCGATCCCCAGTGCTTTTACATATCTAGGCTATTGAATTAATGTTCAATGCTCTTGTGGTTTAATTACAGGAATATGTTCAGGATAATGTTCTGCATTGGGTATATGCTCAGCGAAGATCACTTTTCTTGAAAACAGATATTTATAACGAATATCGCTTGTGTAGATTTATGACAACATATTTCCTAGAACAGAACAACCAAGGTATGTCATCTAAAGCCTGATTCTCATTCCATCTTCTTCTTTCTCAATTTTACATATGATCTTCTTACAATCTTCTTCTTTTGCAATGTTCTTTAGCAGAATCTCCCAAAAGTCGTTTTTATTAATGTTTTTCTCTCAATTTCTTTATTATGAAATAGCTGATGAAGAACCGCTTGATTTCGGCAAGGAGCTTGGCAATGTTCTTGCTATGCAGAGGTTCAAAGCCTTTTTAAACGAGTCGGCTGGCGTAAGAGTTGTGTCTTTCTGGTTGGCTGCCGAGAGATATCGACAACAAACGACTTTTGAATGCAGAAGATTTGCTCTCCGTGAAATTCAAGACAAATTCGTACAGCAAGGATCTCGTTTCGAACTGCCTCAGTGTATGAAATTCCAACTCAACCTCGATTTGAAAGCTTGCACAAAAGGGCCTGTAATGCCATGTGACATGAAATCTAATCTGCTATTGGGTAGTCAGAAACTTGCTTTTGATTCATTGGTTGGTTATTGGGTGCCGAAGTTCTTTGCTCACAGAAGACGAATACGACAAGCAATAAGAATAAAGTGGCAAAATGCCATGAGAAAGACTGCGAATTCATTTCCTTCGGATGGATCTCGTAAGAACAGTACACCATGGATGGTTAAAATGTATAAAGAAATAGTAGACAAGGAAAGAGGAGAACAACCCTCGAGTAGTGAAGGTAATATTGATGTAGTCCTTTACTGTTAGTATCTCGTTCCCGTCTAAAGAACTATATATGACCTTAATTACTAAATTATTACTTTAACTAATTATTTTATAATAGCTGATTGTTTGGTCATTGGTTAATCTGACTAACCCACTATTGCTTCAACTGAACTCTCCTTTGTTTCACTAGTAAATTAACTGATTTCATTAGATGAATATTTAAATAGCATTTTTAACTGTGTTAGGATCTGTGGACGATTTTGATGATTTTGAAGAATTGGAAGAAAGGTTGAACAAAGAAGTTCTTGAAGTATTCAAACAGGCCGAATCTATTGACAGCTTTGTTAGTTTATTTTGAATGTATTTCCATTCTCCGTTTTGATAAACTTTTGTTAAAATATTCAGATATAAATGCGACTGGAACTTATGACATGATGTTTGACTTTGTTGTCTTTTTTTATGCAGAGCGAATCATACTCGGACATAATTATAACACTTGACGATGGTGATGATGATGATGATGACTGTTGCAGTGACAAAGTAGCATCAAGTAGAAACCTGTCATTACAGCTAAAGCTACCTCCAATCTGCAGCAAAATGAACGTCTCAACTGGAAATCGGAATTCATCAAAACAACATCTGGACATTCCACGATTGTGTAGCAAATCTTCTAATTTATCTGATTCGAAGACAAGTATGGATTTTTTTGATCGATCTGAACTTTATCCTTCGACCTTTTCTACGTGAACGTTGACCTGCTATTTCAGTATAACTGCTGTTGCATTCATATATTGACCGATGCACCATTCCCTGCAGGCATGCCACCATTGTGTTTTCGATCGAGAGACACATCATACTCGAGAATAGCTGCATTACGTAAAAGCAATGGAAAAGCATCATCTATTGATTTCGAATCGAGTGTTGCATTTCCTTCTACTTTCATCGAACACAACAAACCATATTTAAATCCAGGTAATTTCGAAGCTCGAATGTTCACGAGATGATTTATCCAGCAGATCATAGTGTCACAAGTGGGTTATGCAATTACATCATACTTAATGGTAATTATTCAATTTCTTTTCAGATGACAATGATGACAAACTGAAGTATTTCTCAGCTCTGCTTTCATCCGATGAATTTGCAGGCCAACCATTTTGTGGCTACATTCAAACACTGAACAACAACGAAGCATTTGCTAATATTCGTTTCTGGTTTGCCGCTCAGAAATTCCTAATTAACAAGCAACAAATGAGCACACGAGCAAGACGAAGGCAGGCCTTCGCTTTGATTCATGTTTACTTGCTTAAAGACAGTCCCAGAAAGACAAGTCTTACGCCTGATACGGCATCCAAACTACGTGAATTACTTCTAAAAGATTTAAGTTTTACTGTTTTAAATGCTGCATGCCATCAGTGTTGCAAGGTAGTCAATCATTTATTTCGTTATATTCTGCATTGCTTCAAGTCTTTTCATACCATTACTTTTTTCACTTTTCTATGCATATGTTATTTGTATGCACTTTTCTTTACTTTTCTGCATATATTCCATTTCACTTTTTTGCACATATTTATTTTGTTGTATGAGGCATATTTTCCACATATTTATCCAGTTGTATGAGAGCATATATTCACATATATGCTCTCATACAACTGTCGTATATTTTGTATTCATTTTCAGAGAATTGTGTAACATTGTTTCCCCGGGGGTTTTTGCAGCCCCTTGTCTTGCATCGTGTAAAGAACCCCCCTCTAATTTTAGCCCTTTCAGGGCCATCACCGATTTTTCCCCGTTGTAAAAATTCCTGTTCAAACTACTATGTTCATTTGAATAGGCGTTATATCCGATTTGGTTGCAATTTTTGAAGATTGACGAAGACATATTTTTATCTGAAGTGGTATGTTGATCAATTTATTTCATTGTTCACTGTATCCTTCCTCTCTTTCATATTGATATCATCACAATGAATTTGTAATAATAATAACAATAATAATATTTACACAGGGTAATTCAATCAGCTATAAATCTAGCTGCTATCAAGAGAAGCCCTGTATTGATCAAGTCGTTACAACTTCTTTCGTGTTCTTCAAAATTTTAACTTTGAGATATATTATTGTATTTTATTTTGTCTTTTGCAGGCGATACAGATTTCAACAAGCATAATTCCTGAATCAAAAACAACGCAAAAGAAAAGAAAAGGCCTAGAAAGAAAAACAAACGAAAATAATGTCAACTGTAATCTTGATGATTATATTTGCATAACAGAAAAACGTCGTCCAAATAAAAATGACAATAAAAGATCCTGGACTGCTCTTCAACTTGCCATGGCCATTTGTGTACGAGGTATAATTATATTTCATATCCTTCATTTTTCATCATCTGCTTCTTCTTCTAAAACTTTCTTTTTCAAACTTCATACATTGTCTTCCCACATTGCAGATTATAAAAGTATTATAATATATTCCAAGAAATGTTTCATTTGCCTTTTTTATCTTTGCTTCTTCTTTCTCCTTTTCACTCCTTTACTTTCATTCTTCTTCTTTGCCTATTATCTCTCCTTCTTTTGGCGTTAAGCATTAATTCATATTCTGGCATTAATGAACCGCATAATAAGTTGCAACTGAATATTCCGTTTGTATTTGTATTAAGTCTCTTAATTTAATTATTTGATACAATTTGATTAGAAATTGGTTTCTTGACCATAAGTGCGAATGTTCTTTTTGCAAAAAATGACGAAATTAATTCAATCCCCTGGTTGCTGCATGTTAGTTTTACTTAGTCTAGCACTATTGTCACAACTAACACTAAACAACTTGTTGTTATTACTATTATTATTACTATTATTGTTTTATTTATACCATCTAATACTGTTGTTTTTGTCTGCAGAGAACGCCAAACCTTTGCTTGAAGGTTACGAAGAATTTGATGAGCAAGTACTCGCAGATGATTACCAAAGCAGTTTGCAATGTCGTCAGCTACGCGTGTTAAACAAAGAAGCCGCCAAAGCCTTGGAAGATCATCATCGAACCAACCCAATTCATTGCAAATTGGCCCAGTATTTTTATCAACAGAATTTATTATTTGGTGGCGGCATGGGAAATAATTCAAACCCACTTGATAATATCAATATGATTACTACAGAAGCTCCAAAAAGGCGTTCTGGAGAATCCAAGCCTCGCTTGCGAAAACCAAGGTGAGGCTGGGGACTTTGACTACCTCCTTTGCTTGACAGCGTTTCGATTATATTTCATTAGTAATGAGTTGTATGACATTACATTCCAGTGTATTTCAAGAGATCCTTCATGATCCCGTACAATTTGACGCATTCAAAAAGTTTCTTGTCAAACACGAAGCAGAAAGTCCGTTGATATTTTGGCAAGCTGTTGAATCAATGAGAACAAACACAAGAGAGGCTAAACAAAGACAGTCACGTGCCAATGGAATTTTTCGACGATTTTTTGGTCCTTCTGCTAACAACGGTATGTCGTTGCTATTGTTTTAATTTGAGTCTTCCATTTCAAGCGATGCAGAGGGGCGTTGAGACCCGGGGGCAGTAGGGGCATGCCCCCTCCCAGTTTTGAGAAAGCCAACTGGTATCTTCTTCAAATGACCTTGCAAGGAAGTCTTTTTGTGCGAAATGGTGTCAACTCTCCCTCTGTTCCCCCAAGTTTGAAATTCTTTTAACGAGTTACCAAGCTCTTCAGAGCTTCTTTTAATACGAGCAATTTTCTGGTTGATAGCAAAGATAGTTCAAGTCGACTTGATCTATTCCAGGTAAAGCTTTGGCCTGTAATGCGGATATTGTTAAGGAATTGTCACAAATGACCAAAGTAACTCCTGCCATGTTGGTCTCAGCTCAGACATGCGTAGCAAGGAGCATGGAAGATAAATGGTAGCTATATGACTTTTCAAATTATCAACATCTTATTATATTTATGGTTATTAATCATTTCTGTTGATTGTTTTCTTTTGTATTCTGTTACCAGGATGACTTTATATTTATCAACATTTCCCGACGAAGATGAGCTGCCAGGCATTACTAAACTACCTCAATTTCGCGCATCCCAGGTTCCTGGAAATAGGGTGAATAGATGCATGAAGCAAAAATCGGTACGTGCGCACAATCTACATGTCATCTCTCCCTCTTTTATTGGCAGCATTTTTCGATTAACCAACTTTATCTTGTTTTAAAGCTGATGTTGTGGAAGACATTTGCTCGCAACATATTAAGTTTCAGGCGTGGCATTAGCAACGACAAAACCTTGAGACATTTTCAGAATTATCTCAACAGTGAAAATGCAATCAATATCAAAAGAGGTATGCTTAAACCTGACTATTCTGCCATGCATTGCTCGAATTTCATAACTCTGCCATGTGTTGCTCGAACTTGACAACTTTATCATGTGTTACTCGAAATTGGCTATTCACCGTGTATTACTCGAACTTGACTGTTCTATCATATATTACTCGACATATATTACTTTACAACTCTACCACGTATTACTGAATATTCTACCATTACTCGATTCAGGAACAATAACTTTCTCATACAAACATGGATTAGGAAAAGAAATGTTTTTAACGTTTTGATTAGGAAATGTTTTTAACGTTTTGATTAGGAAATGTTTTTAATGTTTTGATTATTTGATTTCAGGAGAGCAAGCTGGAGAAGAGCAGACCCAACGCGTTCTTATCGGCAACAAACTTGTTTACACTGATAAACTTATTCGCGACTTGAAGTTTTGGAGTGAAGTTGAAAGGTTTTACGGCTTTAGTAAACTAACACGACCCCCTAACCTCTCCCCACAATGCAATTAAAATTAATTGAATATAGTTTGTCGCCAGGGAGTGTAGCATTTCGAGTAGGCCTCTTATTTATTTTATTAATAGCAATTTATCATTATGACGTTTTCGTAGGTACAAGGATTTTGCTGAGGCTCTTATTCTTTGTGCAAAGCTTGGAATTTACGCAAAAGATGATGAATTGATTGTAACGAAAAAAGCGAAAGCCATTGTCAATTGCTTCATCGATTCACAAGTTCCTCCAAAAATACAAGTAAAGCAATTAGTTATGAGTATTCTTTATGCTTCTTCCTCGCTATCAAACCTATCCTTCTTCCAGCTATTAATAATTATCACTTAAACTTCTTTTTTGTATACATATTTGATTTTGTTCTTCTTTCATAGATTAACATATCAAGTGATGCTGCAGATAATATAGTTGGCCTTGTAAAAAATGATATCATCGAAGGATCCTTATTCCATGAAGCAGCGATTTCTGTGTTTGCAATTTTATTACATTATTGGAAAAAGTAAGTCACTTTTATTGTATTTTTATTTTTCAATTACAACTTTTTGTTTACAGTTTCTTCGAGGTCCCATTCTTCTGAAGTTGACATTTTGCATGCTTATACACGCTTTTTTGACGAGAATTTATTTTGATGAACACTTGAACGTGTCCAACCTTATTACTAAAACTTTCTCAAGACTTTCTTAGCAACAATTGAAAAGTGTCAAGTTACCGAGCATTCCAAATGTTATATAATTTATAACATTTCTAATTTAAAATGTTGATAGTCGATACAACACAGTTGATAGCGTTAAGTATTTTGTGCTTTCGCAACAATTTCTTCTTGAACTTTTGAGTTTCTAAATTGAAGCGGGTGAAAACTCCATTCCCGAATTTCGTCAGTTCCTTGAAGAGAAGAGCCGAACACAACTTTTTCATAAAGCACTTTCTTATGACAAATTGTGTTTGAGGAGCTCTAAGGCATGGCCAATCTATCATGATACATTAATTAATAACATTATATCCTCTCTATATGTAAGCATTATTGATGCTAATTCACCCATTTATCTTTATTTAACTTCGTCATTCCTTCATAAACGTCAATTAGCCATAATGTCATACAGCGATCATCTTCAAATTCAAAGTTTGTAATCTAATAATCAGCTGTTCCTTTCATTATTTTTAAGGTCATTTATTTCAATTCTTTACTTTGCAAAGATGAACTTCTGTCTGGATTTTGCAATCCTTTCGCATTGTGTTGGGTTTTTTTAAGACCATTTCTTGTTTCATTAACAGGTCACCTTGTTCATTTCCCTGTAATATCTTATTTCAATTCAAAGATTTCCCTGACCATTGTTTGATTTCGCACGACGGATTTTTAATGACTTGACCCGTTTTCCTCTTTCCTAAATTTAATTTCCATGTGTCAAACGTTAGCATTAAAACCTGCACGTCTTCAAAGAGACTCATATCGAACACGTATAATTATTTTATTCTGACATTTCTTCTCTTTAGGTTTTGTTATTACCGACTATTACCAGCTTCTAAGCTCCCAAAATGTCCTGAAAGTGCTAAATCGGACAGGTCGCATCAAATTGAAATTAGGAAAAAAGCTATTCATAAGAACCAAATGAGAAGAGTTAGTTTACAACCAGGTCAGATATTATATTTACTTTTTCTAAAGTCTAATAACATTTTTCGTTTGATCAAATACGGGATTCTGCACAGGTGAAAATCTCGGAGGAATTATCCCTCTAAAGGATCCTTTTTCATTATTGAAGACCTCTTGAAAAAATGTTTAAGGTTTTTTCAAACCAAGTTAGATGTTATTTTTGTTCTTTTCTGTGCTTGTGAAAAGATCGTAAAGTGTTTAATAATATGGTTGCTGAATGGGCTATTAAATCTTTTTCAGAGGATGAGTTCACAAAGATAATGTTTTCCTTGCAAAATGGATATCGCATAACAGTTGTCCCACTGAATGAAGAAACAAATATTGGAGAATCTCATGAGACACTACCACCACTGAACCCGTTAAAACTGAACAAGCTTTTTAAAAGGCTGAAAACCAAATAAGCGATTCTTTCATTGAGAATAATAAATAGTAAAAGCAGTGAATTATAGTCTGAATAGGTATATATGTACAATTGTTTGAATAATACATTCAGGGTACCTTGTTTTTGTCTAATTCTTCTGCGGAGGAGTTTTTGGTTCAGACAACAGACGTCACGTGACTAAAGTGGTCTCTATTTTTATTGTCAATTCGCATCGCACTCTCCTCTCTCTATTCCAAAGCCATCGTTCTGCGTTGCAATATCTGGACTGAGTTTATGATGGTCCAAATACATATCATAATATTGAGCATAAATATTGCTTAATACATAGCATGGGTGTGAGATGATTTACCGATAATTTAATGCTGTTCGTTGCAATTTGAAGAAGATGGAAAGTAATTGTCAAAGTGGTGTAATAAAAACAAATATATTATTCGTCGACAGTGTAGAGGGCCTAAATTCTTCGGAGCATGAAGTTAGTAGCAGTGTGCAGCAACCTGGAGAAGTTGTTGGCGTGAAGGATAAAAAGCCTTTATTGCGTCTTAAAAGTCCTACTGGTGTGATAAAATTGGATGATAATGATGAAACAAGTTCAGGCTATAGCTCTCCCGAGAGTCAGTGCTGTGTTGTGCATCAAGAACATTTGCAGAAAATGCAGACATTTACAAGAGTCTCCAACCCCGGTATAGAAAGTGAAAAGAATTGTTTATTTGAAGCTATTGTGGAGAATGATATAAATGAACCAGAAAATATTCAGAGCACTACTTCGAATAAACCCAGTTCTCCAAACCCTAAAAGAATACTAAGTAGACAAACGAGTGTTCAAATATGTGAATCGGGAGAGACGAATTTGACTTCTAGAAATGAAGAAATAACAAAAGTTAAATTTATTGAAAAAGAAACACAAACAGAAACTTCAGACTCCGATATGATACATAGTTTACAAAAATCAAATTCAGAACTCAGACATAGACTCGAAATAAGAAATGACAACTTGGAAGGAATTGTTGAAAAACTCGAACAGAAACTTGTCTCGGGTAAGAACTTTTATTTTTCTTTTCTTTGTTATTTGTTGCCTCGGCATTATAACAAAGATTATAACAGAGTACACTATAAATTCCTTTCCATTTAATAATCCAATTAAGGTGCCACTAATTTTGTAATTAGTCACGATTCATTTGGAAGTATTGTTCGCCCCCTCGTCCTTTTAATTTGAAGTAGCGGAAATGATATTTTACATGCCTACGTAGAGTGAACACATTTTACTTTCTTGAGTTGTTTTTGTTCGCAATAATTTTGAGCGAAATAGTTGAATAGTCGAAGCACAGGCGGTATCAGTGTCATGTTACCCCACTAAAGACCGCTTCTATATTTGGTCAAGGATTTTACTGTTCGCTTTAAGTGGTTGCTCACACACCCCACCCCTTATTGATTGCACCCAGCCCCCTGAAAGCTTTATTTTTATTTCCCCAATGTTTGATGTTATTTCGCGGCTTTCCGCCGTTTTCATCGGAATTCAAAGACCATTCATGAATTTGGCAAATAAACATTTATTGACATGTGAATATATTTGGAATTTGAATTCAGCTGTCTTCAAAAACAACAGAATAATAACGGCCATTGTTTTCTTTTCCAGCAATGACGGAGATATCGCAACTAAAAAATCAATTGCTTCTTGTAAACAAGCATAAACTACACCTAACACCTTGTTCAAAGTGTGGATATCACTCCGAGGTAAATATGATCCACACTTTTATTATCATCAAGTTGTTATTTAAACCTCTCGAACCTCATCCAACATTCAATTAAATCTTTGTCATCTTCATTTCTCCTCGCACACTTTCATCAATAACATCTTTTTTCTTTTGTTGTATGTATGCAGAGCGACATCAGAGAATTGGAACAAACTTCCATCTGTCGACCAAAATCAACTCAGAAATTAAGAAAAGTTAGCAGTGCGGAATTTCTGTCGCAAAAATCAACTGCTTCGCCAAATGTTTCAGTTGTTAAAGCTATTTTGAAAGGGCAGGACCCTGACAAAATGAAAACGGTAAGTTTCAAAGCATTTCTACTTGAATATCACGCGAGGATGCTCAAGATATTATCAACATCTGACTATTTGGCTTTTGTTTGCTACTTTCAGGCACTTCTTCAGCGCAATAAGAATTTACGAGATGAAATTGAGAATTTGAAATCAAAGAGAATCTCTTCACGATCTTGCTCCACACCATCCTTAATATCACCAAATGTAAGTTTAAATTACTAAAATTTTCCTTTCAATCTTTTGTTCTTATTCATTTCATGCATTCTTTGTTTCTTATGCTTTATTCCTCAGCCTCCGAAGTCAGCCTCCTCTTCACGAAGCAGTGTAAACGACTATGACAAGTACGACCTCGCTATGGATCAAGTAATTACCAAGGAATCAGAAGTACTCTTGAGACAAAAGACCAATCAAAAACCAGTACGCGATCACGTGCGATGGAAACAGGTACCATCTATGCCTCTCTTTGATTTAATCACTGCGATATATATTGTATATGTTTAGGGGTCTATGAACTCGAATCACATAAAAGGAGCTTTTGATAAAACCAACAAAGACTTTTTTATAAAGAGACAATACTGTAGTAGAAATAGATTTTGCAGTTTCTTAGGTTTTTTTCATGGGCAATTCATTCGTTTATCTTACATCTTGAGTTGTTTTATTGTCAGACTGCAAGATCATCAAGAAAGCATACAAGAGATAGCAGTGCAATTGGCCATTCACAGTCAACTTCAAGAGCTTTTCGAACAATCAATGTCAAAACATGGGCAACGTAATTTTAAATGGCAATCCTACAAGGCTGCTGGCTCATTAGAACCCATGGATACGAAGCTGTGCGTTACGAGGCTATGCATGCAAGGTATTGTGATTCGAATTGAATTGATGCAGTATACTGTTGGATGTCTACCTTTAAATATAGAAATATCTATTTATTATCGATATCCTTGCATGATTATATATTTGGATTGACAAAACAAAGGAGACAATACTCCTGAGACAACAACTGAACCAATGTGCCATTCAGATTCACACTTTAATTAATTTCTTAGTTGACGCACCCGCTTGTTTGCCCTATTTATAGTGCAAAGGATATAGTTATAGTATTTTATGTTGCCTGTTGACCAAAAACCATCTTGCATACAAGGTTTTCTAATCCTTGAACGTTTCACCTTTAATGATACAAGCTGCGTAGCAATAGGAAATGCTGTCTCGGATGTAGAATCACTCTTATCAAATGTATTTCTTTGTCGTAAGCAGTATCGGATAGCTGGCTATTTTAAAGCAGAATACTTTTTTTAGTTTTGCTCAATTTTTAAAGATATTTTGATGCTTAGAATGGTACTAGTACCGAAGTGAATTTGGTTGTAGGCAAGCTCCTTTGTTCTTTTAATTTTAAATTTTCATTTATCAGTTTTTTTTTAATAGTTTTGCAGTCTTGAAATATCAAACAATTCAATTTCAAATCTATTCATCTCAACAGCCACTGTCTAATCATCGAAAACGAGTAACGTTTTGGAATAATAAACTTCTCTTACCTTACAAATGAATTGTTATTTCAAAAAGCATCGCAAACAAAATTCAAGCAAGTTGGATATCATGAATTCCATTATCAATTGCTTATATTTCTATTTCTTATATAAAAACTATTTTCTAAAAAATTCAGGACCCTTAAAATTGACACAATCCCGGTCACTAAAATACAGCATTATATATATTATATATATATGTGTTAATAAGATTATTTGGATAACTTCAGTCCGAGGTTCTTGTATTGTTCATACGACATGAAGAACTGGTCGTGTGTTAAGGAATAATCATTCACCAGGCTTCACGATCATCATTTACGAAAACTCGGAATGCAGGAATTTAATTCTAAACCTCTTCCTCCTCTTGTTGATCGATACAGCATTACGAAAGGATACAACAATGTTCCATGGACATAGTCTAACGAATGTTGGAATAAAACCCTTGTATAGTGCCATGGGTCCTTCTGTTTTTGCAGTCTGTAGAAGAAAAGTGTATTATGAACGTGCAGGTATTTAGATTCGCGCTGTACCATTTTGGGCGCAGCACCCTTGATTGCGCGAAAATGTGAATGGCTGGTGCGCGAATTTCAACTAATATACCTAACAAAACACGAATTTTGATACATATTATTAAAGGGTCGTGGAAGATTGGATTTACCTGTACGAAGCAGTCGAAAGAACTTTTATAAATCATCTGGCTTCCAGTAATTAATTCTCCCTTTTTCACGTTTCGTTGATTCATCATACGAGTCTGAAAGATAATTGGTTTATTCAGCAATGGTTAAATCACGTGGAACTGATTCTAGTGGTCACTTCTATCGGGTACACTGATTGGTTCAATTCAACTACGTTTTCTCTAATTGGCTATCACAATTTGGACTTCGATCCGAGGTCAGTATTATTCCTGTTTCGATAAAATTTGATATTTTAATAGTTTCCTCGCATGTTTAGCTTGGCATATTTGTAATTATATTATCCTTTCGGTTGATGGAATGATTTTGGAACCTTTACAACATCAATTGGGTTTGAAGCAACTGCACCAGCAAAACCAGCAACTGCGCTTGCGCTGAAAAGTTAAAAAACATCGTAACACGTAAGAAATATGTCTTTCTATATCATATACAAAATTTAGCCCTAATTAATCATGTCAGAAGTACAAACATACTTTGATATTATGTTGTGGAATGACTTGAATCTCACCTTATACAAACGAGATAGAATGAAAGAGGCTGAAAGATCAGATTATAATCTCCTGCAAACGAGGCATTCATGAGAACGAGGCTGGCAGTACATACCAAAAGTGGGTGTATGCATTATCACCAAGGAATCCTCTATCAATGATCATTCTTTTGCATGAATCATACACTGGTAGCTCAACTCCAGCAATCACTGCTGCCCTTTGTGCTGTAGGACCAACTCCCTTAAAAAATAAACAGATGCTTCACATAGATCTTGAGTTACATGGCATGTTTTTGCATGGTAAAAGTTATGTCCTCGGCAGATAGAGAGAAAAGAAATGAAATTCTCAAACCCTGTAAAGTCCTTTAGTTCCTTCTAATTTATAAATATCAATAAACATTGATATCATTGAGCTTTTCATATTGACAGTTCCTTTGGTCTGGGCTTGTAGTCTGACTTTTAATACATCTGTTGGATTACATAAAGATGATGATAAAGCTCCAGCAGTAATCCCTGCAACCATGTTGTAATAGATTGTCTCTTGTTCCGGGTTTTTCACCAACAATCTCTTTATTGCATGATATAGACCAATTTTAATAGTTCCATAAGTTGCTTGTCGTAATAGAGCAGGTGCTATGCCATTAAAAAGACTTCTAATTCCTTCTTCCTTTGATATTCTAATCATTGCATGAACCATCCCCCTGTATTTCAATTCTGATAATGATTTGCTTATTATTTGTCCTTGTATTTGAAGTCGCGTTTTCGTTGTGTCAATGGGAAATGTGGCTACGATAAAGAGTTAGTTCACTCATTATCAATTTTAACTGCAAAATGGCCCATCAATTCGTATATTTGGAGGGCTATGAAGTTCTGCGACCACATTTTTTCACATGTCGTTCTAGGACTGGGACCCACAGACAATTTTCTGCAGAATAGGCCTAGCAAGCCGGGACATGCAAGGACCTTGGACTTTAAACATAATTTACAGAAAGGGAAAACAGCATAGATGCTTGAAATTTCATTAACATGGACCTTTATCAACCTATTTACCTATTTCCGCTGTCATTGAAGCCAGGCCACCATACAAAAAAGGTTTCCAATCCATTTTTATAGACTTCTGACTCCACTGGAAAGGTTCAGGTATAATTTTTTCGAGTCATAAAATTTTTATCGTGTGAACGAGGTCAGCATCGCTTTGATGTTTTTCGAAAAAAAATATCAAATTAAAATAAAAACAATAAAAAAAGAAAATTCCTGTCACATTTTGCTCCCTTTTGGGAATATAATATTCCAATTCAAAGGCCTTTTTGGTTCATAATAAAGGAAACACAATGAAAATAATTTTAATGAAATTCATGTGTGATTGCAAGAGCCGAATCCCATGCTGTGCATAGCCAACACTGATTGGTTGCTTTTGAAGTAATTAACCAATCAACAACTTTCTTGGCTACCGTTACGAAGTATAAAAAATCAAAAGAACTCTCCTCGTTTAAAAAAAGCACGCTCTCCTTGTGTTCCATGTTGATCGAAGAATATTTTTATCAACGTTTCAACAGCTAAAAAATTAATAATGGTTGGAGGAAGTACGAGAATCGTTACAAGAAAGATGGCGATGAATATGTTTAAGCCTGTGAGTTTCGTTTTGAATTCATGTTGCTTTAATGACTGCCAAATGTCCAAATTCAAAACAGGCCTATCATTATATTGCGCTGCACTAAAACAACGTGCAAGGTTAGAATTTCAGTAAACTGCAAAGATTATAATTGTGTTGTTTTTAAGGCGAAGCAAGATAAGATCAAAAATGGAGAAAAGAAAAGGGCTGCACAAAGTTCTCCAAAAGAAGCTCCACAAAAGAAGCGCTCTGCATTCGGTGATATTACAAACGTGTGTTATTTTATTATTTTTACTTGGAGTTTTCAAGTCTTTGCTTGTCTACTTGTTGATGCGAATGAAAGCATAGATTGAAAATAATATTCACTCACATACATATTTTAGATGTTGTTATATTTGCAGGCTGGAAACAGAAAGATTCCGTTAGCTGGAAAGAAGTCAACAAAAACGTCAAAATCAACAGTTTTACAAAAAGCTGTCGTAAAACAAGAAACTAAAATTCCTGTGAAAAAAGGAACTTCTAGTTCCAATAAATTTTCGGTCAATTCAAAAGGAAATATTCTACCTGAGTATATTTTCAAAAAGGATGAGAAAATTTCATCAGTCTTGGAGAATAAAAAGGACTCGAGTTTATCCAGTTTTGAAACTGATTCCTTGAACAGCAATTTATCCGATGATGATATTTTTAAACTGAGCTCTGATGGTTTGACATCATCTCAAGAAGCATTGGCTGCAAACATGAATGCAAGTGCTGATACTGTAATATTGTAAGCATGTTATTCAGTATTTGACTTTTTATGGTTTTAGTAATGAGCATTTGAGTTGAAGTTAAGATTGTCAAATCATCTTTTCAGATCTGATGTTAGCACAAAGGAAAAAAGCCCTGATGTTGAAAATTTTAATAGTCCTGAAGTAAAGAGAATATTGCCCGAAGGAGTACGAGATGTTGATACTGATAAAGATCCATTTAGCATGTGTGAATATGTTGAAGCAATATTTAGAAATATGAAAGCTTGCGAGGTATGAACTAGAACAATTCCAACTTGATTATCTAATTCTGACTAAAATTAAAGATTTTCACTGTTTTTCTAGATGCTGAGACTGCTTGCTTTTATTTTTCAGCATAAATTCCCAGTAAGAAAATACTTAGCAGACAGAAAAGATATAACACCTGGAATGAGAGCCGTTCTCATTGATTGGCTTGTTGAAGTTCAGGAGAACTTTGAGCTTTACCATGAAACACTCTACCTTGCTGTTAGAATTATTGACCTGTATTTACAGCAGAAGGAATGTAAAAGAGAAAAACTTCAATTGATTGGTGCCACTGCAATGTTCATCGCTTGCAAAATTGAGGTTAGTTACTCTTGCAGCTATTCATAATCACAATTGCTTGTTTACCAAATATTTAGGTAGGTTCATGCCCTTGTGCTATAACACTATATTTGTTTATTCATTCAGCATTTGATGAATTGACTGTTTGTTTTTACAGGAAAGACATGCTCCTCCATTGGATGATTTTGTTTTTGTTTGTGATGATGCGTATCAAAGCAATCAATTTGTTGCTATTGAAATTGACATCCTAGCAACTTTGAATTTTGAACTTGGTCTTCCGATTTCCTACAGATTTTTACGACGATATTCAAGGGTAGGTTTTTTCTTTTTATTTCTTTTTTTCATCTGGTTGGTTAACTACTTTCAATCTATTTGATATAACAGTTTTCAGAATGATAAAAATTCTTTTGTTTCTGTGCTAGGTTGCCGGCTCCTCCATGGAGACTTTGACACTTGCACGATACATCTTAGAATCCTCTTTGTTACATTATGAATTTGTTGATTGTCGACAATCACAAATAGCTGCCGCTGCTTTGAATCTGGCTTTCAGAATGAAGAATGCTGGCACCTGGGACAAAACACTTGTTTACCATTCAGGTTATACTGAAGAGCAACTAAAAGATCTTGTATTACGTTTAAATAAGATGCTTCACTCTCCGGCAAAGAAGAATTTAAGCACAGTACAAACAAAATACTCTCACCCAGTGTTTTCTGAAGTTGCAAAAATACCATTGATTGAGATTACAGAATGAATTGTTGATATAAACTATTCACCTTCCAGCTTCTTGTATTTAAGATACTTTTAGGAGATTTTAAATGCTTTTTTACCACTTTATACTTTTTATGGTATATTTTAAAAGCATTTTTTTATGATTTTGTTTATTACAACAAACAGAAAATTATTAATTTCTAAATAACTCGCTATTTCTATCTTATATTGTATATATATTTGTTTAATGTTCCTATTAAAAAATTTGAAATAATGAATTTTCGTTGTGTTAGAAGAGTTCAGATGTTATCAACCTTTACAATATACTTGTAGGGCTACTCGCACAGTATCATCCTTCATTTCTGGGTATCCAATAGGCGAAACAGTGCACACTTTGGGAGCTGGGTCGAGGCTGTAGTGACGTAATGCCAGAACGAATGAAAAGAACAGAAACTAATTTTTACTAGTATATTGCCCGGGTATTTCCTATCTCCCAAGGGTACAACATCGGACACATATTAGTTCCACGTGTTTTTCCACACTTCTCTAACAATTGCGTACCCATACAGAGCAATCTGGCTTCGCTGCCACAAGTCTTCGCTGTGTCTTCGCAAAGACCATCATTCATACCCTCCGCTGAAGATGTTTGTGCTGCAGCTCACCAGTTTGGGGATTCCAGTGACTTCCGTGCCTTCAGCAACATCTAGCTGCTCCGTTTCCAGTTGTCCACAGCCTGCCCAATGTGTTCCGACCACACTGGTTGTTGGAGTTGGCAGTGTCAGCACACCATCTCGGCCGCCTGCAAGACCAACCACCACTGCTCCTGTTTCGTCCATGGTTGCTCCTGTGGTTTTCTGTTACCACTGCCATTCCTCCTGCTCTTGTCGTTCCAGCCAGGGTCAAACTGATCATGCTGGCCCTACAGTCGCTTCAGCCCATCACGATACACAAGTGAGTTTGGTCCTTATTTTATAAAGTGATCCTTAGTGTCTTTGCTTTTCCGTTGGGAATAGGTAATTCTTTTGCGTTTTATAGCGTGGCGTTTTTTCGCATCGTTGTAATACTATTTTATCTACTCTAAGTTTTTCGTTTTGGTATTTTTCCATACTTCGGGTTTTACGGGCTAGGCCCATGTTTGTAATATTATTTCTATCTGGCTGACTTTTCATGTTTAATCTGAAGGTCCCACCATGCATTCCTGCGTGCGTTTTTACATTTAGACATATTGGAGATTTCTATTTCCTAGAGTGCGCCCCAATTGCTCTGCGTAGTTTCTTTTGTTCTTTGATTTGGGTTAAAATTTTCGTTCTTTGCATTGTTATCTTGTGTATTATAACATACCATAGCAAACCTATGGGTTTGCTTCTGTTGAGATTGCAAATTGTTAACATCTTGGCATCAAACGTTATGTTCTCGTATTTCGATATCGTTGTTTCAAATTATGATTATTTTCTCACAATGGTGTTAGGTTTTCGTTGCATCCATGCCATTGTTCTAATTTCCAAAATTTACCTATTGTTCAACTCTCAGAGCTCAAAATGTTTGTCGCACCATGTATTTGCAATTTAGATGTCATTGTTCTAAATTTGAAGTTTCAAAATATTTTGGAGTTGCATGTTTTTACAATGCAGATGTCATTGGTCTAGTTTGAAATCTCAGAATACCCAAGCAGCACGTTTTTGCAATTCCAATTTCATTCTGCTAAGTACAAAGCTTAACTTTTTCTGGGTAATCATGTTTGCCAATCGACTACGTTTTTACAAGAAGACGAGAGCCCATTAAATTTCACCTCTGTAACAAATTGCTAGTACCTAACTTCAAGTATTGTATTAGCAATTCGTAGGGACAGGGATTGTGAAAGGATTTCGGGATCCATCAATAAAGTAGATCGTGTTTTCCACCGGCCGGCCTAGGGCTCCTCTCTAGAAGGGCCAGCTGCAGGTCGCTTCCACCGCAATCGTTTTGTCCCTCAGCGTCACAATCTTTTACGGAGAGCTGGGTGGGGGTATCGAATGCTATATCGCCACGAATTCGGACGCAAATGGCAGAGCGCCGGTATTATACGAGTCAGCAGCAATGACAGATTTTCGCTATGTTCATTAATTGTTCTTTATGCATGCTTTTTGTTGTCGTGCAGGGTTTTTGTAGGTTATGTTTTTGATTTTTGCATTACCTTTTGTATTTGTTTTTTATAGCTTCTTTATTTGACGAGTTTCATGTTGCTCGGTGACTGCGGAGATTTTTCTGCCTAGACATTTCCATGCGTCTCTCTCATTCAACTAATTCTCTTTGCTGTTACCTCCTCTCGTTTCCAGTCCAGTGGGGGCTTAACTAAAGACCTTTATGCGCTACTTTATTGCTGCCAGCTCTGAGTGGCTGAGCTTGAGGGTCTTTCACTCTGGCCTCATCTTAGCGTTAACTATCCTTTCTTCTTTTTACAACCACCTTTTAGCTGTCTCAAATAGGGATCTCACGAGCACGGGCATTTTGATTGCTTCGTTGTTCCTGTTGCGATGTGGGTACTTCATTCAACTGGCACAGTCAGCTCTTCACCTAACGCAAGAGATTCCGTTTTGGGGTTTTCTGTCCAATTCCGCTTCTCATTTTCCACAGGATTAGCTTTTCAAGTTTGGGGCACTGCAAGAATCCATCGTCTCTTTTATCTCCGTCAAGACCTTACAACGCTTTGTAAGTAAGGCAATTACCATTTTCCTGCCCGTTCCGGTTACGTCGGAGTAATCGGAGCGATCGGTGTATCAAAACATTTGTACCTTGTAGCGGTCCTTATGTCTACCAATTAATACCATTAGCTACTAGCAATATAACTATCAATAAACTAAGTAAAATTTGGCAAAGATTTGGAAATAATTCCTTATTCATCTTCACTGAAGCTTGGCTGTCTTTTTCGTTCGAAAACACCCTCGTCAGTTCTTGGAGAGTATTAGCAGTGTGTTTCTTGCTGCTTTCTTCCATCTAATTCATCCCAAATTTGAATAGACCGAAAGCATTCGCTAAAAACTGATACAAGAAACGATGTACCATTTGTAAATTTGCAACCGTCCGAAATTTTTGGGGACTAATGTAACATAATAACAAGGCTCTTAAATGGGGATTCCATGGATCATATGGTCAGGGAATGGATGGAAATATGACGATTTGAATGATTTCAAATGAAATTGTATTCCTTTGCGTGTCCAACGAAAAGTGATCTTATGGCAACTTAATCAACTTTCATTAGAACCGATTACTTAACGTGTCCGCCGGCTTCTGTTTTTGCAACAGGGCGCAAAGCAATGTGGGCCAGAACCGTCTTCAGGGGTGAGTGCCTTTGACTCATTCGTAAGACTACGTGCACCAATCAAGGCAACGCCTCGTCCTCAAGGCAACGCGTCTTCTCATTGAAATGTTTTTGTTCGACTAAATTAAGCGAAATTACGCTTGACGAGGAGTTTCTTTGTTTCTGCCTATGACTGTCTAATTGCTCGAGGAGCAATACCGACAACAAAGAATGCAAAGATTAGGTACCTTTATTTATCCTTCTAAATGTAAACAAAAGTAATATGTGGCTTGCAATTCACTTTTGAGATGTGGCTAGTATATCTGGTTATTTGAAATTTTACAAAATTGAGTGACTTTTGGAAGAAACTTGTGTGTGTGTTTGGAAGGAAGTGGTGAGTAACTTTTTAAATACATGCGTAACATTTTTAACATATATTCGAATATGGCGACAAGATTGCGTGGAAGTTTTCACAAAGGGAGTCGGGAGCCCTGTATTCAATGCCTTGTCGGGAAGGCGTTAGTATGCATTCATGGCACTCTGTGCATTGACGACAAACCACTTCACTTCCCGTATTGAAAGATGACCATCCACCATCAAATTCTAAATGCGGCAACCTTGAGTGCTGCAGATTCCGGGGGGGGGGTGTAAAGTTCGCAGGAAAAGAAGGCAAATGAATACACGAGTTTCAAGTCAGCCATTTTATAACTCTCACATTTTACAAGGTCGGTGTTAGATCATAGGCTAGTGTGCTACAAAAATGACGTAATGGTTTTATATTCCAATGGAGGCTTGGAATGCTGTGCAACACAGCACACTGACAATATTGTTGAAAGACGTGAAGAGAACATGTTCATTGCAGTTTGATCAAAGCTTTTTGGAATTAATGATGATTTAGTTTAAGATTTGTTAATTTTCATATATTTCTACTACTGTCGAAATATATATTTGTATATATAATTGTTATCCATATTTTTTCGGCATTCAAATACATAAGATAAACAGAGCTTTTTCATGATTTTATCAAGTGGTATTGTTCCAAATTTGTGCTTAGTTAATTTACAGAGATGCTAGCATATTGAAAGATTTTGTCTGGTAGTAAATATAAGCTCTTTCAACTTCTTAGCCATCAACGCTTTGGTTCCTAATAAATGAAGTACAGCATCAGTAACAACTGATTTGATTTGATTTGTTGCGACAAAGCCTATTGTGATGTTTTTACCGGTGTATGTGTATGACAAAAATCGTCGTACAAAACCAAACGTCGTGTTGTATTCAATATCCAAAAATGAATTGCATTTTTCATTCCATCGTATGTCGTATTCCATTTCGTCATATATGTCGTATTTCATTCAATCGTATTCATTTCATGGTCTGCTGTTTGCAACACGACGACTCAACGCTCAACGGTTTTCTTTCATTACGACATCATTACGACATATCAAAACACATTACGGCATACAGTACAATGAAATACGACATACGGTGAAATGGAATACGACATACGATTCAATGGAATACGACATATGATGAAATGGAACACGACGTACGATTGAATGGAATACGACATACGATTGAATGGAATACGACATATGATGAAATGGAATACGACGTACGATTGAATGGAATACGACATATGATGAAATGGAATACGACGTACGATTGAATGAAATACGACATATACGATTGAATTGAATACGACATACGACATACGCCTTTAAAGCTTTTTAATTAATATTTCTTTTGCTAACATTTAGCGCTAGCCTCTTTAACAGATCGCGTGTGTTGTAGGACAAATTATATTTTGGTAAATTCATTTTTGCACCATAATTAAACACACATAACATGTACTTACATTTTATTTTTCATTTTTCCTCAAAAATTTTTCGCTGCCCTTCGGTAGCTACATCAGTGAGATGAACTGTTTGTTTTCGAATGTTGCGTCTCAACTGTTGATCGTGTTCGATGATCGATCTTTTCTTTTGTTTTTAAGTTCCTCGAATCATTATACTTGTTGCGTCTTTCTCTCATATTGTTCGTGTTTCCCCATTCTTCTTTCATGTTTATTACTGGCTTTAATTCCTTAATGTATAAGGCCTCTGTAACCTGCCTGAGCATAGCATCATTTCGACAATTAGCTAGAACTTTGATCTCGATTTCCTGTGGGATACCTTGGTGTTCGTCGACTATATGTCTATGGAAGACAGAGTTTTTACTTTTATTCTCATATCCGGAGATGTGCTCGTTTATTCTTTCGCCTATGCTTCTCGCTGTTTCCCCGATATACATTCCTTCTTCGTTTTGGCAGCCTTGGCACTTCATCTCGTAAACCAGTTCCCTATTCTTGCAGTTGACGTCAGAACCTATTTTGCAGAGATGACATTTTTCATTTTCACAACCTGTACGTTTGAAGGGATCAGAGCGGCACAAGCATCTCTTTAATGACTTTCCTGCCTTTTCCACTACTTTGATCTTGATTTCACTTTCTTTAAGAGCTTGTCTGCATTCCTTAGCAAGCTGCCCATGAGGTGTAGCATCAACAAATAATACTACTTCATCACCCTTTTTCCGATACCAGTTGTGTTTCTTTTCCTCTTTCCTACTTTGTCTTTCCTCGCGTTGCCAAAATTTTCCTCTGTATAACGGGCATTCTCCTTCTTGGTCACGTTGAATCATCTTATCAAAATCTTATCATCTTATCTTATCAGCTTTTTAATTGATGCTCTTTTATTGTTTTATTGTTTATATGTAGCTATAGTAACGGTCTTTTAGCTTTTAACATTTGATTTGTAAATAAAAAACCTTCACTCTGATGATGACTACTCGTTCGTGTAGTCGAATATATAGTTTTAAGAAAGAAAAATTTAGATCTTGTTTTTCTTTTGAAAATGAAGCTTCTGGTGGTTTTATTTATAATCAAGCTTTTTGCCCGAATTGATATATTTAACATTGTCATCTTTATTTGCTTCCTTTTAAGTCAAGTCGTGACACTATTATATAACATCAATTGATACTTTTAGAGCAATGGTAGTCAATTCATAACGGTAGGGGATAATATGGGTTCAAAGTGATATCTATTCTTCAGAGCTGATCTTGGCTCCTATTATAATGGGCATTTGCCAGTCAAAATGTCAACAAAAGCTAAGACTGTAAACCAGGGAGCTGGTTTTATTTGTTTGCGGTGTGTGACGTGATATGTCTAGCCTCCATTTGGATAACACAGTATTACGTCATTTTTGTAGCATACTAGCCTATGATCTAACACCGACCATTTTACAACCGAACAATTAGGGCGCATGCCCAACAAAACACAATTAACAGAAACGAGGCTAGTATCGTTACAGGGGGTACTCTCATTGTGGACTGACAGGGGGGTCCAGTCAGGGTTAAAGAGGGCCAAAGCTAAGATTTTAAAAATCACCCTCAAATGGTGGTGTAATTTTTGCAACAACCCTCAAATGGTAGTATTAAAACTAAAATGATGCCATTTAGCTGTTTTTTGTTGTAAATGCTATTTCTTTGTGTTTGTTTTGTGCTTCTTTGACAAATTAGCCTGTTGCGCATTTACTTTTGTTGATTTGGCAAAGATAAAACGTTTTTAATTCGTAATAAGTCATCTCAGCAATCAACTGGAAGAGCCCTCAAAAAAATGACAACTTCAGAAAATACCCCCAAATGGTAGTGTTATTTTCTTAAATTGGTCCATTTGGTAGCCATTTGATCAGACCCTCAAACCGACTGGACCCCCTGTCAGGCCATAATGGGAGTACCCCCCCGGGTGCAGATTTACCTGTTCTCACGATGACAAGACAGGGAAAGACAATGAGCATACTTTAGACCTATTACAGTCTTTAGGCCTACTGCTAAATTTGAGGTTCGAAACTGCGTAGCGGAGCAAAGCGAAGCGAAGCGGGTACGCAGCAGAACATAATCGAATCTCTCTCGAGAAAAAATCTTGCGAAGATGTTTGTATGTTTTGTTTGGATGTTTGGATGTTTGTTTGTCATTCTACCCTGCGGGTGACCTCAAATCCTCCTCCGTTTAACCGCATGCTGGTTTCTTTTACTATCAATTCATCAATGGCGGTAATCTTTGCTGCAGTGCAGGGAGACGTTTTAGAAACATTGGAAAAACGATATTTGATTGGCTTATCTGCTGGTTATTAACTTTTATTCGTGGCCAGAATCGAGAAGGCCCAAAAAAGGCAATTTTCATTTCGACAAGAACACAGGTGCTACTTTCTTGTTGTGGGAATAAGTTGGTGAAAATGAATGCCTGCAAGTGGAAGAGAAAAGCTCTGCGGAAATATGGTAGGCCCCCACCCAAAGCTATTGTATCATCATTTGCACCATCATTATGTATTTTATTGTTTTTAGCAGGGGATATTGAAAGTAATCCCGGCCCAGAAAATCCTGACTTCAGATTTCAAATTCCAAGTTATTCTGTGATGTTCAAGATACTGATTTGTCATTTCATCAGTTCTTCCTAAAACTTAGCTGTAGCCTTAAAGGCTTTTGCATTATCTGAGTTGAACAGCCTGGGTGTGCCTCCCCTAGAACAAAATCTTCAAGGGGAATAATTAATGTAGAGGTACTCAAGTTCCCCACAAGTTCTAAATGGATAGCCCTTGTGGTACAGCAAGTAAACAAAGCTATATAGACTTTCTTCATTCCCCTTGTCCCATCCTTAACAAACAGTGGGCCGGCGAAGTCTACCCCTATGCTACTGAAGGGCAAGATTTCTGTAACTCTGAACCCTGGTCGATCTGAGACAGCGGGCTGTCTATATGCCCTTCTTTCTACTCTTCTACAAGTATAGCATCTATTTATGACCTTCTTTACTTGTTGCCTGCCCTGAGGCACCCAGAACTTTGTTGTAAATTCTGCTAAGGTAAATCGCAGCTTGTTGTGTTGAACTCTTTCATGGCAACCCTGGATCACCAAATCGGTAAATGGATGATTCTTAGGAGAAGTATCGGATATTTGCTGCTGAAATCTAGGTCAGAATTTCCTAGCCTTCCCTTACACACTAAGATTTAATCCTCCTTCACAACACCCAATTGTACTGAGAGCTTTTGAAAGTGTTGGTTTTGCCTTAAGGATAGCTGAGCGGGAGTTATCCAAGTACGTTCTGCTGCTTCTAACTCTTCCACACTCAACCGTCCTGTCTTCAACGCTCTATTTGCCTTCTTTGCTTTCAAATTCTCTATAAATCTCAAGACAGTTGCCGTCACTCTAAGCAACTTTGCTGAGCTCCCATATGCTCTCACATTCATAACATCGCTCACTCCACCCACTTCTCCTTCTGTGACAAGCATTACCCTACCATTCTTCTTTCGCTTCACTCCAACATCTTCTGTATCCTGTGTGGCCAAGAACTTAGGCTAGGCATTCTCTCCTTTGGTCAGCCACTCTGAACCTTGCCACCACAACTTACTGTCCTTGAAGTGGACGGCTGACACTCCTCTGGAGCCCAGATCTGCTAGGTTTTCTGCACCTGGCACACGACTAGGTGCAGAAAACCCATATTGTGAAAACTTATATTACAATTTTCTTTAGTGGTTAGGCCTAAGATTTCGTTAACCCGATGTTGAACGAATTGCTTCCATTTGCCCTGGTTATGTATCCAAAAAAGAGCAGTTGTGCTGTCTAGCCAGTACCATGTTTTGTCGACATTCAAATTTGAGCCTATTGCTTCCATCACTGTGCCCACAAGGGTAGATAGAACTCTGGCTGACATAAGCTCAAGGCGAGGGATTGTTAACTGCTTTAATGGAGTAACTTGGATTTTAGCTGTCAAAAGCTTTGTATACGTGCCATTGGTGGTTTCACAGACCAGGAATATCATTGCGCAGTAAGCCTTCTTACTGGCATCAGCGAATTCATGCAGCTGTACGCTCAGAATGTCAGACTCGTTATAGTCCCGCAAGCACCTAGGAATAGAGATTGTTTCCGTTTCCTGTCAAATTGCGTAACCATGTGTCCCATCTAGCCCCAAGTTCAACGGGAAATGGGTAATCACATCTCAGCTTGAGAACACAGAACTCCTCGAAAAGGATTTTGGCCACAACTGCTCTCGGACTTATAGCTCCATGAGGGTCAAATAAAGAAGCAAAGGTACTGAGGATTCCCCGTTTGGTAGCTTGGGATGCATTGCCCATCTCCTTACCAACCTTGACAAGATCAATTTCCAAGGTGTCTGAACCTATGTCCCAGGTGATGCCTAATACCTTGGGTTTGGCTTCTACACTGCTTTCCTCTCTCCTCAAGGCTTCCTTAACATAGATGTCTCTGAATTAGGCTCTCCATCCTTCCTTCCTTCTCTCTGTGCTATCTCATTTGCAAGTGGCCTGTCATTGCTCTTCCATTTACGCAATGTAAACCCCCTCTCAGTCATCCTTTCCTTTGCTTTCTCATAAAGCTCCAGGGCTGCCTCAGTATCTGGGTAGCTGGTCACCAGGTCATCTGCAAAGAACCCCCCTGCTAGTTGTTTACAAAGTCAGGGTCCTTCTCCTCGTATCTCTTCCATCAATTCATATTTTTTACTCAATTTATTCTGCAAACTCGAAATCTCCTTTCAAAAGCATATTGTAAAATCATGTGAAAAACGTGCTTACACAAGTAAAACCAGAATTACAACAAACCAATCAAAATACAGAAGGTACATAGTTTGACCAATCAAATTATTCCATGTATAGATATATGCTTACGCAAAGACGTTTATTAATTCCTGTAATATGACTCAAGTGAGCTTAAGCTCCTTGTTGCAACATGAATACGAGGTCAAGTTGCTCCGCGGTGAATGCAGGGGCGCGCGGGGGAGTTGTGAGAAAGGCTTTGCTGTATCTTATGTTGATTTCAATTTTGGATTACGGTTGAAAAACTATCTTGTGTGTGTTTCTTTGTGTTTTGTTCAGAAGTTCTCAGACTGGGATTACACTCTGATTAATCACTCCATGATTCATGGAACGCTATTCGTAGAAGTATTCTAATTCAAACGTAGTTTCGTACTCTTAGGTGCCTAATTGCCGTCCCCCCCGCTAATTAATTTTTGAAATTTTTTCCAACCCCCCCCCGCTCCTATTAGGACCCCCCGCTTATTAAATTTTTCTACTTCGGGTAAGTGACGCGTATTGAAAATTCATATCAGAGTATTCAAAATCACAAAATAAATAGATACCAGTCTTGCATAGACAAAATAAGGTAAAAATTGAGTCATAAAAGTCAACAAAAATCTACCCCCCCCGCTAATTGGGACCCCCCGGCAATTAATTTTCAACAAAAAATCCAACCCTCCCGCTAATTGGGACCCCCCGGCAATTAGACACCTAAGAGTACGTCATAAAACAATGGCTATTCAATAAAGCTATTTTGAGATTCTTGTAGAATTTTGTAAAGATCATTGAAGTTCTGCTCAAAACAGGGTAAGTTTAGTAGAAATGTTATCATTTTAGTTGTTTAAATACTGGTGTTTTTCACCATTTTATATCTAAAATATACACCTTTTTGAGGCCTGGTTAAGGCCTGGTTACACTGTAGATAATGAATTAGATATTCCCAATTTAGAAACGCTAAAAACGGAAACGATTATCTTATAGTGTATACGCGCCATTTAGATAATAATTTAGATAATACAGTTAAAGCATCATGACTCAACTATAACCAGCGATGAAAGTGGCAAACCGTGAGGTATTTACGTAAAAGAATATCGAAAACATCTTATCATACATTTCATACATTTCTTCAGTCACTTTTTGTGGGGTGTGCCATTCCTCAAGTTGTACAGAATTTCATGTTATAATAAAATAAATTCATGTCAAACATTATCAGCTTCCATTTTCGCCGACATAGTTTGTGAATTTACTCTGTGCGTCCATTTTATTGTTCAAAATCAATTATATACCGTTTACGATGCTTTTCGCTTCCAAAATTGCCAAGGAATACAACGCGAGACAGTCGGTGTTTGTTTGTCTCGCGATTTGACACATCATGCTGGAAAAATCTTGATGAATAAAATCAAAAAGTTTTGATTTTATTCATCAAGATTTCACAGCACGATTTGACAGTTTGCTTCTTGCCGCTAATTGGAATTTAGATATCTTGCGTTATGTTACACACGAAGACATCTATCAGACAGGCTATTTGTGGTATGTCTGGAGGAATATCTAATTCATTATCTACAGTGTAACCAGGCCTTTACACTTTACACCAAGAATTAGATATTCCCAATTTAGAAACGCTAAAAACGGAAACGATTATCTTTGTCGGGAATCGTATAGAGTAGCCACGACAATAAATCACAGATTGTTCACAAAATCACAACTTAATGTTTCACAGATTACAATTCTCACAAGTTTCACAAGAATCACGTGAAGAATCTGAACGAATAATAAATCTTACAATCACTACTCCTTTTATATCTAAGCCTAAAGGCCTGGTTACACTGTAGATAATAAATTAGATATTCCCCCAGACATACCACAAATAACCTGTCTGATAGATATCTTCGTGTGTAACATAACGCAAGATATCTAAATTCCAATTAGCGGCAAGAAGCAAACTGTCAAATCGTGCTGTGAAATCTTGATGAATAAAATCAAAACTTTTTGATTTTATTCATCAAGATTTTCCCAGCATGATGTGTCAAATCGCGAGACAAACAAACACCGACTGTCTCGCGTTGTATTCCTTGGCAATTTTGGAAGCGAAAAGCATTATAAACAGTTTATAATTGATTCTGAACAATAAAATTGACGCACAGAGTAAATTCACAAACTAGGTCATTGAAAATGGAAGCTGATAATTCTTTTGACATGAATTTACTTTATTATAACATAAAATTTCCATCCTCGCGCATATTTTTGCATTGGGCAAAAATGCTGTACAACTTGAGGAATGGCACACCCCACATCCACAAAAAGTGACTGGAGAAATGTATGAAATGTATGATAAGATGTTTTCAATGTTCTTTTACGTAAATACCTCATGGTTTGTCACTTTTCTCGCTGGTTATAGTTGAGTCATGATGCTTTAACTGTATTATCTAAATTATTATCTAAATGGCGCGTATACACTATAAGATAATCGTTTCCGTTTTTGGCGTTTCTAAATTGGGAATATCTAATTCATTATCTACAGTGTAACCAGGCCTTAAGAATTTTCTAGTGAAGTTGTCATCATTACGCATCATACGGTTAATTGCATTGTACCTATTTTTGGGTACCCGTAGAAGGTTCTTGAAGGGTTCCTGTTGGCAAAAGATACTAGTGGTCAAAAGGACCTTTCCGAAAACGAATTATTCGGATCTCTAGGCCTAAATAAACTAAAGATTGCTATCGATTCTAAGAGATTACAAAGTTGCTAGAATGTTCTGGAATGTTTTACTATTAAAAGCTACGTATACTGTTTTATTTATAATCCTGACATCTTATAGTGTATACGCGCCAAGGAGATAATAATTTAGATAATATAGAAGCATCATGACTCAACTATAACCAGCGAGATACTCAACAAGCCACATATTACTTTTGTTTACATTTAGTACCTGATCATTGCATTCTTTGTTGTCGATATTGCTCGAGCAATTAGACAGTCATAGGCAGAAACAAAGAAATTCCTCGTCAAGCGTCAATTTTATTCTTCACAATACAGTCGGTGTCTGTTTGTTTCACGATTTGACACATCATGCTGGGAAATTCCAAACAAAATTGTATTCCTCTGCGTGTCCGGTGATCTTAAGCCAACTTAATCAACTTTAGTTAGAGCCGATTACTTAACGTGTCTTGATTTATCAGACCGATCACGCATTCACGGGGACAAAGTGCTATCCAAATATCAATAAAGCAGATCCGTGGGGCTCAGTAGAAAACATGACGAGTTTTGGGTCAAAGTGCTTACATTTTCTCCCGACCATCCTGCGTGAATTAGGGCGTTCCGTAAGAAAAGACGTAAAATTTGACGGGAAGATTAGGGTCAGTGGTCGAAGGAAATCCATCACAAAGAGCCAAGTAACGGTGTTGCGAAAATCACAAAGGAAACGCATCACAAATAGCTGAAAAACGGTGTTGTGAAAATCAGGCAGAGGATGATAAGGGTACTCTGATAAAGGGAGGCGGGTGGGTTTATTCGAACCCTGTCTTGGTAAACTTTCTTGTCGGTGTTTTTTCTAGTGCAACTTACGAGACTTGTAATGATTTTCTTAAGCCTGCCGCACACTAGAGCTTGCTGCTGAGCTGATTGTCATTCGTGACGGCGTGCTTAGCAGGAAACTCCAGTGTGCGCTGGACGTTTTGCGAGAATTCTGTCACTCGTGCCAGATGACACCAATATTCAACATGTTGAATAATTATGGTCTCGAATTACACTGTCCTCTGTGTGTGCGGCGAACTGAAGCAGCAAGCTTACGCTATCTCCCCCAAAGCGCATGCGTTTAAGTGGACAACGTGATCGCATTTGAAAACAAAATGGCCGAACAACAAAGCGATATGAATGTTAGAGGATTTAGAAGATTCAGAAAGCAATGAATTTGATCTTGAAGATTCAGACAGCGATGACTGTCACGAAGAAGTTTTCCTTTTTCGATTGGCGGCTTGTAAACGTCTACGAGCTCGTCTCATCAGCAAATTTAAAAGAAAAAGGAGAACTTCTTCGCTGTCCTGAATCTTCTAGATCAAATTCATTGCTTGGTTTAAACTCTCTAATAACGACTGTCGACAAACGACAAACAGTGACAAACAACGACAAACAACAACAACAGTATCTCACTGCACAAACCGCGGCTCAACAACACTAAATCCAAAAGACTGAGGCAAGAAGACATTTATCTTGATCCCCAACAGTAGGTTTCTTCCTTTCGATCACAACGAGTTACAGTTACCTGTAGAAAGATTCAGATATTTTTGAAACTCGCTTTTGCTACCAAAGGTTTCTTGAGTCTTTATGAAATTTTTGGATACGGAAACTTGCTAGATTTTAAGTATGTTTTTGTAATGTAACGTGTATCAGCAGGACACATATTACAGAGATATACCGATTTATTATTTACTTCAACAACAATAAACATAATCGTTTAAAGTAGGTAAAGTTTTATGGCAGTATTTTGAAATATACTTGGATCATTTTTTAAGGAGAATGGAGGTTATGTAGTGTTTTGATAAAGAGAATACGATCTGGAACTTTGAGAAAAGAAAGACAACAATTATCCTTTTGTCTCATTTCAGCATTTTATCAATTTATTCAATGGATCACGGTGAAAACAAGAATCCAGGTGAAAGCCGACATTGGAAAAAGAGATCCAAATGGAGAATAACATGCAACTGTCTTCCAAAAAGATATCTGGTTGCGATTCTCACCTTCCTTGGCTTTACCAATATCTTTACAATAAGGGTAAATTTGCATGTTGCACTAGTTGCGATGGTCTCAAACAAAACCATTTCTACAGCTAGCGGAACAGCTAAAATTCTTGTAAGTTTTTGTTTTGAATAGTTTTAGACAAATACTGGGCTAAATTAAAGGCAGGGCAGAACAATGCTATGGTTAAATCGAATTGTTTTCTTATTTATAGAAACATGCAGAGTTTAACTGGACTTCCAAAGACCAGGGTAATGTTTACGTTCATTTAAGTAGCTGACAATTATAAAGTGATAATGCAACGAAGTTTGACATATTGTTTTCTAAGCATATTTGAAAGCCAAGGCTCTACTGATCAGTTTGATGCATGCTTGACGTGAATCCGACAACTATGGGTTACTTGAATTTCACCTTGAGTTAGGGTACTTTTTGCGAAAAATTTCAGGCCATAGTGATAATACGACATTTTTTCCAATGGAGGTCAATTGAGTTTTTGAACGCTCTCTGTAATTTTTTATGGCTCCACTTAGGGTAGAAATATTTTAGCAATGTTTCCGGCAATGAAAGGGAGAGTTTTTTAGTCGCCATTCTTAATGACTTTTGTGCTATTTCATTTAAATTCAGGAGCACAATTTAATTTTGAAAATGGGTACCTCCAAAAATCGTGACGTCATCTCGCATCGCTATTGTTCTCTCGAGTATCTTTGGCACGTCACGTGGCTCTGATTTAGCTTATCCCAGTCGTTATTTCTTCTCCATCGAAATGCTAGTTCGAGGTATGGCCAAAGAAACTTTGAAATTTCAATGCCAAAGTTTCTGGTCGGCTCAGGCCTAACCACTCTTCAGTCGTTGGTATCGATTTCAAGCTTGGTCACTGCATCTATTACAAGAAGTGGGTTTGATTTTTGTTTTAATCTCACGGTTACATCTCTGGCAACAACTCTTCAAACTTCAAAGCAAAAATAGATGCTACAAAACACAAAATTCAGTCATCCTTATCGGTGGGTATGAATGATGTCTCCGTGCTAAAAAGACGCTGTTTGTTTGGTTTTGAAATACTTTCAGCCACATCATGGAACGATATTTTTTTACAATACTGAGCAATCTTACAATTGCCTCCGTTATGTGGGTTTAGGACACGTGACTATTGGTTATATGGACCAGGCAGGTGATTTTTGCCGCGCTTAATTTTAGCGGGCTTGAACAAAAGTCGAAAAGCAACTGATTGTGATCTCGAAGAATGTCAAAGATTTTGACCAGCGGATAATTCAGTAAAATTACGGCTAAAGGCAATCAGATTCCTTTAATTGTATTGATCAAGATTATGTAAAAATCACTGTCTGCGTCTCGGAATATTTCCCAGGGTAACTCCGTCTTGACTCCGTTTACATTGCTCAAAAAGTTGCAAGGAAAACCATTAACATGTTACACAAAGCAATACTAGGTACTACAAGCGATGTTGCGATAAAAAAGAACTTGATTTAGCATTCTATTAATGGAAGTTTGCAATAAAAATTGCACAATGTAACATTAGGATTATCTCATTGCGCTTGCACCAAAATGCGTCTCCTCGTCTGTTTTAGGCTTCGTTTTGAGCTCATTTTTTTATGGCTACCTGATAACTCAAATACTGGGTGGTTATCTTGCTGGTCGTTTTGGTGGTAAAAATATATTTGGTAGTGGAGTTCTTGCAATGGCATTATCCTCTTTACTGACTCCGTTGGCTGCAAGAGGAAACATATATCTCCTGATTGCAGTCCGTGTGCTGGAGGGAATACTTGCTGTAAATTAAACTTGCAATTTTTTATTAACACATGCTAATTTATGTGCATTATTAACTTGCAAACTTCTAATAAAGTAATGACACAATCCTTTATTTCTTTTGTAGGGTCTAACAATTCCATGTATTCATGTAATTTTGAGCAAGTGGGCCCCACCAATGGAGAGAAGCAGATTGTTTTCAATATCATATTCAGGTAAGAATTGAACACAACAATTATAAATACATAAACATCAGAAATCATCAAAATTGTGTCATGATTTCTAACCATCAACTTCTGCTTATGTTCAAGGTGCATTTGCTGGTACAGTATTTGGGATGATGTTTTCTGGCTTGATTGCTGACAGCTTTGGTTGGCCAGCAGTTTTCTATTTCTTCGGTTAGCTTGAAATATCAATTTCCAGTTCACCAATTAATATAGAATATAAGATTGATTGATATTCTGTCTCTATCAGTTTATCCTAATTTATCTAACTAACACAACAGAAATGTTACTTTTATTGTCCATCTAGTTTTCTTTCCATATTTCTAGGCGTTATAGCTGTGACATGGAGTGCAATTTGGTTTTTGCTTGTCACTAATTCTCCATTTGATCATCCAACAATAACAAAGGAAGAATTTAATTATCTAAAAGCAGAGCTTCTCGAAGATCATGAAGAAAAAGTAAGCTGAGCAGCAATAGATCATGAAGAGTATAATAGTTTTTCTATAAGAAGTACTAATAGTTTAATTAAAATTAAATTTCATGCCAGAAAGCCACCATATAATTCCCATTCCTCTTTTCCAGATTGAAAGCGTCCCATGGAAAGATTTTGCCACGTCAATCCCACTATGGGCGATAATTGCCGCTCATTTTACAAGGAACTGGGGCTTCTATACACTACTTACGTCACTTCCTACCTATTTAAAAACAGTGTTACATTTCGATCTAAAAAAGGTAACTATAATATTCACTGATGTAATATGACATAGGGTCTTAACTTGTGGCTTCCAAGTTACAGGAATTCAAGTTTGCATCGCGCGAAATTTCAGTCTAGGCCATCACAAGAACAAAAGCCACCGGCCCGGCCGCTATTCTAGTTCACTATTCTAATTAACCCGGGCTTGACAAAAACACGCGAAAGAATGTATAGCGCAAGAGCTATGAAGAATTTTCATGCAATGTAGCTCATAAATTCTCAAGGTTATATGGTGTTTTCAAATTCAAAATATGGTGTAGTAAATTGTTTTTTTCCTATTTTTCTTAGACTGGTTTTTTGGCAGCAGTGCCATACCTTGTAATGATGATTGTTGTTCAAACTGGAGGAAGGTTGGCCGATTATCTCAGACTACGTAAAATTTTATCTACAAGAGTTGTGAGAAAGATCTTTAACAGTCTAGGCAAGTTTCTCACCGTTTTTTACAAGTGCTTTTGAAAATTCTTTTCTCATCCGTGAGCTTAATTTAACGTCGTTTTTATCTATATCATCATTCGTTCCATCTTCCAGGCTTTTTTCTCGAAGCAACTTTCATGCTAGTAGTTGGATATGCACCGAACAAGGATATCGCTGTAGTTGGACTTACTTTAGCTGTCGGTTTCAGTGGTCTAACCACCAGTGGATTCATGGTGAATCATCTGGATATTGCTCCTAAATATGCTGGTGTCCTTCTTGGTATTAGTAGTTGTTTTGGTACAATTGCATCAATTCTGAGTCCCACCATTGTTGGCATCATTACTAAGAACCAGGTAATTCTATCATTTATATTACAGACGCTTTTTACAAGCTTACTTCTGCTTTTATTTTCATCGCTTTATGAATTCCAAAAGGTCTGCTGAGGATAGTTCTTGCTTGGTTTTTGGTGGCTGAGCTTCGATGGATGGGCATCACCATTTGAAGCCAATAGATCCTCCACCATGGACCTTAAAAGGTCGGGAATTGTCAGAGGTTATTCTAAGAAAAATTTCCAACTCCAGTTGAAAATATATTTTTTTCAAAATAGCCTCGCTTAGAAAGTAATTTTTGGAATAACCTCTGTTGTACCATTTTTTGTACCAGAAAGTACCATTTTTAAATTCTTTGGTATGACTTGGCCGGGATTCGAACCCACGACCATCCGCTTGCCAAGCGAGCGCTCTGCCACATGGCCAAGTTTGCGGTTAAAGGAAACTTGAAACATGGCCAAAATGTGTTTTTCCGGAAATCAGCTATAAATTTTTGTCGTAAGTTGACACATACTCACAAAAACTCTCAAAAACTCTGCTTTCGTTTCGCGCGCTCTTCATACCATTTCTGGCTCTGGCCTAAGTATCTGTTTGCCTAACTATGTCAGGCTCAAAGAAAGCATGGTTGGAAAAAAATGTTGATGATCTATCAAAAAATAAGCTAATCAGCTGGATATCAGGAGCAAAAAAGTTGTGAATGATGCTGGGGTGCTTGATGAAAGTGGTAGTGGACAAACCACATGTCAAATGAAACCAGAAGAAGACAATCAAAAATCAGTGTCAGCAACAGCTTCCTCTTCAAACCGCATCCAATATAAACTGCTTCTGTTGTACGGATATTTGTTTATTTTAGTTTTCAATCTTGGAAATATTGACATCTTTCCAAATCCAGGGATTTGGATTTCCAACTCCACAAAAAATTTTTCCAACTCCAGGAAACACCAGCAAATCCAGCTCAGAATAACCCCTGGGAATTGTTTTGATCGATTAACTCTTTTAAACCAATGGATCCTTTTCTATTGGCCTTACGAGGTCAAGTATTGGTTGATGCGTATGTGTATTTGACGTAAAATATTCTTGCCATGTGAAATTGCCACTTTTGGCTAAAACTATAGGTTCGAATGCGCTGATTCCAAATCTGTTTGTATTCTTTTGATCTGGCAAGTAGTTCTTTGGTTACGAGGCGCTCTTCTCACACCATTAACACACACTGGGGACTGGGAGGTAGAGGGGACTAGGGGTATTTACTATGACATCATAGTAAGGACCCCTTTTTCCGCACTAAGCCGGCAACTCCGACACTGATTTTTCCTAAATTATGACTTTTTATTTATTTTTTTACTTCAATAGCTTGAAACTGGGCGTCAGTTTCCTATTCTGGACCGGTTTTCTTTTCTATTCAGTTAGGTACTGTAAAATCTAAATGCAAATTGGCCTGTGTTTTATCAAACCTCTTTCGTCTTTTTTTAGACGAAAAAGGAATGGAGAAATGTTTTTATAGTGGCATCATTTGTTTACTTATTTGGTTTCCTTGTTTTTTTCATCTTTTCTTCTGGTGAAAAGCAACCGTGGGCTCAACGGGATAAAAAGGAAGAGAATGTGCCTTTGTTGAATGGAAAAAATGGTGTAACATTTGGCACTTCTCAATCAACTGAAATCTCTGTGTAGAATGTTACAGAAAGAACGAAATTTTGTATTTTTGGACATTTGTAAGTTAGTAACATTTCTCAATTTTTTAAAATACTTTAAATATTTTTTTAAAATTTACTCGAACCTATCATCACGGATACTTGTGGATACTCATACAAGGGAACAATTTTGCAATCATAATCCTACCTATTCATACTGTTGAAGCTATTGTAAAAGTTCTTGCAATATTTTTGATACATTTTTGAACAATTTTTTCGCTGTCAGCTTACCGATCCGGATGAAAATGGCAGATTTGGAATATGTGGCCAAGAAATAGCCGCAAAAAAATCATAATGAATTATGATTGATACACCGAACTACGGTTCGTCACCTGCTGAGGAAGCTAAAAGTTAGAAAGGGCTGCTGGTAAAAGACCACTGTGCATTGAATGTTGTACTAGACATAGATACAACATTCAATGTGCAGCGATCACTGATCACTGCACCTCCAACGATTTACTAAATATTGCATCCCAAAACAAGGTACTCAGCACTGCACTTTCAACGAAGTACTTGAACACTGCACTTTTAATGAAGAATTCAACACTGCATCTCCGGCATCCATCCCACATCTGCCCCCTGCAGGCGGGTATTTTGTATTAATTAAAATTAGGTTTAAAGTAAAGTGTGCACCAAGGAATAGCGTTCAGCAAAGGACGTGCTTATGGATAATGTTTTGCTGTTTGTTTTTCTCCTCGGACTCTCACCCAGTGACGTCATCTGTAGACAAGGAATGATAGCTCGCCAGCAAGTTTCCCGGGGCACAATGTTCCATGCCTTGTGTTCCTGCTTCATCATCGAAGCAGGAATATCGATGTAAAGCAATCGTGGTGGAGGATTTTCCATCTTTTCTTGCTGTTTTTAATTTCGTAATTCACTCTGTTAGATTTTCTCTTGCGAAGTATCCAGAAACCTGTTTGTCTGGGGAACAAGTTTCCTGGTTTCGCCAACCTTGTAATGCACGGTTTTCATGCGTTGGAGCAACAAACGCAAATTGTTGGCGCAACTATCTGAGGATACTTTGAAGATCCGAGAAATTTACAAGAGAAGCCAAAAGATATCAAACTAGTCACTTGTAAAACATGAAAGTCTGCCGATAAAACCCATTCATTTCCCTTCCCGCGATTTTCTCTTGGAGGGAGAAATTATTCCGGGCCGGGAATAGTTTTTTGGAAAGTTGGACAGTGATTATTTTAAAGACTAAAATCGTATCAAAAGTTCTATCCCATAATTTGACCAGTTTTTTATTGCTAGACGAACTCGTTTCATTTCTTCAGCAGTAGCAAGATCTTTCTTTTAAATCAATATTTTTTGCTGTATACCTTATTGAGAGAGTGTTTCATAAGAAAGTAGTAGGACCAAGCTCTTCAACTAATTTAACATCAAAGTGTAACCCGGCCTTAACAGGCCTTTTGCCAAGAAAACTAAAGCAATTGGCAGATAATCAGATTTGGCAAACATTGGAAATTGGGGCACTTTGGAAATCGATGCTTGGTGCTTCGACAAGAGCGGCATTCTAGCCGCTGTTGCTGCCACGAAGAAATGACAGAAGCCTCCCAGTACGGTTATCTACACTTGTTGAAACAGGGAGGTTGCTGGCTACGGTCAGATTGGCTGCCGAAATGCGGTGCACGTGCCGAAGACTTGCACACCGGGGGCTTTGCTTAATCCGCTTAAAACAATGTCCTCACAGCTGGTGGCGAAATGCGTCTGGCTTTCACAGGTCCCATTATTATTCTCAATTTATTTTAATCTGAGACTGATCTCAGGTCATGATGGCCTTTGAAAAGAAATGGGAATAGCAATAAATCAATGAATAATCATTTTTCTGTCCCGTTCATTTCAGCCAGTTGTCAATTTAATTAATCACCATGGATCATTCGACCATCGATAAAGATGCAGGTAATCCAGATGAAAACCAAGTTCACAAACGAATATCAAAATGGAGAATAGCATGCGACTGTCTTCAAAAAAGATATTTGCTTGCGATTCTTGGTTCCCTTGGATTTATCAATGTCAATGCAATGAGGGTGAGCTTGAATGTTGCACTAGTTGCAATGGTCTCAAATAAAACCATTTATACAGCCAGTGGAGATGTTGAAGTTGTCGTAAGTATTTATTTTCTTTGATTATTTTTTTCGAAATAACGGAAGTGCTCGAATAATCCCTCGTGAGCTCCCCACCTGAGAGTTCATTCAATCACTCGAGAGCTTGCGTCATTCAGGTAAGAAAAGAAACGGCATCACTAAGCTTTTATTAAACCAAAATTGTTTGATCTGTAGGAACCTGCAGAATTTAATTGGACAACCAGAGATCAGGGTAATCTGAATATTCACTCAAATCATAGGCGTAGAGTTATATTTTCTCCAGGGGGGGCTCAAGTGGAATTTTTTTTTAAACTTCATTCTGGGTTTCTTATGATACGGGAGACAAAAAAAAAACAAGTAATATCAGTTTAAGCAGTAACCTTTCTACTTGGATACCCAAAACGTATTCTTTTCAAGAATATTTTTATTTACAAAAGAATTCACAAGTTCTTATCTGCTAATTCATATCTACTTTCCAAAGCAACATCTAAAGGATACAGCGACAGCTAAATGATCGCATGGACCGTTAATTTCTGACCCAGGAGGGGCTTGAGCTCCCGAGCCCCCCCAAAGCCTACGCCTATGACTCAAATAGAAAACATTTGTCAGAAGTCTTATTATATTCCTTATAAAATATCAACGTTTCTCTACTCTTCTATTTTAGGAATAATTTTGAGCTCGTTTTTCTATGGCTACCTGATAACTCAGATACCTGGTGGATATCTTGCCACTCGGTTTGGTGGTAAAAATTTATTAGGTGGTGCAATTTTGATAACTGCATTACTTACTTTGCTGACTCCATTGGCTGCAAGAGGAAACATGTATCTACTGATTGCAATTCGCGTACTGGAGGGGTTTGTCAATGTAATTAAAATTCTAATTTCTTATCACTGGATGCAAATCTTGGTGCATTAGCATTTTATTTCTGAAATTTTTTAACAAAGTATGACCTATGTATGTATGTCTTTGCTGTTTTGACAGGGTGTGACATTCCCATCTATGCATGCAATTTGGAGTAAGTGGGCTCCACCAATGGAGAGAAGCAGATTGTTTTCAATATCATATTCAGGTAAATATTGAGACCCAACAATTGTATAAGCCTCAGAACTGATCAAGATTGTATCATGATTTTTGACCCTCAACAACTTTTTGTTTTAGGTGTATTTGTTGGTACAATATCTGGAACGGTATTGTCTGGCTTGATTGCTTACAGTTATGGTTGGCCAGCCATTTTTTATTTCTTTGGTTAGCTTCAAATATCAATTTTATTTTCCAGTTTATCCTAATTAAACAACTCAACTGACATGACAGAGAAATGCTATAATTCCCATGGTTTTATGCCATAGTTAATTTATAAAATTTCCATACATTTAGGTGCCGTGGCCGTGATATGGAGTGCTCTTTGGTTTTGGCTTGTAACTGATTCCCCATTTGACCATCCAACCATAACAGATAATGAATTGAAATACCTAGAAGCAGAAATTGCCGAAGATCATGCTGAGAAAAAAGTAACCTCACATCATGAATCACATAATAATCTTCCTACAAGAAGTACCAATTGCTGAATTGGAATTTCATAGCAAGAAACCCAGTATTTAATACCCATTAATGTCTTTTTTCAGGTTCACAACATTCCGTGGAAAGAAATTGTGACATCAATTCCATTTTGGGCAATAGTTGTAGCTCATATTACAGAGAACTGGGGCTACTATACACTGCTTATTTCACTTCCTACCTATTTAAAGAAAGTCTTCCATCTTGATCTGAAAAATGTAATTGCAAGTTTCATTGATGTAATATGCTAAGACAATTCTGATTTTGTATTGCCAAAAATTCCTTGGCTTTACGCCATCCTTGTATGCCCAACATGAAGTTGTTGATATGTTCTTCCTCCTATTTTTTTAGACTGGTTTCTTTTCAGCATTACCATACCTCGTAATGATGATTACTGTTCTAGCCGGAGGGAGGCTGGCCGATTATCTGAGGTTACACAAGATATTGTCTACAACAGCTGTGAGAAAGATCTCCAACGGTGTGGGTGAGTTTCTCATAATTCTTAATTTGGTTAAATTGGACATTTTTATGCGTGTCTGTACGTATATAAAATATCTTTCTCGTATCAGAATTATGCTAAGAATAGCTTGCCCCAGGCCTCCGTGGCCCCGGCCAGGCCCCCACGCTATTTGTTTCCCGGAACGCTTTTTACACGAAGCTCGGATTTAGTTTATCCCAGTTAGTATACTTTTGTAATGAATTGCTTCAATTTGAAATTATATGCGCTGAATTATTTTCCAAAACTTTGAAATGCAAAATTGCTTGCCTGAGCGTTTGAATGCAAACACGGCGTTATGCCGATGTCGCCACAAGTTTTACGGTGTCCAAGGTCGTGAAACTTTTAGTATTGGGGAGGAAGGTAACACATTTTGCAATGAGTAATGCATCTGGAACGTGTTATTTTTTTATTCCGATCAATAGGTATATCTTACATCAATGACTGCAGCCATGTTAACTTTTAACTGCATAATATTGCTCTATTTGCCCACCACTACTTCAAATTTCGTACAACATCAAATGTTGTACCCAAAAAATGTAACCCAGAGGTCGCAAGTTTGATTTCCACCTTGAAAAAACAAGTTTTGTGCACTGGCACTTCTGTTCTTTGCGCTTCTTTATTTACACGATGATGATCATTTATTCCTCTCTCTGAGAAATGAATTTTATTAAAATGAGTTGTTTTTTATGACCTAAATTAGCATTTGTCTCATGTATTTCTAGGCATGCTATTTGAAGCAGTCTTCGTACTATTAGTTGCATATGCATCAAGCAAGAATATCGCTATTCTTGGACTTACTTTGGCTGTTGGTTTTAGTGGCCTAACCTCTAGTGGACACTTGGTGAACCATCTTGATATTGCTCCTCGCTATGCTAGTCTTCTTTTTGGTATTACTAATTGTTTGGCTACAATTCCTGGAATTCTCAGTCCTACTATTGTCGGCATCATTACTAAGAACGAGGTAATCAAATGATTTTTACATTTCTGCAGCTATATCTTATAGGTATGTTTCTGTTCACGTGTTCATGGTTGCCTTTGTTTACTATTGGTGGGACTAATTGTGGACAGTCCTGCTTTGAGCATTCCTTGCTGGACCCTTGGAACAAATGAATCACGACTATTGATTAATGGACCCTTAGCGCAGAGCGATCGTGAAATAGGGAATATTAGTACTGGATGACCATCGATTTCCATAATGTTTGCGTTTTTTTCGGTTTCCTGCATTTTTTCCTGCGGTTTCCTGCAAGTTTAATCGATTCATCAAACGAGTCTGTCTTTTATTAAATTTTTTCGTCTTTTATTCCTTAGACCCAGGAGGAATGGAGATACGTTTTTATAATATCTGCTTCTATCTCTTTACTTGGTTTGGTGTTTTTTCTCATATTTTCATCTGGTGAAAGACAACCGTGGGCTCAACCCAATAAAAAAGAAGAGAATATACTGTTGAATGAAAATATTGGTTTAGCATCGGACACTTCGCCATCCACTGCAACCTCAGTATAGAAATTTACATAGAGAGCTCATTGCAAATGTTTTTTTATTTTTTCAATTTAAACAAATTTTTTTATTGCAGTGGAAATACACTATGTTATATTGTTTAAATATAACATAGACTTATGGGATCTTATGGGATCGCTTGTTATGTCTAACACATCTCCGCCATCCATAATTTCTGGCAACCTCTTTTCTGACGCGGAATAGGATGTCGTTTGACTGACCGCGCGGTTGTTGGTACCCTTTTCAATACGCCGCTATAGCGTTACCATCAATTTAATTACTTTGTTTAATAGCTGAAACGACGTGCGCAAAGTTATAGCTTTGTACCTTGGGAGACAATTTTTTAAAAAAGGCCAGGGTTGCGCACAGCGCAGGTTTGAAAAAATTTTCCTGATTATCTCCCATTAAAAGTCGATCCGTGTCATAGTAATGATGTCCTACCATGTCGCAGTCAGTGCCCCATTTCAAAGCCAAATTTTGTGTACTTATCGTGATCGAATGAAACAAAACATGCACCATAAGTAGTTAGTAAAGATTGAAATTTCTTTTTTATGCAAGAAGACCGGAATGTGATTTTGCATTGCAGTAGGCCATGAAAATTGATCAAGAAAACCATTTGATCGGTGTTATGTTTCAACACGGTTTTCGGTCCAGTCCGCGGTTTCGAAATATAACACTGGGGATATTATATTCCGTGAGGCTAGATCAAATTGGATATGGACAACAAGAAAGGTTTGGCTGCAACACACTTTCAGTTGTAAATATAGCAAGCATTAATGGCAGAAAAAAGCGTGAATAAGGGTTTATATTTTTTATTTTGACCAGTTAACATTTTATTCAAACAGCATGGACCATTCGGCCATTGATGAAGATCCAAATAAAAGCCAACTTCCCAGAAGTGGGCCAAAATGGAAAATAACATGCGCCTGTCTTCCAAAAAGATATTTGCTTGCGATTCTTAGCTTCCTTGGATTTCTTAATGTCACCGCGTTAAGGGTGAATTTAAGTGTTGCACTAGTTGCTATGGTCTCAAGTGAAACGAATTCTACGGCCAGTGGAGATGTTAAAGTTCTTGTAAGGATTTATTTTGAATGTTTTTATGCAAGTTCTAAGGTAAAATTGGGGCGAAACATCGCATAGTTTTCATTAAATTGCTTTATGGGTGTTTTATTAAACTATTTTTCCCATTGTTAGAAAGCTGCAGAATTTAATTGGACTTCCAGAGAGCAGGGTAATATCAACTCAAATATATAAAACTTATTAAAAATCGAAATTGCATGTCAACTGTATCAAACTTCCCCGACATTTTTATTTTAGGTATCATTTTGAGCTCATCTTTCTATGGCTACATGGTAGCCCAGATACCTGGTGGATATCTTGCTGCTCGGTTTGGTGGTAAAAATATATTTGGTGGTGGAGTTTTGATATCTGCATTACTTACTTTGTTGACCCCTTTGGCTGCAAGAGGAAGCATGTATCTACTGATTGCAATTCGTGTACTTGATGGGTTTTTTAAGGTAATTAAAATTTAGAAATTTTATTTCCTAGTTGAGAATGTTGGTGCATTAATGCGATGAAGTTAATGAATTTTTGTTACCAAGAAAGAAACATGTCTTCTTTATGATCACAGGGTCTGACAATTCCATGCAGGCATGCAATTTGGATCAAGTGGGCTCCACCAATGGAAAGAAGCAAATTGGCTTCAATAACATCTTCAGGTGAATATTAAGATCTGAGATCCTACTGGTTTGGAAGATATCCCGCGTTTTCGGAAATCCCTCCGCAGAGAAATAATCGGTCCCATCCCAATTTTTGTGGCTTTATTTTTCGCGAAAAGTAAATATTGTTGCCACGACCCTGGTTATTTTCCAAATCAGCCTCGTTAAGATAAAATAATTATAACAAGCTATAACACATACACGTTTTTTTTTATAAGAAACCTGTTTATAAGAAACCTAGATCTAGACACCCTAAAATTTAAGAAACTTTTAGAACTATAAGGAAGTATTTAAGAAATATTAGAAATTGCGGAAACACGTTTTTCCCTCACGGATTTAACAAATGTCAACTATAGTAAGTATGTTTTATGTGCTAAGCATAACATTGTCGGCTCAATAGGACGATTTTTCGCATTGACGATTTTTCTTTGTCATAATACTAATATTTTGCCACATCCACGTTTTTTTCTTCGTTTTTACTGCAACCATTTTCATTAAATTAAGAAACTTTTAAGAAACTTTTAGAACTAAAATGTGGCTAAAAATTAAGAAACTTTTACTACTAGGCCTTGAGCCAGGTTTCTTATAAAAAAAAACGTGTAAATATTATGTCATGATGTTTATCTGTTAATGTATTTTGAAGGTCTCATCGCGGGTATAGTATTTGGGATGGTGTTTTCTGGCTTGATTGCTGACAGCTTTGGTTGGCCGGCGGTTTTCTATTTCTTCGGTTAGCTTGAAAATATATTTGAATTTTTTTGTCTAATTTATCCCAATTAATTCACTTTAGCAATAGGAATGCTATTTTAATGCTGCTTTTATGCCATTGTTGCTACTGCATACTTTTAGGTGTTATGGCCATAATGTGGAGTGCACTGTGGTTTTGGCTTGTCACTGATTCTCCATTTGACCATTCAACCATAACAGATAAAGAATTAAATTATTTAAAAACAGAACTTGCTGAAGATCATACCGAGAAACAGGTAATTTCAATGGCTGGTAGAAGACCTAATAATCTTTCCGAAGTGAAAAATGAAAAGTTGAATTCGAATTGCACTGTTAGTTAATACATGAAGTTTATTCTTCTCCATTCGTTAATACAGACAAATCTTGAGTTTCAACCGAGAGATGCAACCCATAATGCAATGATTTCTCTGTGACTCTCTACGTCAGGAGTGAATAATTAATGCTAATAAAGCTAGCATGTTATACTCCAATTTCTTATTTATTAGGTCGGCGATGTTCCATGGAAAAAAATTGCTATGTCAATTCCCATGTGGGCCATCATTGTCGCTCATTTCACAGAAAGTTGGGGCTACTATACATTTCTTACCTTGCTTCCTACCTACTTAAAAAAGGTTTTCCATTTTGATCTGAAAAAGGTAATTGCAATCTTCATTAAATTGGTACGCCAAGAGGGTTTTAATTTTTAATGACTCATAAATTCTCTAAGCTATATGGCGTCTTCATTTTTGCAACATTGTTCTTTTTCCACTCTTTTCAGACTGGTTTCCTGTCAGCATTGCCATACCTCGTAATGATGGTTGTTGTTCTCACTGGAGGGAGGCTGGCAGATTTGCTAAGGACACGTAAAATACTGTCTACAACAGCTGTGAGAAAAATCTTCAACAGTTTGGGTCAGTTTCTTATCTTTTTTGAGAAGTATCAAAACGTTCAACACTTAACGCTTAGTGTGTTTAACGTTTAGTATACTTATTAGTATATTTACCAACACTAAATTAGTGTATTATTTTTTCTTTAGTTAAATTAGTGTGTCATGACACGGGGGTTTTGATCTCCACCCAAAGTGCAACATGCCCTCTCAGGGGAAACGAGCGTTGGGAGGGCCCCCGGCTAGTATTAGTTAAATGGCTTCCTCCGTAAGGTTTTGTCATTTAAGAAAGTTTGATGTCCCAGCTGCCAAGTTTTAAAAATGACACTAAAAATCTGTCATTAGCTTTTGCTTGTTAGCGTTCAACTTTGTTTTCATTTGAGTACTTTTTCCACATGCTATTAATACTAGGAAACAACATTTCCTCAATTAAGACTGCGTGGAAAGAATATTAATTTAGGGCATAACAAGCATAACCTAACAGGCATGCCCCGAAAATATGGGGTTCGAATCTCACTAAGAAAGGACCAGCTTTATGTAATGTTGCTTCTGAACTTTATTATTTTAATTATGTTGGTAACTGCTCACGTATACCGATTAGAGAAGTGAGAATTGAACTAATCAAAAATGAATCGAAGTGAGTTGTTCTTTGCATGGAATTGAATTCATGCTTAGGACTTCGCTTCCGACATTACCTTCTGTCTTTTATAATGTTTATTGCAACCTTATTATTTCTTCTATCTTGCAGGCTTTTTGTTTGGTGGACTCTTCTTGTTGCTGGTTGGATATGCACCCAACAAGGATATCGCAGTACTTGAACTGACATTGGCTATTGGTTTCATTGGCCTATCAAGGAGTGGATTTATGGTCAATCATCTTGATATCGCACCTCGCTATGCTGGTCTTCTTTATGGTATAACTAATTGTTTGGGTACAATTCCCGGCATTCTTAGTCCTCCAATTGTCGGCATCATTACTAAGAACGAGGTAATCCTTGCAATTTATTTACAGATTTAATTTACAGGTTTGTTTTTGTTTATGTTTTTATGCTTGTCCTGTGAATTATGGGTGGGTATGATTTGATGAATTTGCCGTAAAATTTTTGAAATTTCTTGTTTTATCCTTGGAAGTAATGGACCTCTCTGTAATCCTGTTAAAGTGCCCTTACGGCTTTTTTATTCATTCGTGAATGGAATAAAACTCTACAAAAAAATATAAACGGTATCAGAATCAGCGCATTCGATTCTATACTTTTAACCCATAAAAAAGGCGGTAGGGGCACTTTAAAGTAGATCTTTTGTTGGGTCGAGCTCTGCAACTAATAAACCCTTTTCCATGGGCCTCCAGAGGTTCAGCATGATTAGTGAACCCGTGACGTAGAACGATCATGCAATGAGGCGTTATTCTCATTGGATGATTGTCAACTTTTTATCGTTTGAGTTTTCTTCTCGGTTCCTCAAACCTTTAAAGTTGGTTCGAATCATCTAATGCAAGCAGGTCTTTGTTTTGGTAAAGTTTTCATTTTCTTTTCTTAGACGAAGGAGGAATGGAGATACGTGTTCATCATATCATCGATTATGTATCTGTTCGGTTTGGTGTTTTTTCTCATATTTTCATCTGGTGAAAAACAACCGTGGGCTCAACCCAATAAAAAAGAAGAGAATGCACTGTTGAATGAAAATATTGGTTTAGCATCGGACACTTCGCCATCCACTGCAACCTCAGTATAGAAATTTACATAGAGGGCTCATTGCAAATGTTTTTTTATTTTTTCAATTTAAACAAATTTTTTTATTGCAGTGGAAATACACTATGTTATATTGTTTAAATATAACATAGACTTATGGGATTGCTTATGTCTAACACAGCTCCGCCATCCATGATTTCTTGCAACTTCTTTTCTGACGCGGAATAGGATGTCGTTTGACTGACCGCGCGGTTGTTGGTACCCTTTTCAATACGCCGCTATAGCGTTACCATCAATTTAATTACTTTGTTTAATAGCTGAAACGACGTGCGCAAAGTTATAGCTTTGTACCTTGGGAGACAATTTTTTAAAAAAGGCCAGGGTTGCGCACAGCGCAGGTTTGAAAAAATTTTCCTGATTATCTCCCATTAAAAGTCGATCCGTGTCATAGTAATGATGTCCTACCATGTCGCAGTCAGTGCCCCATTTCAAAGCCAAATTTTGTGTACTTATCGTGATCGAATGAAACAAAACATGCACCATAAGTAGTTAGTAAAGATTGAAATTTCTTTTTTATGCAAGAAGACCGGAATGTGATTTTGCATTGCAGTAGGCCATGAAAATTGATCAAGAAAACCATTTGATCGGTGTTATGTTTCAACACGGTTTTCGGTCCAGTCCGCGGTTTCGAAATATAACACTGGGGATATTATATTCCGTGAGGCTAGATCAAATTGGATATGGACAACAAGAAAGGTTTGGCTGCAACACACTTTCAGTTGTAAATATAGCAAGCATTAATGGCAGAAAAAAGCGTGAATAAGGGTTTATATTTTTTATTTTGACCAGTTATCATTTTATTCAAACAACATGGACCATTCGGCCATTGATGAAGATCCAAATAAAAGCCAACTTCCCAGAAGTGGGCCAAAATGGAGAATAACATGCGCCTGTCTTCCAAAAAGATATTTGCTTGCGATTCTTAGCTTCCTTGGATTTCTTAATGTCACCGCGTTAAGGGTGAATTTAAGTGTTGCACTAGTTGCTATGGTCTCAAGTGAAACGAATTCTACGGCCAGTGGAGATGTTAAAGTTCTTGTAAGGATTTATTTTGAATGTTTTTATGCAAGTTCTAAGGTAAAATTGCGGCGAAACATCGCATAGTTTTCATTAAATTGCTTAAATGGGTATTTTATTAAACTATTTTTCCCATTGTTAGAAAGCTGCAGAATTCAATTGGACTTCCAGAGAGCAGGGTAATATCAACTCAAATATATAAAACTTATTAAAAATCGAAATTGCATGTCAACTGTATCAAACTTCCGCGACATTTTTATTTTAGGTATCATTTTGAGCTCATCTTTCTATGGCTACATGGTAGCCCAGATACCTGGTGGATATCTTGCTGCTCGGTTTGGTGGTAAAAATATATTTGGTGGTGGAGTTTTGATAACTGCATTACTCACTTTATTGACTCCATTGGCTGCAAGAGGAAGTATGTATCTACTGATTGCAATTCGTGTACTTGATGGGTTTTTTAAGGTAATTAAAATTTAGAAATTTTATTCCCTAGTTGAGAATGTTGGTGCATTAATGCGATGAAATTAATGAATTTTTGTTACCAAGAAAGAAACATGTCTTCTTTATGATCACAGGGTCTGACAATTCCATGCAGGCATGCAATTTGGATCAAGTGGGCTCCACCAATGGAAAGAAGCAAATTGTCTTCAATAACATCTTCAGGTGAATATTAAGATCTGAGATCCTACTGGTTTGGAAGATATCCCGCGTTTTCGGAAATCCCTGCGCAGAGAAATAATCGGTCCCATCCCAATTTTTGTGGCTTTATTTTTCGCGAAAAGTAAATATTGTTGTCACGACCCTTGTTATTTTCCAAATCAGCCTCGTTAAGATGAAATAATTATAACAAGCTATAACACATACACGTTTTTTTTATAAGAAACCTGTTTATAAGAAACCTAGATCTAGACACCCTAAAATTTAAGAAACTTTTAGAACTATAAGGAAATATTTATGAAATATTAGAAATTTCGGAAACACGTTTTTTCCTCACGGATTTAACAAATGTCAACTATAGTAAGTATGTTTTATGTGCTAAGCATAACATTGTCGGCGCAATAGGACGATTTTTCGCATTGACGATTTTTCTTTGTCATAATACTAATATTTTGCCACATCCACGTTTTTTTCTTCATTTTTACTGCAACCATTTTCATTAAATTAAGAAACTTTTAAGAAACTTTTAGAACTAAAATGTGGCTAAAAATTAAGAAACTTTTACTACTAGGCCTTGAGCCAGGTTTCTTATAAAAAAAAACGTGTAAATATTATGTCATGATGTTTATCTGTTAATGTATTTTGAAGGTCTCATCGCGGGTATAGTATTTGGGATGGTGTTTTCTGGCTTGATTGCTGACAGCTTTGGTTGGCCGGCGGTTTTCTATTTCTTCGGTTAGCTTGAAAATATATTTGAATTTTTTTGTCTAATTTATCCCAATTAATTCACTTTAGCAATAGGAATGCTATTTTAATGCTGCTTTTATGCCATTGTTGCTACTGCATACTTTTAGGTGTTATGGCCATTATATGGAGTGCACTGTGGTTTTGGCTTGTCACTGACTCTCCACTTGACCATCCAACCATAACAGATAGAGAATTAAATTATTTAAAAACAGAACTTGCTGAAGATCATACCGAGAAACAGGTAATTTCAATGGCTGGTAGAAGACCTAATAATCTTTCTGAAGTGAAAAATGAAAAGTTGAATTCGAATTGCAATGTTAGTTAATACATGAAGTTTATTCTTCTCCATTCGTTAATACAGACAAATCTTGAGTTTCAACCGAGAGATGCAACCCATAATGCAATGATTTCTCTGTGACTCTCTACGTCAGGAGTGAATAATTAATGCTAATAAAGCTAGCATGTTATACTGCAATTTCTTATTTATTAGGTCGGCAATGTTCCATGGAAAAAAATTGCTATGTCAATTCCATTCTGGGCCATCATTGTCGCTCATTTCACAGAAAGTTGGGGCTACTATACATTTCTTACCTTGCTTCCTACCTACTTAAAAAGGGTTTTCCATTTTGATCTGAAAAAGGTAATTGCAATCTTCATTAAATTGATACGCCAAGAGGGTTTTAATTTTTAATGACTCATAAATTCTCTAAGCTATATGGCGTCTTCATGTTTGCAACATTGTTCTTCTTCCACTCTTTTTCCAGACTGGTTTCCTGTCAGCATTGCCATACCTCGTAATGATGGTTGTTGTTCTCACTGGAGGGAGGCTGGCAGATTTGCTAAGGACACGTAAAATACTGTGTACAACAGCTGTGAGAAAAATCTTCAACAGTTTGGGTCAGTTTCTTATCTTTTTTGAGAAATATCAAAACGTTCAACACTTAACGCTTAGTGTGTTTAACGTTTAGTATACTTATTAGTATATTTACCAACACTAAATTAGTGTATTATTTTTTCTTTAGTTAAATTAGTGTGTCATGACACGGGGGTTTTGATCTCCACCCAAAGTGCAACATGCCCTCTCAGGGGAAACGAGCGTTGGGAGGGCCCCCGGCTAGTATTAGTTAAATGGCTTCCTCCGTAAGGTTTTGTCATTTAAGAAAGTTTGATGTCCCAGCTGCCAAGTTTTAAAAATGACACTAAAAATCTGTCATTAGCTTTTGCTTGTTAGCGTTCAACTTTGTTTTCATTTCAGTACTTTTTCCACATGCTATTAATACTAGGAAACAACATTTCCTCAATTAAGACTGCGTGGAAAGAATATTAATTTAGGGCATAACAAGCCTGACCTAACAAGCATGCCCCGAAGGTATGGGGTTCGAATCTCACTAAGAAAAGACCAGCTTTATGTACTGCTGCTTCTGAACATTTTTATTTTAATTATATTGGTAACTGCTCACGTATACCGATTAGAGAAGTGAGAATTGAACTAATCAAAAATGAATCGAAGTGAGTTGTTCTTTGCATGGAATTGAATTCATGCTTAGGACTTCGCTTCCGACATTATCTTCTGTCTTTTATAATGTTTATTGCAACCTTATTATTTCTTCTATCTTGCAGGCTTTTTGTTTGGTGGACTCTTCTTGTTGCTGGTTGGATATGCACCCAACAAGGATATCGCAGTACTTGAACTGACATTGGCTATTGGTTTCATTGGCCTATCAAGGAGTGGATTTATGGTCAATCATCTTGATATCGCACCTCGCTATGCTGGTCTTCTTTATGGTATAACTAATTGTTTGGGTACAATTCCCGGCATTCTTAGTCCTCCAATTGTCGGCATCATTACTAAGAACGAGGTAATCCTTGCAATTTATTTACAGATTTAATTTACAGGTTTGTTTTTGTTTATGTTTTTATGCTTGTCCTGTGAATTATGGGTGGGTATGATTTGATGAATTTGCCGTAAAATATTTGGAATTTCTTGTTTTATCCTTGGAAGTAATGGACCTCTCTGTAATCCTGTTAAAGTGCCCTTACGGCTTTTTTATTCATTTGTGGATGGAATAAAACTCTACAAAATATATAAACGGTATCAGAATCAGCGCATTCGATTCTATACTTATAACCCTAAAAAAGGGGGTAGGGGCACTTTAAAGTAGATCTTTTGTTGGGTCGAGCTCTGCAACTAATAAACCCTTTTCCATGGGCCTCCAGAGGTTCAGCATGATTGGTGAACCCGTGACGTAGAACGATCATGCAATGAGGCGTTATTCTCATTGGATGATCGTCAACTTTTTATCGTTCGAGTTTTCCTCTCGGTTCCTCAAACCTTTAAAGTTGGTTCGACTCATCTATTGCAAGCAGGTCTTTGTTTTGTTAAAGTTTTCATTTTCTTTTCTTAGACGAAGGAGGAATGGAGATACGTGTTCATCATATCATCGATTATGTATCTGTTCGGTTTGGTGTTTTTTCTCATATTTTCATCTGGTGAAAAACAACCGTGGGCTCAACCCAATAAAAAAGAAGAGAATGCACTGTTGAATGAAAATATTGGTTTAGCATCGGACACTTCGCCATCCACTGCAACCTCAGTATAGAAATTTACATACAAAGCTCATTGCAAATGTTTTTTTATTTTTTCAATTTAAACAAATTTTTTTGGAAATACACTATGTTATATTGTTTAAATATAACATAGACTTATGGGATTGCTTATGTCTAACACAGCTCCGCCATCCATGATTTCTTGCAACTTCTTTTTTGGCGCAGAATAAGATGTCGTTTGAATGACTGCGCGGTTGTTAGTACAACTTTTTCCCGACTCTCTCCCATTATAAAAGTCGATCCGTGTCATGGTGATGACGTCATACCTTGTCGCAGTCAGTGCCCCATTTCAAAGCCAAATTTAGTATACTTATTGTGATCGAATCAAACAAAACATGCACCACAGTAGTTAGTGAAGATTTAAATTTCATTTTTATGCAAGAAGACGGGATGCAAGTGATTTTTGATTGCAGTAGGGCTTTTATGAAAATTGATCAAGAAAAACATTTGGTCGGGTTAACCAGGAGTCTAGTTTATCAGTTTCATCAGTTTCATCAGCTCCTATACAAAGATTTATTTTCTTTTGTCCATAATAATGGGCTTTTTCACGTAGATTTTCCTTGCGCCGTTGTGTTGGGCAAGTTGTCATATTGTTCATCATCTTTGTTCAAGTGGCACTCACAAGCACTTCTCCTTTTTGTGGGCTCCATTTATCCTTATACACATGAAAACCTTTCACGTATGAATCCACACAAAATTCTTTTAAAACCACAATTTGTATGGTAATCTTCAACATAGTTTTTGGATATAGAATTTAAATAGAGTTTATTTTGCTTTCCTGACTCGAATATAACTAATTTAGCTAAGAAAATCCGGGCATCCGCTAAGTCGCACATTCGCTTACTCGAACAAATTTCGATTTACCTTCAGAGTTCGAGTAAGCGGATGCCAACTGTATTACTTTCCCGTAGGAGAGCACAGACACGTCGCTACGCAACAGTAATAATCTTGCAGATAATGGCTTTTGCGTATAATTGTGGTTAACATTCGGATCATTAGTGGCAGAAAAAGGCGTGAATAAGGGTTTATATTTTTTATTTTGACCAGTTATCATTTTATTTAAACAACATGGACCATTCGGCCATTGATGAAGATCCAAATAAAAGCCAACTTCCCAGAAGTGGGCCAAAATGGAGAATAACATGCGACTGTCTTCCAAAAAGATATTTGCTTGCGATTCTTAGCTTCCTTGGATTTCTTAATGTCACCGCGTTAAGGGTGAATTTAAGTGTTGCACTAGTTGCAATGGTCTCAGGTGAAACGAATTCTACGGCCAGTGGAGATGTTAAAGTTCTTGTAAGGATTTATTTTGAATGTTTTTATGCAAGTTCTAAGGTAAAATTGGGGCGAAACATCGCATAGTTTTCATTAAATTGCTTTATGGGTATTTTATTAAACTATTTTTCCCATTGTTAGAAAGCTGCAGAGTTTAATTGGACTTCCAGAGAGCAGGGTAATGTCAACTGAAATATATAAAACTTATTTAAAATCGAAATTGCATGTCAACTGTATCAAAGTTCCCGGACATTTTTATTTTAGGTATCATTTTGAGCTCATCTTTCTATGGCTACATGATAGCCCAGATACCTGGTGGATATCTTGCCGCTCGGTATGGTGGTAAAAATATATTTGGTGGTGGAATTCTGATACTTGCATTACTTACTTTGTTAACCCCTTTGGCTGCAAGAGGAAGCATGTATCTACTGATTGTAATTCGCGTACTTGGGGGGTTTTTCGAGGTAATTAAAATTTAGAAACTTCATTCCCTAGTTGAGAATGTTGGTGCATTAATGCGACGAAATTAATGAATTTATGTTACAAAGAAAGAAACATGTCTTCTTTATGATCACAGGGTCTGACATTTCCATGCATGCATGCGATTTGGAGTAAGTGGGCTCCACCAATGGAAAGAAGCAAATTGGCTTCAATAACATATTCAGGTAAATATTAAGATCTGAGATCCTACTGGTTTGGAAGTTATCCCGCGTTTTCGAAAAGCCCTGCGCAGAGAAATAATTTTGTGGCTTTATTCTCCGTGAAAAGTAATTATTGTTGCCACGATTAAGGATATTTTCCAAATCAGCCTCGTTAAGATGAAGAAATTATAACAAGTCTATAACACATAAATATTATTTATGTCATGATGTTTATCTGTTAACGTATTTTGAAGGTCCCATCGCGGGTATAGTATTTGGGATGATGTTTTCTGGCTTGATTGCTGACAGCTTTGGTTGGCCAGCGGTTTTCTATTTCTTCGGTTAGCTTGAAAATATATTTGAATTTTTTTGTCTAATTTATCCCAATTAATTCACTTTAGCAATAGGAATGCTATTTTAATGTTGCTTTTATGCCATTGTTGCTACTGCATACTTTTAGGTGTTATGGCCATAATGTGGAGTGCACTGTGGTTTTGGCTTGTAACTGATTCTCCATTTGACCATCCAACCATAACAGATAAAGAATTAAATTATTTAAAAACAGAACTTGCTGAAGATCATACCGAGAAACAGGTAATTTCAATGGCTGGTAGAAGACCTAATAATCTTTCCGAAGTGAAAAATGAAAAGTTGAATTCGAATTGCAATGTTAGTTAATACATGAAGTTTATTCTTCTCCATTCGTTAATACAGACAAATCTTGAGTTTCAACCGAGAGATGCAACCCATAATGCAATGATTTCTCTGTGACTCTCTACGTCAGGAGTGAATAATTAATGCTAATAAAGCTAGCATGTTATATTCCAATTTCAATTTCTTATTTATTAGGTTGGCGATGTTCCATGGAAAAAAATTGCTATGTCAATTCCCATGTGGGCCATCATTGTCGCTCATTTCACAGAAAGTTGGGGCTACTATACACTTATTACGTCACTTCCTACCTACTTAAAAAAGGTTTTCCATTTTGATCTGAAAAAGGTAATTGCAATCTTAATTAAATTGGTACGCCAAGAGGGTTTTAATCTTAAATGACTCATAAATTCTCTAAGCTATATGGCGTCTTCATTTTTGCAACATTGTTCTTTTTCCACTCTTTTCAGACTGGTTTCCTGTCAGCATTGCCATACCTCGTAATGATAGTTGTTGTTCCCACTGGAGGGAGGCTGGCAGATTTGCTAAGGACACGTAAAGTACTGTCTACAACAGCTGTGAGAAAAATCTTCAACAGTTTGGGTCAGTTTCTTATCCTTTCTGAGAAATGTTTCTGAGAGTGTTGATATCAGTCGTGAATTGCATATTAGTTAAATGGTTTACTCTGTAAGGTTTTCTGGGTTTTCTCATTTAAGAAATTTTTATGTCCCAGCTGCTAAGTTTTAAAAACCACACTAAAATCTGTCATTAGCTTTTTGCGTGTTGGCGTGGAGCTTTTTTTTCATTTGAGTACTTTTTCCACATGTTAGTAGGAATAGTATAAAATAAAGTTTAATCAATTAAGACTGGGTGGGAAGAATATTACTTTATGGCATAACAAGCTTAAGCTAACGAGCATGCCCCGAAAGTATGGAGTTCGAATCTCACTAAGAAAAGACCAGCTTTAAGTACTGCTGCTTCTGAACTTTTTTATTTTAATTATATTGGTAACTGCTCACGTATACCGATTAGAGAAGTGAGAATTGAACTAATCAAAAATGAATCGAAGTGAGTTGTTCTTTGCATGGAATTGAATTCATGCTTAGGGCTTCGCTTCCGACATAATCTTCTGTCTAACCTTAATATTTCTTCTATCTTGCAGGCTTTTTGTCTGCTGGACTCTTCTTGTTGCTGGTTGGATATGCACCCAACAAGGATATCGCAGTACTTGAACTGACATTGGCTGTTGGTTTCAGTGGCCTATCAAGGAATGGATTTCTAGTCAATCATCTCGATATCGCACCTCGCTATGCTAGTCTTCTTTTTGGTATTACAAATTGTTTGGCTACAATTCCTGGCATTCTTAGTCCTACAATTGTCGGCATCATTACTAAGAACGAGGTAATCCTTGCAATTTATTTACAGATTTATTTTACAGGTTTGTTTTTGTTTATGATTTTATGATTGTCCTGTGATTTATGGGTGGGTATGATTTGATGAATTTGCCGTAAAATTTTGAGGATTTCTTGTTTTATCCTTGGAAATAATGCACCTCTCTGTAATCCTGTTAAAGTGGATGTTTTATTTATTTGTGAATTGAATAAAACTCGGTACGCGGACTTCAAGTCTGAAAATTATTTTTAAATCAGACGCGTAGTTCACGAGTTATAACGCGTGGAAGTGTCGATGTTTCGTCATTTTCGCCGTTTTCCTTGTCCCACTTTTAGGACTGGGTCGAGTCCACTATGACATCATAGTGGGAACCCCGCTTGTTCCCCTACTGAAGCAACAAGTTTGACATATATTTTCTCTCGTACGACGGGCTCGATGTGTTTTTTTACTTGGATGATTAGAAAAAGGATGGCACATAATGGGATCGGGATTTTTCAAAGCTTTTCGGTAAGAATACAGACAGTTTTGCGATTTGCAATGCATGTTTCACTTTACAATAAATACCGTCTCGGTCCGTTTTACCATTGTGTGGGAACATTCCGGAGAAGTCTAAATCTATAGGTCTCCATAGAATTCCAATTTATGCAAATTCTGAAGTCCTGAAGTCATCAGAAAAAGGAACAGACTTCATCGATGCTAAACGAGAAGATCAGTGGAGTTTAATTGCGAAGTTTCAATTCTTACAGCAGGACCTTCAGTCCAGTACGAGTGTATGTTGTTCCTCCTCTATTCTTTTATTTGCAGCTGACAATCTAGCTACAAATTTATTGAGACAGATCAGTGCAAATCCAGGATGTTCTGCAATAAATTGAATTTTGCCAACCTTCTCAATAACTTTGCAGTTAGGAAATGCCAACATACAGCCCTCAATTTCATTGCATTAGAAACTTTCATGTGCATTCATAAGTAATTCTGCTGCGCATTTTCCACACTTGCACCTAATGAAAAGCAGTAGTTCGCATTTGTTTAACAACTCAACTCAGGCTAAATAAATTATAGGCTTATTAATCCCTCCTTCGTCGCTAGAGTCACTATTATCAATATGATCAACACGAACAGCACCTGCAATTGCAACCTTGCCTCTTCAGTACGGGAAAAAGAACGGGTTTCCCACTATGATGTCATAGTGGACTCGACCCAGTCCTAACAGTGGGACACGAAAGTGTGAATATAAACGCTCGTGACTCAAAAACTACTCATCGGATCAAAAAAATATAAACGGTATCAGAATCAGCGCATTCGATTCCATACTTATAACCCTAAAAAAGGTGGTAGGGGCACTTTAAAGTAGATCTTTGGTTGGGTCGAGCTCTGCAACTAATAAACCCTTTTCCATGGGCCTCCAGAGGTTCAGCATGATTGGTGAACCCGTGACGTAGAACGATCATGCAATGAGGCGTTATTCTCATTGGATGATCGTCAACTTTTTATCGTTTGAGTTTTCCTCTCGGTTCCTCAAACCTTTAAAGTTGGTTCGACTCATCTAATGCAAGCAGGTCTTTGTTTTGTCAAAATTTTCATTTGTTTTTCTTAGACGAAGGAGGAATGGAGATACGTGTTCATCATATCATCGATTATGTATCTGTTCGGTTTTGTGTTTTTTCTCATATTTTCATCTGGTGAAAAACAACCATGGGCCCAATCAGATGAAAATCCGGCAATGAATGAAAACAATGTCGCAACAATTGGTACTTCGCGAACAACTATAGCTTCTGTTGTGTAGAGTTGCAATACTAGTTATTAAATGCAACTTAAGCAAGGTAATTTTTATAAGGAATTATCACGAATGGTGTATGTTTGACATCACACTGGCGCATGGCAATGCTAAATACTGAGTTGACATTTTCGTTTTGATTTCTAACACTTATGAGGTACATATGTATGCTGGTAAAGTATTTGGGATGATGGTTTCTTGCTTGATTGCTTTGGTTGGCCAGCAGTTTTTTATTTCTTTGGTCGGCTTAAGATATCTGAATTTCTTTATCTAATTTATCCTAGTTACTTCGCTTAAGCAATAAGAATGCCTTTGTGTGGTTTCATAGCATTGTGAATATCAATCTTGATACTGCATATTTTGATACTACGTATATTGTTATATCATAAATGATGTACCAAATAACATAGTCAATTTTCCACACTATCCTTTTTTGATCCTTTATAGGAAATGCCATCATGAATGCTTGAATAGTTTTCTTTCTTTATCCATTCAGCCACTTACTTTGTAACTGTTCTCAGTCATGATTGGCCGAACTTTCAACTTATGCCCTGGGGGCACTTGGCTTATTTTTTGTATGTAGGGACATCTTGATATTCAAACCGACAAACATTGTTTCGATCTATCGATATGTAATTAAATTTCTTTTGAAGGCCAGGTATTAAAGCACGACCGACCATATCAAAGACAATATTAGTTTTGAATGAGCAGATCTTTTTCGGTCATATTGTTATACCATAAATAATCTAGCAGTTTTCTATTTCTTTAGTTAGCTGGAAAAGATATTTAAATTTCCTTATCCAATTTATCCTAGTTAATTCGCTTAAACAATAAGAGTGCTATTTTTTGTGTTGTTTTATAGCATTGTGAATATCAATCTTGATATTGCATATTTTTGGGTGTTATAGCCATATGATGTGGAGTGTATTGTTTTTTGGCTTGCTACTAATTCTACATTTGTTCATTCTATAACAACAGACAGAGAATTGAAATATCTGAAGGCAATGCTTGCCTTGCTGAAGATTTTCTTGAAGAAAGAGTTTGCTCAGCTGCGAATATGAGGCGGTTTTGTTCATCAACATCAAGGAACACAAAGGGGGGTGTCCTCTATGGCTTGCGAAGTATTTTTTGTGGCCAACGATCTGAATAGATTATTGAATTTGTAGATTTGAAAATTTTTGAATACACTATCAAATAGTTTCAATTTTTTAATAAACAGATTCCCTAATGCCCAACTGTTCAATAGTTTATAGTTGAGAAATACGTGAACTTTTTTAATAAAGGGTGAGTTAGACATTTCTTCAGTTCCTAAAGCATTTGATCTTCTTCTGTCGTATTGTTATATCATAGATAATGTAGCAAATAATGTAGTCAATATTCCACACAAAATGCCATCATGAATGCTTGAATAGTTTTCTTCTTTTATCCATTCAGCCACTTATAAATTTATTCAGACAATATGGACCACTCGGCCATTTCTAAGTACCTGGGTGAAAACCAAAATATGCATGGATTATTATTTTGTTCCCTTCGATTTCATTTCAGCTAGTCCTCAATTTATTCAATCAACATGGATCACTCGACCGTCGATGAAGATGCAAGTAATCCAGATGAAAACCAAGTTCACAAACGCAGATCAAAATGGAAAATAACATGCGACTGTCTTCCAAAAAGATATTTGCTTGCAATTCTTGGCTTCCTTGGATTTCTTAATGTCACCGCGTTGAGGGTGAACTTGAGTGTTGCACTAGTTGCAATGGTCTCAAATAAAACCATTTATACAGCCAGTGGAGAAGTTAAAATTTTTGTTAAGTGTTTATTTTGATTTTTGATTCAAAGTTCTGAGGTTGGCTAGAGGCAGAACATAACTTGAGCCCGCATTTTTTGAACTTAATTGTTTGCTTATTCATAGGAAGCTGCAGAATTTAATTGGACTTCTAAAGACCAGGGTAATTTCAACATTAGCTATTATGATAGTTTCATTCTATTCATTATGAAATATTGAATTTGGATTTCAACTATATCAAAGTCTCTCTACTCTTCTGTTTTAGGAATCATTTTGAGCTCATCCTTCTATGGCTACCTGATAACTCAGATTCCTGCTGGATATTTTGCTGCTCGGTTTGGTGGTAAAAATATATTTGGTGGTGGAATTTTGATAACTGCATCACTGGCTTTGCTGACTCCATTGGCTGCCAGAGGAAGCATGTATCTACTGATTGCAATTCGTGTTCTTCAGGGATTGTGTAATGTAAATAAATATTCCAGTTTGTTATGACAAGATGTAATCCTCGGTGCATTGCACACTTTACTTGCGAATTTTCTTCACAGAGAACGAGATCTGTCCTTGCTGTTTTGACAGGGTGCGACGTTTCCATGTATGCATGCAATTTGGAGTAAATGGGCTCCACCAATGGAAAGGAGCAAATTGGCTTCAATAACATATTCAGGTAAATATATCATGGTTGTTTTGAAGAAAATCTCGAGCTTTAGAAAGATGCAGAAATATTCGGCCACACAATTTGCTGCGTTCTTTTCTGCCCTTTTCAAAAAGCAATTTATAGAATAAGCTGAAATATTAAAAAGTGCGGTTGCACTTTTTGCCGTGCCTTTCAAAATAATGTTGCTAAGCCAAGTCTGCATGATTTTAATTCCTTGTCAGGCTAATTGTCGTGATTTCTGACTCTTGACTGTTTCTTTCAAGGTCCATATGCTGGTATAGTATTTGGGATGCTGTTTTCAGGCTTGATTGCTGACAGCTTTGGTTGGCCGGCAGTTTTTTATTTCTTCGGTTAGCTTAATAAGATATCTGAATTTCTTTATCTAATTTGTTCTAGTTAATTGACATAAACAATAACAATTATATTTTGATTTTTGTTTTATACAATGGTGAAAGTCCATCTTGATACTGCTTATATTTTCAGGCATAGTAACCATGATGTGGAGTGTACTGTGGTTTTGGCTTGTCACTGATTCTCCATTTGATCATCCAACAATAGCAGAAGAAGAAGGGAATTATTTAAAAAAAGAACTTGCTGAAGATCATACTGAACAAAAAGTAATCTGATCAGAAAATAATTTTTCTACAAGAAATACTGGTTACAGCCAAACAAAACTAGAATATGATTTGCGTTACTTATTTTTAAGGTGACCAAAATCCCATGGAAGGAAATTGCGACATCAATGCCATTCTGGGCCATCATTGTAGCTCATTTCACAGATAATTGGGGCTACTATACACTTCTTACGTTACTTCCTACCTATCTAAAAAAAGTGTTACATTTCGATCTGCAAAAGGTAATTACAAGATTCATTGACGTAATATGTCAAAAGTGTTTTCATTTTGAATAACTTATAAATTCCTTACTCTATCTTTCCCAGACTGGTTTCATGTCAGCATTGCCGTACCTCGTAATGATGATTGCTGTTCTATCCGGAGGGAGGCTGGCTGATTTTCTAAGAGCACGTAAGGTACTGTCTGCAACAGCTGTGAGAAGAATCTTCAACAGTTTAAGTGAGTTTCTTAATCACATTACAAATCTTAGTCTAACCCATTTTAAGAAATGTTTTTGAAAATGCTGCTCTCGTCACGAGTTTGATTAAGTGTTTCTTCTGGAAGTCTTTAGGTTTTCTCACTCATTACTTTTGCATTATCGGAATATTACAAGATTACACTTCGTTCTTGTTTTCTGTTCGTCCTGATGACTTTGATGCATCGCTTCGCTTACTTACTGTTCTGTATTCCCATCTCTATCCCAACTGGTGTGGATTGCTACAGAGGAAACAACTCGACCTGAAATGTATTGAGCTCAGCTCCCTGTGTTGGCATTACGACTTTGTTTTTCCAAGAGCTCTCTTTCTATATATTATCGATTGCATGCACCTGAAATTTCCGACTAAAACTGAATTCAACCCCGTCGAGTAGTCGGAAATCAATTTGATTGGGACACGGCTACTTATTAACAACTTTTCTTTAACTTTCCTCGTTTCCAATTTCTATTTTCTGCCCATTGTAATGTTGATTGCAACCTCGTGTGATCTTGCTAAATCTGCATTTGTTGTATCTTGCAGGCTTTGTCTTCAAAGGGCTCTTCTTGGTACTAGTTGGATATACATCAAGTAAGAACATTGCCATTCTTGAACTGACCTTAGCAGTTGGTTTCAGTGGCCTATCAAAAAATGGCTTTCTTGTCAATCATCTTGATATTGCACCTCGCTATGCTAGTCTTCTTCTGGGTATTACGAATTGTTTTGCCACAATTCCCGGCATTCTCAGCCCCACTATTGTCGGCATCATGACGAAGAATGAGGTAATCTTTATCATTTATATGTTAATATATCCATGCAAATGTATTTTTCAGGTTTATTTTCCGTCTTTCTTATTATTGCTCCATGAATCAGGGACAGGTCTGAGGTGGATAGTTCTGTCATAATTGTAGAGCATTCTTTGGTAGTGCCTCATGTTTTGGGCTCTTGAGGTTGGACTCTTTTGGAACCCTGGAACTGATGGATCCTATGCGTTGCTAGTGAATACCTTTCTGTCGTCCTCTGGGCCCTAACATATAGATCTGACCAATGCAATGTGGATATCGAGCACTGCATTTCTTTAATGTTCGTATTCTTCTCTCTCTTTCTCAAATTTTTGAAGTTGACGTAGTTCTCTGTTCGTTTTTTAGACGCAAGAAGAATGGAGATACGTTTTTATAATAGCATCGACTGTCCTTGTATTTGGTTTCCTGTTTTTTCTCATGTTTTCTTCTGGTGAAAAACAACCATGGGCTCAACCGGATAAAAAAGAAGAGAATGTACCTTTATTGAATGGAAAAAATGGTGTGACATTTGGCACTTCTCAATCAAGTGAAGTCTCTGTGTAGAATGTTAAACAAAGAGAGATAATTTTACATTTTTGACTTGCGACGCGCTTGCATTCAAGCGAGTAGATGTTGGTGATTGGGGAAGAATGTTGTGGTCAGTGTCAGTGTTCTGTGTTTCTGTTTCTGTTTACTTGTCCATACAAGGTAATGTGCCTCAGATTCAAACGTTCACTTTTCATTTGAAATGAGGCTACCAAGCTATTGATTTAAAATGAGGCCACCAAGTATGATATTATTTTACAATTTTCATTGGATAAAATATAAACTTGTTGAAACAAAAACAACAAACAACATGACGTGCCATACTAGACGCTGGGCACGCTGTGGCAGGGCGGGACCACGAGCACTATCACGAACGGAGACGGGGAGCATTTTTGACTTGTTGTTGGGAGCATCAGGAGAAAGGAAGAACGTTTTCTAGCTGTATGCTTATGCAACTAATACAGGCGATAATTAGGACTCTATCCATTGTTTCTTCTCTCCAATGCTCAATGGCTTTATTTATTTCGTTATTAAGAGAGAAGTGAGAGCCATGAAAATGCAGTGTCTGAGCTTTCATTTGGCAAAAAACTAAGTTAAGTTATGCACAAAGAATCAAAGCAATCGATTTCGTCCGGCCGCATATCCCCATTACCAGAAATTTTTAAGAGTGATCCTCCTGGATTTATTCACCGGAAGCTTGCAAATATTTTACAAAACCTCTTTATGCAAGAACCTTCAGATGAATCGCTTTGCTCGTCAGAAACAACAATGGGAGTTGTTGCACATAAAAGGCTGCTTTGAATAATTTTCAATGGTCCATGAAATATCGTTTGTGCGAAAGATATAGACTATTCAAACGACAGTACATTTGTTCAATGTTAAATCAGAATTGTGAAATGGAATTCTAATTACAAAGTTCTGTTCCAAGCTTTTTTTCTGATTCGGCAAAGATATTTTCAAGTTTGCTGCTTTTTCAATAATACACATCTTTGAAATCAAAGGTGTTGCAAACTAATGAAGTTGAAAAATTCTGCTCTTTTTGATAAAAGGTAAGTGTAATATGTTACATTTCGTAAGTAGTGCGGCATGTGATGTAGTAAATATTGCATTTTTGTTGGCGTTTGGCCTTGAACTTTGACACGGAATGGCAAAATGAATGCATGAGCAACCTTCTTTACCAAAAAAAACTTGGTTGAATATTCGTCTAGACGCAGGTTCACATTCGACGCAGATTCGACGCAGATTCACTTTAGATGCCTATAACTGCGAAGAAGTAGAAAATACACCAGCAATTTTGCATATTATAGGCATCAGCATTACCATGGGCCTCATTTGAGCAAAAAACCGAGTTTCTATCTCTTACAGGTGGCCCGAGAAAACTCCAGACAAGAGCACCCCTATTTGAGGAAGTGAAGACTTTAGGAGTCTCGCACAGTTTCAAGTATCCCGTACGGGATTAAAACCTTAAAATACACCAGCAATGTTGCGTATTATAGGCATCAGCATTACCATGTGCATCATTTGAGCCAAAAACCAAGTTTCTATCTCTTACAGGGGGCCCCAAAAAACTCCGGATAGGAGCACCCCTATTTGAGGAAGTGAAGACTTTAGGAGTCTCGCACAGTTTCAAGTATCCCGTACGGGATTAAAACTTCAAAATACACCAACAATGTTGCATATTATAGGCATTAGCATTAGCATGTGCATCATTTGAGCAAAAAACCGAGTTTCTATCTCTTACAGGGGGCCCGAGAAAACTCCGGATAGGAGCACCCCCATTTGAGGAATTGAATACTTTACGAGTCTCGCACAGTTTCAAGTATCCCGTACGGGATTAAAACTTCAAAATACACCAACAATGTTGCATATTATAGGCATTAGCATTACCATGTGCATCATTTGAGCAAAAAACCGAGTTTCTATCTCTTACAGGGGGCCCCAGAAAACTCCGTATAGGAGCACCCCCATTTGAGGAAGTGAAGACTTTTTTGAGTCTCGCACAGTTTCAAGTATCCCGTACGGGATTAAAACCTTAAAATACACCAGCAATGTTGCATATTATAGGCATCAGCATTACCATGTGCATCATTTGAGCCAAAAACCGAGTTTCTATCTCTTACAGGGGGCCCCAGAAAACTCCGGATAGGAGCAACCCCCATTTGATAAATTTGAGATTTTTACGAGTGTCGCACAGTTTAAAGTATCTCGTACGGGATTCAAACCGCAAAATACACCAACAATGTTGCACCAGCACGTAAAACCTTTGAATTGTTAAATCATTGGCTAAGAAATCAGTGATTATTAATTCCACCTCGAGTGACTTATTTATTCGACTTTGACATTCAAATTTTTTGTTTAACTGGCCTTCCGATATATATAATTTTCAAAGCAAGTATTGCGATAAATAAACAACGAGAGGTTTTGTAGTCGACAAATAGCAGCGGAAATTAATTGTAAAAGTAAACACGCGAACGCGATCGCGAATTTCATTCCGAAAAAAATCTGATGCTGTTCATGCTGAGCCACTGTCATTAAAATGATAAATGTCATTGTTTTCAAAGCCCAGGTTCTGGGTCGGGGCTCGGTTGAGGTCCTTCCTCGGGTTATACTCCGCAGTGTTCGTTCTGAAAAACATTCCTGATGTTAAATGGGGGTGCTCCTATCCGGAGCTTTCTCGGGCCCCCTGTAAGAGATAGAAACTCGGTTTTTTGCTCAAATGATGCCCATGCTAATGCTGATGCCTATAATATGCAACATTGCTGGTGTATTTTCTACTTCTTCGCAGTTATAGGCATCTAAAGTGAACCTGCGTTGAATCTGCGTCGAATCTGCGTCGAATGTGAACCTGGGTCTAGACGAATATTCAACCAAGTTTCGAACGGCACCTTCTTTCCGTCTCATCATTTTAGCTTGCTGTCAATTTATTTAATCAACAAACATGGATCACACAGCCATCGATGAAAATCCAAATAAAGACCAATTACCCAAACAAAAATCAAAATGGAGAATAACATGCGACTGTCTTCCAAAAAGATATTTGCTTGCAATTCTTTGTTTTCTTGGATTTCTCAATGTCACCACGTTGAGGGTGAATTTGAGTGTTGCACTAGTTGCAATGGTCTCAAATAAGACCATTACCACAGCCAGTGGAGATTTTGAACATATTGTAAGTATTTCTATTTATTTTGAAATTTTTAATACAAATACGGAGGTAAAGGCGATGATATGAAAGTAAATGAAATGTCAAAGTTTACTGATCATTTCATTTTGGTGCATGATTTGTTGTCATTTGTTTACAAATATCATATTACATTCAACTTTGAAGTGGGACCCTGACTGCGACATGATGTAACATTATAACCATGACACAGAGTGACTTTTACAGTTGATGATCATATTCCATTGCACGTATTATTATGTTGACACTGACATTCCCCGTTATCTACTTCCACCCTCTGCCTTGCCCTGGCACTGGCTGACCCCTCTCCTGCAGTTTAACGTCACAACCAAAAGTACCCCAATTACCCCCAATTATTCCCCGCATACCAGGTTTTAAACTCACAAAAATTCTTAAAATTTTTGAAAATTAGAGAAAATAATTTGATTTTCATTTTTTACGAAACCATTCTTGATTTATGAGCTATTTTTTGAGCTATTATGTCGTGGCTATGACTTCTGGGGTTGTTAAAGATGAAATGGCAAATTTGCTCTATGATTTGCTGAAGTTGTGTCATTGAAGGAATGGCTTTACTTGACCAATTTCTATTGTGGAAACGGTTTCATGACCAGTTAAACAAGGTTTACAGTAAAATTTAAAATATCCTATCAGTGTTTTGGTTGCAATGGGCTTTTAAACCGAATTGTCTGTTAATCTTTAGGAAGCTGCAGAATTTAATTGGACTTCCAAAGACCAGGGTAATTTCAACATTCATTGAAATATCAACCATTTGTTGGAACTTTTGTTTTATTCATTATCAAACTGTGTCCACTTTTTTGTTTTAGGAATAATTTTGAGCTCATCTTTCTATGGCTACGTCATAACTCAGATACCTGGTGGATATCTTGCTACTCGGTTTGGTGGTAAGAATATATTTGGTGGTGGAATTCTGATGACTGCATTACTCACTTTATTGACCCCGTTGGCTGCAAGAGGAAGCATGTATCTACTGATTGCAATTCGTGCTCTTCAGGGATTGTGTAATGTAAATAAATATTCCAATTTGTTATCACATGATGTAATCCTTGGTCCATTGCGCACTTCGTTTTTGGATTTTATTTACAAAGAATAGCTTATGTTTTTGCTGTTTTCACAGGGTGTGACATTTCCATGTATGCATGCAATTTTGAGTAAATGGGCTCCACCAATGGAAAGGAGCAAATTGGCTGCAATAACATATTCAGGTGAATATTGAGATTGGAGGGCCGCAGTGAAAACCCGGGAAACCATTAGTTTACACTTTTTGTGGCGTTTTTCTCTTTTTTTTTTCAAAAAATAAACAAAAAATAAGACTCGCCAGCATGATAAAACACGTTTTTTTATAAGAAACCTGGCTGAAGGCCTAGTAGTAAAAGTTTCTTAATTTTTAGCCACATTTTAGTTCTAAAAGTTTCTTAAAAGTTTCTTAATTTAATGAAAAAAGTTGCACTGAAAACAAAGAAAAAAACGTGGATGCAGCAAATTATTAGTTAACAAAGAAAAATCATCAATGCGAAAAATCGTCATGTGGAGCCGACAATGTTATGCTTAGCACATAAAACATACTTAATGTAGTTGACATCTGTTAAATCCGTAAAGGAAAAACGTGTTTCTGAAATTGCTAATGTTTCTTAAATATTTCCCTGTAGTTCTAAAAGTTTCTTAAATTTTAGGGTGTCTAGAACTGGTTTTCGTTTAAACCGGTTTCTTATAAAAAAAAGGGTATCTACAAAATTGCAGCTCAGGTTTTAAAAAATGTCTTATTAAAAATGTTATTAAAAAATGTCGCGATTTCTAACCCTTAACTTTCTCTTACATCCTTACAAGGTCCACTCGCGGGTACAGTATTTGGACTCTTGTTTTCTGGTTTGATCGCTGACAGATTTGGTTGGCCTAAAGTTTTCTATTTCTTTGGTTAGCTTAATCAAATATATGAATTTATTTATCTAATTTACCCCAGTTAGCTTACATAAACAATAGGAATGCTATTTAAATTGTGGTTTTTTACCATGGTGAAAATCAATCTTGTTACCGCATATTTTTAGGCATATCAGCCATGACGTGGAGTGCTTTTTGGTTTTGGCTTGTAACTGATTCTCCATTTGATCATCCAACAATAACAGAAGAAGAATTGAAGTATTTAGAAACAGAACTCGCTAAAGATCACACTGAAGAAAAAGTAACCTTGATTATGAATCACATAATAATTTTTCGACGAGAAATACTCATAGTACATATAAAAACACCTGCCTTATAATTTCTATTGTTTATCTTCAGATCACCAAAATCCCATGGAAGGAAATTGCGACATCAATGCCATTCTGGGCCATCGGTGTCGCTCATATTGCAGAGAATTGGGGCTACTATACACTACTTATGTCACTTCCAACCTACCTCAAAAAAGTTTTACATTTCAATCTGGAAAAGGTAATTACAATATATATTGATTTAACTTGATAAGAATACTTTCATCTTCAGTAACTCGACAATTTATTGGTCTATCTTGTTTTAGACTGGTCTTTTGTCGGCATTACCATACGTCGCAATGATAATAGTTGTTCACATTGGAGGAAGGCTAGCCGATTATCTCAGATCACGTAAAATTTTGTCTACAACCGCTGTGAGAAAGATCTTCAACAGTTCAGGCGAGTTGATAACCTATCTCAACCCATTTTTTCGGAAACACAGTTTCGTTCAGTTAACTCTAGCCCTGATACTAAACCTGGCCTCAACCCCAACCTTGTCCAAACAATGGCTACAGAACAAGGTTATGGCTTAAGCCTTCCAGCCTTGGATACCAAGTGAAAATTACACGTTTTAAGAAACTATTATTGTTAGTGCACAATCGTAATTCAGTACCAATATCGACGACGTTTTCATATTGCCTTTCTCAGTCGTTAGTACCTTTCTCTCGAAGTCATTAAGCTTCCTCAATCATCCTCATTTTAGAGTCCATCGGGATATTAAGATGTTACCTTTCGTTCCCTGACTTTCTATTTGGGTCAGTGACGCATAACTTTTATGTATTGTATCATATACTCACTGCTCTGTTTACCTATCTCTATCCAATTTCATATTGTTTATCACAGAGGATACAACTTTTCCCAATGTTTCTAAGTACTTTCAGCATTGGCTCAGGATAGGACTTTGTTTTTCCAAGAGTTCTCTCTCTATATATATTATCGATTGCATGTACCTGAAATTTCCGAATAAAAATGAATTCAACCCCGTCGAGTAGTCGGAAATCAATTTGATTGGGACACGGCTACTTATTAACAGCTCTTCTTTAACTTTCCTCGTCTCCAGTTTCTATTTTCTGCCCATTGTTGTAATGTTGATTGCAACCTCGTGTGATCTCTGCATTTGTTGCATCTTTCAGGCTTTGTCATCAAGGCATTCTTCTTGTTAATAGTTGGATATGCCTCTAACAAGGATATTGCTATACTTGAACTGACTTTGGCTGTTAGTTTCAGTGGCCTATCGAGGAATGGATTTCTAGTCAATCATCTCGATATTGCACCTCGCTATGCTGGGCTTTTAATTGGTATTACTAATTGCTTCGCTGCAGTCACCGGTGTTGTCAGTCCTACTATAGCTGGCATTATTACGAAGAACGAGGTAATCAGATTATTTTTACATTTGTAGATATATTGATCTGTCCATGTTCTTGTTTTCTTGTTCTTGTTCTTTTTCTTCGCATGTTCGTATTATGGTCACCACTCTATGAATGATGGTTTTTTCTGACAGTTTTGTTTTTAATTGTTATACATTCCTTTGTGGACCATTGGAACTAATGAATCCCATTCAATTGTCCTCTGAAGGTTAAGTTTTGGCAAATGGACTTTTTGTGCTAATGAACTCCCTTCTATGAGCATTTAAAGTTTTACTTTTTGTTGATAGATGCTTAGAACTAGAAGATTTTTTCATTGGCCTCTGAATCTGTTTAACATAGTTCCCAACATGCAATGTGGATGTTTGTTGATCAATGTTTAGTCAACACATCAGTTTGTTTCTTTTACCTTAGACGCAAGAAGAATGGAGATACGTTTTCATAATAGCATCCGCTGTCCTGCTATTTGGTTTCCTATTTTTCCTCATATTTTCATCTGGTGAAAAACAACCTTGGGCTCAACCGGATAAAAAAGAAGAGAATGTACCGTTATTGAATGGAAAAAATAGTGTAACATTTGGCACTTCTCAATCAACTGAAGTCTCTGTGTAGAGTGCTACAGATAGAGAGACAATTTTACATTTTTAATGTCTTTTGTTTTATGAACCCAACGGATACTTTATATAAAGGGCAATTCTGGAATCACTGACTTTGCCCGTTGCATAGAAATGTCCGTTTGACAAGTTTCAAACAGGTCATGTTTTTTCGGCAATAATTAGGAACTCCACTCACTGTTTCTTTTCTCCAATGCTCAATGGCTTTATTTATTTCGTTAATAAGAGTGACCCTCCCCCCGGATTTATTCACCGGAAGATTGGAAATTTTGCCAAACCTTTTAAGAACCTTTAGATGAATCGCTTTTCTCGTCAGCAACAACAATGGGAGTTATTGCACATAAAAGACTGCTTTGAATAATTTTCAATGGTCCATGAAATGCGGTTTGTGCAAAAGATATGGACTACTCAACTTATTAAATGGAATTCTAATTACGAAGTTCTGTTCCAAGCATTTTTCTGACAACGATTTTCGACAAAGATATTTTCAAGTTTGCTGCTTTTTCAATAATACACATCTTTGACCTCAAAGGTGTTGCAAACTACTGAAGTTGAAAAATTTTCATTTTTTGATAAAGGTAAGCATAATATGTTACATTTCGTAAATAGTGCAGCATGTGTTGCAATAAATATTGCTTTCTTGCTTGCCTTGAACTTTGACGCGGAATGGCGAAATGAATGAATGAGCAATCTTCTTTTTGTTTCCTTCATTATAGCTAGCTGTCAATTTATTTAATCAACAAACATGGATCACACAGCTATCGATGAAAATTCAAATAAAGACCAATTGCCCAAACAAAGATCCAGATGGAGAACAACATGCGACTGTCTTCCAAAAAGACATTTGCTTGCAATTCTTGGCTTCTTTGGTTTTTTTAATGTTATTGCATTAAGGGTGAATTTGAGTGTTGCATTAGTTGCAATGGTCTCAAATAAAACTGTTCATACAGCCAGTGGAGATGTTGAAGTTATGGTAAGTATTTTTTAACGGTATGCGAAATGTGAAGAAAAGAAGCTTTTGCCAGACTGTCTGGGAACGAGCAGGCCAAACAAGCTTAAAAAAGCGGCCAAAGTGGTCAAAAATAGGCCAAACTAAATTGACGTCATAAAATGTCGCTATGCGCGTGCGTAGGTATATATTAGCAAAAGATGTGAGCCTCGAGAGCCGAAAGAGCTGAACTATTATATTCGATAAAAAGGGAAAATTCGAAAGTTTATGACGCGCCATAGTGAACAAAAGGGTGTTTAGAATGCATTCAGGGTTTTAAAATCAGTATTTACACCGTTTTAGAAATTGTATTCACTATTTTAGAACGGTATTCGCTCTTTTGGATCAAAGAGTTCACTACTTTAAAATTGCAATCATGGTTTTAGATTTGCAAACCATTAAGCAACAATGCACATCCGTTGTGTAGATTGTTTGTCAAGGAGTACATGAAGTATAAGTAGGGAGTATAGGACTGAGCGAAATAGATAAATATTGTGCCGTGATTGCAATATTAATCATAGAATATCAGGAAAATGTAAGGAAAGCTTAATGCTTAGTAACTAAACAGAATGAGTGGTTCGTATGTGCGCGAATCATCAGCTATCAACTTGGATCAGCATTTCGGAGATTTGATGACAGTACGCTTTCATGATCACAACCCTCTCCCAGCACCACCATGGGCACTCTCGCACTTGTGAAATGTATGAGGATGAGGAAATCTATTTATCATTTTGCGCATGCACGTTTCGTATACCTTTTTTAAGGTAAGGATGGCCACGTGGGTGGGTTGCTCAAATCTTGATCTTGATCAGAGAATTGTAGTGGGCTCAAGCCGCGCCACAGTCCAAGCTTGCACAAAAGGTGCGAAAAGAGCATTTTCCAAACTCTTTGTGATTCTTGGCGAGGAGAAAAGAATTACGAGGTGTGGTCTTCTGAGAGGAGGGACCAAGGTCGCATTGCTTAGTTCATTCGACCTATTCACTGGTGTTTCGCGCACGAATTAATGCTTTAAAAAGATAGTAAGTGTATTTAATACTGATGGAAATTAAGAGCAGAATGTTACTTAGCTTTTATTAAATTGTAGTTTTCTTAATTTGTAGGAAGCTGCAGAATTTAATTGGACTTCTAAAGACCAGGGTAATTTCAACATTCATTCAATTCAAACATTCCGTGTCAAGGGCATCCAAAAATTTGTCGAAAACTCGATACAAGTCAGAAACGAATTTATAATAAAAATAATAATGATAATAATAAAAATATCTACAGAGGGAGGTCTCAGTCACTTGAGAGTGCTTTTCACGAGGCTCCTCTATTTAACTAATTGAATGGATCGATTCACTTAAAACTTTATAATTACATAAATCTAAATAGATAAAAGAATGGTTCATCATAAAAAAAGTTGTAGAATCAGCACACATTGTCCAAAACCTTTGTTTGAAACTATTCAAGTTTCCTGCCGACTTGATGTTTGTGTCCAGTTTACTCCAGTTATCAATAAACGGATAGGATGAATCTTGCTCCCCCCAATTTGTCCTTACTTTAGGTAGATGGTGCTGCTCATTGTTCCTTGTCTGGATGCTTTGCAGATCTCTTACTGTTTTATTGCTAAAAGTGATCGTTTCTCTTTGACTTATAAATAGTGGCACATCGATGCAACTTTCGTCTGAAATCTAGACATTTCCGCAGTGAATCTAAGGCTTTCGTGCTTGAGTCGTATGGCTCCATGTTCAATATCAGCTTAGCGCATTTGTTATGAAGAACCTGCACAGTTTTCATCATTTATCCTTTGGACGTTTTCATCACGTATTATCAATTGCTGGTATTTTGAACTACTTTGCATTTATGTTTCCTAAGATCTGACAGAATCTTCTTTGAAATTGGGAAAACATAATATCATCAAAAATGTGAATATTTGTGTGAATATTTTTGCACGCTCTTGAAATTGTTATAGCACTGCCAGAAGTGAGTCAAACCAAGCGAATAATTTCGGTTACCCTACCCGTCAGTTTATTGAGAAAATTTTCTTTGTCTGAATCTATCTTCCCCTCTTTTCATCTTTTTAGGATTCATTTTGGGTTCATTTTTCTATGGCTACATTTTAACTCAGATACCTGGTGGATATCTTGCTACTCGGTTTGGTGGTAAAAATATATTTGGTGGTGGAATTTTGATGACTGCATTACTCACTTTGTTGACCCCGTTGGCTGCAAGAGGAAGCATGTATCTACTGATTGCAATTCGCGTTCTGGAGGGGTTTGTCAATGTAATTAAAATTCTAATTTCTTATCACCGGTTGCAAACCTCGGTGCATTAGCATTTTATTTCTCGAATTTCTTAACAAACAATGACCTATCTACAGTACCGTCGAGGGGGGGGGTAGCCGGGGTAAATTCCCGGGGCCCGGGCCTCAAGAAAGGCCCGCGAAAAGTTTTGCTGACGTAAAGCAAATTTAAAACTTATTTGCTTATAGCCCCAGAGCCCGCTTATTTGTTTATAGCCCCAGGGCCCGAGCTGGCTATCGACGGGCCTGCCTATCTATGCATGTCTTTGCTGTTTTCACAGGGTGTGACATTTCCATGTATGCATGCAATTTGGAGTAAGTGGGCTCCACCAATGGAGAGAAGCAGATTGTTTTCAATATCATATTCAGGTAATTATTGATACCTAGCAATTATAGATACAATGGAATTCATCAAGATTATATCATGATTTCTAAAATCTAATCCTTTGCTTTTTCTTTGAAGGTTTGCATGCTGGCACAATTGGTGGTATGATGCTCTCTGGCATTATTTCTCACAACTTTGGTTGGCCAGCAGTTTTCTATTTCTTTGGTAAGTTAGAAGCTTTGAAGAATTTTATTTTAGTTGTAGTTTTATGATAAGGAAAACATATGTTTTGACCCAGCATATATTTAGGTACTACATCTGTGATATGGAGTGCTCTTTGGTTTTGGCTTGTAACTGATTCCCCATTCGATCATCCAACAATAACAAATGAAGAACTGAAATATCTAGAAGCAGAGCTTGCTGAAGATCACACTGAGGAAAAGGTAAGCCCAACGGTAGTAGATCATAGAAAACATAACACTCTTTTTACAACAAATACTGATTGCTGAATTAGAGTCTCATGCCAATAAAACTTCCATATAATTTCCATTGCTTAACTCCCAGGTAGACAATGTTCCATGGAAAAAAATTGCTACATCAATTCCATTCTGGGCCATTATTGTCGCTCATACCACAGAGAACTGGGGTTACTATACCCTACTCACGTCACTTCCTACCTATTTAAAAAACGTTTTCCACCTCGATCTGGAAAAGGTAACTGCAACTTTCATTGACAGAAAAGTTTGATTTTGAGTAATTTGTAATTTTCCTTGGCTACATGGCGTTCTTATATTTCCAAATTGGAGTTATTGATACATTTTTCCTACTGTCTTTTTTAGACTGGTTTCTTTTCATCATTACCATACGTCGTAATGATGATCGTTGTTCTAACTGCAGCGAGGCTGGCTGATTATCTGAGAACACGTAAAATCTTGTCTACAACCGCTGTTAGAAAGGTCTTCAACAGTTTAGGTGAGATGCTCCTCTCAACCGCTAGCTTAAGTTTTGTTAATTTTTGATAAGGAAATTTGTAAGTTTCCTCATTTATCATAATTTTCTCATTATCAGGAAATGGCGAGATGTCTTTTCATTCATTGCAACCTCGTGTGATCTATATTAACATTCGTTCTATCTTGCAGGCTTTTCGTTCAAAGCACTCTTCTTGTTACTAGTTGGATATGCACCGAACAAGGATATCGCTATACTTGAACTGATTTTGGCTCTTGCTTTCAGTGGCCTATCAAAAAGTGGATTCATGGTGAATCATCTTGATATTGCTCCTCGCTATGCTAGTCTTCTACTTGGTATTACTAATTGCTTTGCTACAACCTCTGGAATTCTCAGTCCTACAATTATCGGCATCATTACGAAGAACGAGGTAATCCTTATCATCTCGATATTGATGCACTTATATTTTGCATATTTGCTTTTGTTATTGATTTTACTTCTCTTTCTATGAATTATGGATAGGTTTGGGCGTTGTTGTTTCTGTTAAATTCTTTGTTGGATTCCATGAATCCATCTCCTTATATGCATCTCAAGGGTTACACTGCTGGACCCATGAAACCCATTGATTCTATTCTATGGGCCTCAAGAAGTCGAGAATTGATTGCATGCAATGGGAGATATTGACAATGAACGGTCGTCAATTTTGGAATATTTCAATGCTTCTAAAGTCAATTAAATTCAAGAAAGAAAATTAGTCTGTGATTAGTCAAGATTCTCTCTTTGTTTTAGACCCAGGAGGAATGGAGATACGTTTTCATAGTTGCATCGGCTGCCCTTCTCTTTGGCTCTTTGTTTTTTCTCATATTTTCTTCTGGTGAAAAACAACCATGGGCCCAATTAGATGAGAAAAAAGAGAATGTGCCATTGCTGAATGGAAAGAATGGTGTAACATTTGGCACTTCTCAATCAACTGAAGTCTCTGTGTAGAATGCTGTAGAAAGAGAGACAATTTTACATTGTTCATGTTTTTTTCATGAACCCAATGGGACCTTCATCTAAGGGCAATTGTAGGATCACTGACTTTGGCCGTTGCATATAAATGTCCGCTTGTCTTTCCTGTTGACAAGTTTCAAACAGGGCTTGTCTTTTCGGCCATAATTAGGACTCTATCCACTGTTTCTTTTCTCCAATGCTCAATGGCTTTATTTATTTCGCTATTAAGAGAAAAGTGAGAGACATGAAAATGCAGTGTCTGGGCTTTCATTTAGCAAAAAGCTAAATTAAGTTATGCACAAAGAATCAAAGCAATCCATTCCGTCCGGCCGCATATCCCCATTACCCAAATTTTTAAGAGTGACCCTCCCGGATTTATTCATCGGAAACTTGTAAATATTTTACAAAACCTCTTTATGCAAGAACCTTTAGATGAATCGTTTTGCTCCTTAGCAACAACAACAATGGGGATTATTGCACATAAAATGCTGCTTTGAATAATTTTCGATGGTCCATGAAATATCGTTTGTGCAAAAGATATATACGACAGTACAATTGTTAAATGTTAAATTAGAATTGTTAACATAATTAGAATATTTAAAGGAATTTTAATTACAAAGTTCTGTTCCAAGCCTTTTTTCTGAAAACGACTTTCGACAAAGATATTATCAAGTTTGCTGCTCAATAATACACATCTTTGACATTAAAGTTGTTGCAAGCTACTGAAGTTGAAAAATTCTGCTCTTTTTGATAAAAGGTAAGTCTAATATGTTACATTTCGTAAATAGTGCAGCATGTAATGTAATAAATATTGCATTCTCGATGGCCTTGAACTTTGATGCCGAATGGCAAAATGAATGAATGAGCAATCTTCTTTTTGTTTCCTTCATTATAGCTAGCTGTCAATTTATTTAATCAACAAACATGGATCACACATCCATCGATGAAAATCCAAATAAAGACCAATTGACCAAACAAAGATCAAGATGGAGAGCAACATGCGACTGTCTTCGAAAAAGATATTTGCTTGCAATTCTTGGCTTCTTTGGTTTTCTTAATGTCACCATGTTGAGGGTGAATTTGAGTGTTGCACTAGTTGCAATGGTCTCAAATAAGACCATTACCACAGCCAGTGGAAATGTTGAACATATTGTAAGTATTTCTATTTATTTTGAAATTTTTAATACCAATACTGAGGTAAAGGCGATGAGATGAAAGTAAATGAAATATCAAAGTTTACTGATCATTTCATTTTGGTGTATGGTTTGTTGTCATTTGTTTACGAATAACATATTACGTTCAACTTTGAAGTGGGACACAGACTGTGACATGCTGTAAAATTATAACCGTGACACAGAGTGACTTTTACAGTTGATGATCATATTCCATTGCACGTATTATTATGTTGACACTGACAGTCCCCGTTATCTACTTCCACTCTCTGCCCCGGCTGACCCCTCTCCTGCAGTTTGACGTCACAAGCACAACTACCCCAATTATCCCGAATTACTTCCCGCATACCAGGTTTTAAATTCACAAAAATTCTTAAATTTGTAAAAATTAGAGAAAATAATTTGATTTTCATTTTTTACGAAATAATTCTTGATTTATGAGCTATTTTTTGAGCTCTATGTGGTGGCTTTGACATCTGGGGTTGTTAAAGATGAAATGGCAAATTTGCTGAAGTTGCGAGATTGGAGGAATGGATTTACTGGACCAGTTAAACAAGGTTTAGAGTAAAATGTACAAAATCCTATCAGTATTTTGGATGCAGTAGGCTTTTAAACCGAATTGTCTTTTGATCTGTAGGAAGCTGCAGAATTTAATTGGAATTCCAAAGACCAGGGTAATTTCAACATTCACTCGAGTATCAAACATTTGTTGGAACTTTTGTTTTATTTATTAAGAAACATTAAACCGTGTCCACTGTTTTGTTTTAGGAATCATTTTGAGCGCATCTTTCTATGGCTACCTCTTAACTCAGATTCCTGGTGGATATCTTGCTACTCGGTTTGGTGGTAAAAATATATTCGGTGGTGGAATTTTCATCAGTGCAGTACTCACTTTGTTGACCCCGTTGGCTGCAAGAGGAAGCATGTATCTACTGATTGCAATTCGTGCTCTTCAGGGGTTGTGTAATGTAAATAAATATTCCAGTTTATGACAAGATACAATCCTCGGTGCATTGCGCACTTCATTTATGGATTTTATTTATAAAGAGTAATTTATATTTTTGCTGTTTCACAGGGTGTGACATATCCATGTATGCATGCAATTTTGAGTAAGTGGGCTCCACCAATGGAAAGGACCAAATTGGCTGCAATAACATATACAGGTAAATATTGGCATTGGAGGGCCGCAGTGAAAACGCGGGAGACTATTAGTTTGCACTTTTTGTGGCATTTTTCTTTGTGTTTTTTCAAAAAATAAACAAAAAATATCACTCGCCAGAATGATAAAACTGCTGCTAAACTTGCTTCACTTTTTTTTAGAAAGATTTCATCTGAGCCAAGTTTGCATGATTTAATCTTTATCAGTGCCTATTTTAGTGTGGTCTTGTCCACACTTTGTTGTCCTGAAAATAAAAGGAGAAGTGTGGTCTTGTAACTTAGAATGTGTGGTCTTGTAAATTTGACTTAAAATAGGCACTTTATTCCTTAAAATTTTAATTGTCATTGTTTTGTTTTCACCGTGCCTTTCTAAACCAGCCGCTGCTACATACACGTTTTTTTATAAGAAACCTGGCTCAAGGCCTAGTAGTAAGTTTCTTAATTCTTAGCCACATTTTAGTTCTAAAAGTTCATTAAAAGTTTCTTAATATAGTGAAAAAATTTGCAGTGAATACGAAGAAAAAAACGTGGATACAGCAAAATATTAGTATTATAACAAAATTTGATCGGTACAGAACTTCGAAATAGCGTTGAAAATCGGAAACATAGCGAACCATAATAACTGCTAAAGCTTTTCGTCTGACACTCATCGGAGTAGTACGTCAGAAAGAGAACGAAAATGAAAACCTAACGAACAATTATACCCAGAAGAGGATCGAAATTGGCCAATCATTGACCAATTGGCCAATCAGCTTTAGTAGTTATTATGTTTCGCTATGTTTTCGATTTTCAAAGCTACTTTATTATAACAAAGAAAAATCGTCAATGCGAAATATCGTCATGTGGAGCCGACAATGCTAGCACATAAAACATACTTACTGCAGTTGGTTGACATTTGAACCCGTAAAGGAAAAACTTGTTTCCGAAATTGCTAATGTTCCTTAAATATTTACTTGTATTTCTAAAAGTTTCTGAAATTTTAAGGTGTCTAGAACTCTTATAAACCGGTTTCTTATATAAAAAAACGTGTAACTCAAACAAGCTCAGAAGATCTTATTAAAAATGTCGCGATTTCTAACCCTTGACTTTCTCTTACAAGGTCCACTCACGGGTACAGTATTTGGACTGGTGTTTTCTGGCTTGATCGCTGAGAGCTTTGGTTGGCCTAAAGTTTTCTATTTCTTTGGTTAGCTTAATCAAATATTTGAATTTGTTTATCTAATTTACCCCCAGCTAGCTCACATAAACAATAAGAATGCTACTTTAATTGTGGTTTCCTACCGTGGTGAAAATCAATCTTGTTCCTGCATATTTTTAGGCATATCAACCATCACGTGGAGTGCTTTTTGGTTTTGGCTTGTAACTGATTGTCCATTTGATCATCCAACAATAACAGAAGAAGAATTCAAGTATTTAGAAACAGAAGTCCCTAAAGTAGAAAAAGTAACCTTAGATTATGAATCACATAATAATTTTTCGACAAAAAATACTCATAGTACATCTAAAAACACCTGCCTCATAATTTCTATTGTTTATTTTTAGATCACCAAAATCCCATGGAAGGAAATTGCGACATCAATGCCATTCTGGGCCATCGGTGTCGCTCATATTGCAGAGAATTGGGGCTACTATACACTACTTATGTCACTTCCAACCTACCTCAAAACAGTTTTACATTTCAATCTGGAAAAGGTAATTACACTATATATTGATTTAACTTGCTAAGAATACTTTCATCTTCAGTAACTCGACAATTTATTGGTGTATCTTGTTTTAGACTGGTCTTTTGTCGGCATTACCATACGTCGCAATGATAATAGTTGTTCACATTGGAGGAAGGCTAGCCGATTATCTCAGATCACGTAAAATTTTGTCTACAACCGTTGTGAGAAAAATCTTCAACAGTTTAGGTGAGTTGCTAGCCTATCTCAACCCATTTTTTCGAAAACACAGTTTTGTTCAGTGTGCTGAACTATTGATACCTACCGGACACATACGCACAGGCTACTCACACATGAATATTATCCCGTAACTTTAATCAAGACCCTTTTGAGTATTACGTACCCTGAACTTAACGTTAACCTTACGCTAGCATTGATACTTAATATGACCCTAATCCCGGCCCTGATACTAAACCTGGCCTAAACCCCGACCTTGTCCAAACAATGGCTACAGAACAAGGTTATGGCTTAAGCTTTCCAGCCTTGGATACCAATTGAAAATTACACGTTTTAAGACACTATTATTGTTAGTGCGCAATCCTAATTCAGTACCAATATCGACGACGTTTTCATACTGCCTTTCTCAGTCGTTAGTACCTGAAAGCTTTCCCTCGAAGTCATTAAGCTTCCTCAATCATCCTCATTTTAGAGTCCATTGGGATATTAAGATGTTACCTTTCGCTCTCTGACTTTCTATTTGGATCAGTGACGCATAACGTTTACGTATCACATCCTCACTGCTTTGTTTGTCTATCTCTATCCAACTGCATTTGTTGCATCTTTCAGGCTTTGTCTTCAAGGCATTCTTCATGTTAATGGTTGGATATGCCTCTAACAAGGAAATTGCTATACTTGAAGTGACTTTGGCTCTTGGTTTCAGTGGCCTATCAAGGAATGGATTCATGGTGAATCATCTCGATATTGCACCTCGCTATGCTGGTCTTTTATTTGGTATTACTAATTGTTTCGGTGCAGCCACCGGTGTTGTCAGTCCTACTATAGTTGGCATCATTACGACGAACGAGGTAATCAATTTTTTTTACATTTGTAGATAAGTGATATACACAGATCTATCGATCTGTCCATGTTCTTGTTTTCTTGTTCTTTTTCTTCTTCTTCGTCTGTTCGTATTATTGTAACCACCACTCTATGAATTACCACCAATCTATGAATTATGTTTTTTTCTGACTGTTTTGTCTTTAATTGTTGTACATTCTCTTGTGGGTCATTGGAGCTAATGAATCCCATTCAATTGTCCTCTGAAGGCTGAGTTTTGGCGATTGGACTTTTCGTGTTAATGAACTTCGCTTCTATGAGCATCTGAAGAGTTACTTTTGGTTGATGGATGATTAGAATTAATAGATCTTTTCTTTGGCCTCTGAATCTTTTTAACATAGTTCCCATCATGCAATGCGGATGTTGATTGAGCAATATTTAGTCAAACATCAGTTTGTTTCTTTTACTTTAGACGCAAGAAGAATGGAGATTGGTTTTTATAATAGCAGCCGCTGTCCTGGTATTTGGTTTTCTATTTTTCCTCATATTTTCATCTGGTGAAAAACAACCTTGGGCTCAACCGGATAAAAAAGAAGAGAGTGTACCGTTATTGAATGGAAAAAATAGTGTAACATTTGGCACTTCTCAATCAACTGAAGTCCCTGTGTAGAATGCTACAGATAGAGAGACAATTTTACATTTTTAATATTTTTTCATGAACCCAATGGATCCTTCATATAAAGGGCAATTCCAGAATTACTGACTTTGCCCGTTGCATAGAAATGTCTTTTCGGCGATAATTAGGACTCTATCCACTCTTTCTTTTCTCCAATGCTCAATGGCTTTATTTATTTCGTTATTAAGAGAGAAGTGAGAGACATTAAAATGCACTGTGTGACCTTTTAAGTAGCAAAAAACTAAGTAAGTTATGCACAAGAAATTCTTTGCGGGAAACATGCACCAATGAAAAGAATTTCATTGGTTCAAGTTTCTTACTTTGTAACTATTATCAGTCATGATGGGCCGAACTTTCAACTTATGCCTTGGGGGCACTTGGCTTATATTTTGTAGGGACATATGGACATTCAAACATTGTTTCGACCCATCGATATGTAATTGAATTTCTTTTGATGGCCAGGTATTAAAGCACGACCATATCAAAGACAATATTGAGCTTTGAATAAGCATTTCGTAAGTTTGGTAGAACCCACACCGGGTGAATTTATTAACAACATCATTAGGTAAAGGTTCTCAAGAAACATGGCTATTTTAAGATGAAATGAAGGAACAAATGAACCCATCTCGACCGCATCTCCCCACAACCCAATTGTTTAAGAGTGACCCCCCCCCCCACCCCGATTTATTCACCGGAAGAATTTGCCGAACTTTTTCATGTGAGAACCTTTAGATGAATTGCTTTGCTCGTATAAATATATATCTCAGTATAAATAATGAAAAACCTAACAAGAAAGCAAGTCAATCTTAGAGCCACTAAACCGCAATCTAAAAAAGGCTATTAGAGTGCCTGACTTTGCTCCACGCACTCCTCACAGTGACCCAATCTTTAAACGTTTAAACTTTTAAATTTTAACCAACTTTACACACTTGAAACAGCGGAATTCATCTTTCAAATAAGTAAAAGCACTAACAATACTACCCTAGGACAAGAATTTTTAAGAACAAAAAACCTTCATCACCACAACACACGACAATCTTCTCGCCTTGGTTTTTCTCTACAAACAATATCAACCAATTCTATGAGAAGTTTTCTTACATTTGATGGTGTGAAGCTTTGGAATTCACTGCCATTCGTTTTAAAAAAAAACCAACAAAAGCCTATCTTTCAAAAATGAGATAAATGAGATAAAATACTACCTTTTAGAAAATATAACTTGATTGAACTTGAACCTGATTGTAATTTTGCTAGTTTTACTTCTTTGCATAACTTTTGTCTTTCTATCTTATCTCTTTTTTCGTTTTCTCTTATTTTATTATCACTATTTTTCTTTCTATGATCACTTTTTTGTCTTTCTTTTTCTTTCATTTTTTTGACTTTCTCTTTCTTTCATTTTTTCAAGCTTTGCTGTTTCTTATTGTTAATATCCAAACCAAAATTAAACTTGTGTATTGTCAAATCACGTCAACTGGGCATATGGCTTTGATAGCTCTATCTGAGTTCTTTTCATGTGTCCACCAGCTAATATTATAAAACGTTGTTATGTCCTGAATATTTTGTAATTAAGAATCTATAATTAATTATAGTATTTTTAAACAACTTTATATTATAATGTAACATGTAACTAGTAATCTGCTGAAAAAATGTTTGAGTTTGAGTTTGAGTTTGAGTCAGCAACAAGAATGGGAATTATTGCACATAAAAGGCTGCTTTGAATAATTTTCAATTCTCATGAAATATCGTTTGTGCAAAAGATATAGACTATTCAAACGACATTACAGTTGTTCGATGTTAAATCAGAATCGTTAAAAGGAATTTTAATTACAAAGTTGTGTTCCAAGCTTTTTTCTGAGAACGATTTTCGACAAAGGTATTTTCAAGTTTGATGCTCAATAATACACATCTTTGACATCAAAGGTGTTGCACTATGTACTGAAGTTGAAAAATTCTGCTCTTTTTGATAAAAGGTAAGTCTAATATGTTACATTTCGTAAATAGTATAGCATGTGATGCAATAAATATTTCTTTCTTGCTGGCTTTTGAACTTTGATGCCGAATGTCAAAATGAATGCATGAGCAATCTTCTTTTTGTTTCCTTCATTATAGCTTGCTGTCAATTTATTTAATCAACAATAAACATGGATCACACAGCCATCGTTGAAAATCCAAATAAAGACCAATTGACCAAACAAAGATCAAGATGGAGAGCAACATGCGACTGTCTTCGAAAAAGATATTTGCTTGCAATTCTTGGCTTCTTTGGTCTTCTTAATCTTATTGCATTAAGGGTGAATTTGAGTGTTGCAGTTTTGCACTAGTTGCTATGGTCTCAAGTGAAACAAATTCTACGGCAGTGGAGATATTGAATGTATTGTAAGTCTCTCTATTTGAAGTTTTCTATATAAATATCGAGGTAACGTCGAGGCAGGCAGAAGTTGTGAGAGTGTAGGAATGGCTTTACTAGACCAATTTTTATTGTGAAAACGGCTTCATGATCAGTTAAACAAGGTTTAGAGTAAAATGTAAAAAATCCGATCAGTATTTTGGATGCAGTAGGCTTTTAAACCGAATTGTCTGTTGATCTGTAGGAAGCTGCAGAATTAAATTGGAATTCCAAAGACCAGGGTAATTTCAACATTCACTCAAGTATCAAACATTTGTTGGAAGTTTCATTCTATTCATTATGAAACATTTCAAACATTAAATTAATTACAAACTCTGTCCACTCTTCATTGCAAAATATTGAACTAGGATGTCAACTATATCAAAGTCTCTCTACTCTTCTGTTTTAGGAATCATTTTGAACTCCTCCTTCTATGGTTACCTGATAACTCAGGTACCAGGTGGATATCTTGCTACTCGTTTAGGTGGTAAAAAAGTATTTAGTGAGGGAATTCTGATAACCGCATTACTGGCTTTGTTAAACCCGTTGGCTGCAAGAGGAAGCATGTATCTACTGATTGCAACTCGTGCTCTTCAGGGATTGTGTAATGTAATAAATATTCCAGTTTGTTATCACTTGATGCAATCCCTTGTGCATTATGCATTGTATTTGAGATTTTTCTTCACAAAGAACGACATCTGTCTTTGCTGTTTTTACAGGGTGTGATTGATGTTTCCATGCATGAATGCAATTTGGAGTAAGTGGGCTCCACCAATGAATGGAAAGAAGCAATTTGGCTTCAATAACATATTCAGGTAAATATTAAGATTGGAAGGCCGCGGTGAAAAATGGGAGGAACAAGTAGGCCACATTTTTTGTTGCGTTCTTCTTTGTGTTTTTTTAATCAAAAACAAAGCATAAGATGCCGCTCTGCATGATAAAACTCCTGTTAAACTTACTTCACATTTTCTCGAAAGATTTCATTTGAGCCAAGATTGCATGGCAAGCCTGTTCTGTCTATTACTTTGCTTCGTTTTGACCATGCTTTTCCAAAAAGCGGAACATGCTCCGAATAAGCCATCGTAAGGTCCAATAACTATAAGGAATTCAGAAATCATCACGATTGTGTCATTTTTTCTGACCAGCTTAACTTTTTTTTAAAAGGTACATATGCTGGTATAGTATTTGGGATGCTGTTTTCTGGCTTGATTGCTGACAGCTTTGGTTGGCCGGCAGTTTTCTATTTTTTTGGTGAGTCAGAAGCTTTAAAATATGTCATTTTTGTTATGTTTTCATGATAAGGTAAACATGTTTGTTTTGATGTAGCATATTTTTAGGTACTGCATCTGTGATATGGAGTGCTCTTTGGTTTTGGTTTGTAACTGATTCCCCATTCGATCATCTAACAATAACAGATGAAGAACTCAAATATCTAAAAGCAGAATTTGCTGAAGATCATACTGATAAACTGGTAAGGTTGCTCATAGAACACCTAATATCTTTTTGAACTAAAGAGTTGATAGTTGAATTCGAATTTCGTGGCATTGCTCCCCGTTACGCTGGTCTTCTTCTTGGTATTAATACTTGTTTTGCTGCCATTGCTGGAATGATTAGTCCTACTATTGTTGGTATCATTACTAAGAACGAGGTAATCTTTATCATTTGCATTAATATACGTATCCATACAAATGTATTTTTCAGGCTTCTTTTTGTTGTTTTTCTTATTATTTCTATGTGAATCAGGGACTTGTCTCGGGTGGATAGTTCTACCAATAATTGTAAAATATTCTTTCATGAGTCTTTCAAACTAATAGAACCCATTTTGTGAGAACTTGGGGGTTGCGTTCTGCTTGATGGACCCTGGGGACTAATACATTCCTTTCTATTGGCCTCTGGGCCCTTAACACGACCAACCTTGCAATGTGTTGATTCGGCATTGTTTAGTCAACACATCAGTTTGTTTCTTTTACCTTAGACGCAAGAAGAATGGAGATACGTTTTCATAATAGCATCCACTGTCCTGATATTTGGCTTCCTTTTTTCCTCATATTTTCATCTGGTGAAAAACAACCATGGGCTGAACTGGATAAAGAAGAAGAGAATGTACCGTTATTGAATGAAAATGATAATATAACATTTGGCACTTCTCATTCAACTGCAGCCTTTGTGCAGATTTTAAGGTAGAGAGCGACTTTTTTCAACTTTACAATCATTTTTATTGATACATTGGATCCTTTATTAACGGACACTTACTTACGAGCACAGATATTGTCCGTTGCATAAAGGTAAAAAAACCTACGCCCCGCTCACACGAAGCAAAACAATCCAGCTCTCTCCAACCATGCAAGTGCTCTCTCCAACTTGTTTTTATTTGATAAATTCCGATCTATCTATGGTCATTTGTTAGATATCTCATTAGAGATGAAATTTCAAGGTGATGGTTTTGCAAATTTTCCAATCCACCACCGTGTTATCATTTTAGGATTCGCATATACATGGAGCTTAAACATGAGCCTTCATTGCTATTATCTCCGCCGGACCCAGACTCCGTCCACCATACGAATGGTATTATTCCAGCAATTTAATGATCGATCAATTAGATTTTGAGAATTTGAGGTTGGAAAATTCAAAATTCAAAAGTATAGTCGCAAGTCTTGTTTGCCGGAGTCAACGTTCTCCTGTAATGTGATGTTGATTTTTTTCTGACCGTGACTAATGGTGCAATACTTTCATGAGCGATGACGTGACCCCCGTCACTTTTTCGAGATGCCCCATTTCGGATTTCTGATCCTCTTTGTGTTGGCTTTTAATGAAACATTAAAACTTAAGGTTGCCCGGTTTGTTAGTTTGTAGGATAACTCCCTGTCTATGTTGCAGACTACTGAAGTCGAAAAAATCTGCTCTTTTTGATAAAAGGTAAGTTTAATATGTTACATTTCGTAAATAGTGCAGCATGTGATGTAATAAATATTGCATTCTCGCTGGCCTTGAACTTTGATGCGGAATGGCAAGATGAATGAATGAGCAATCTTCTTTTTGTTTCCTTCATTATAGCTAGCTGTCAATTTATTTAATCAACAAACATGGATCACACAGCTATCGATGAAAATTCAAATAAAGACTAATTGCCCAAACAAAGATCCAGATGGAGAACAACATGCGACTTTCTTCCAAAAAGATATTTGCTTGCAATTCTTGGCTTCTTTGGTTTTCTTAATGTTATTGCATTAACTGTGAACTTGAGTGTTGCACTAGTTGCAATGGTCTCAAGTAAAACAATTTTTACAGCCAGTGGAGATATTGAATATATTGTGAGTATTTCTATTTAGTTTGAACTTTTTTATGCAATTACTGAGTTAACGTTGAGGCAGAACATTATTAGCTTTTATTCAAAGCCTACGGCAGCAAAATCTCTTGAATAATTATGGATCAGTTTGGTTCCTGATTTGTTATGATTTATTTCCAAAAATCATTTTAAATTCGGCTTTTAGCTGGGACACTGACTGCCACCTGCTATGACATCATAACCATGACACAGACTGACTGTTATAGTTAATGATCGTATTATATATATCTATGTTATTTCATGCCCATTGTCATAAGCAAAACTGTCCCAATTATTCCCCGCATACCGTGTTTCAAATTCACAAAGATTCTTAACATTTGTAAAAATTAGAGAAAATAATTTGATTTTCATTTTTTACGAAACGATTCTTGATTTATGAGCAATTCTTTGAGCTATTATGTCGTGGCTATGACTTCTGGGGTTGTTAAAGATGAAATGGCAAACTTACTGGAGTTGCGATATTGTAGGAATGGATTTATTGGACCAATTTTTATTGTGGAAACGGCTTCATGATCAGTTAAACAATGTTTGCAGTAAAATGTACAAAATCTTATCAGTATTTTGGATGCAGTAGGCTTTTAAACCGAATTGTCTTTTGATCTGTAGGAAGCTGCAGAATTTAATTGGACTTCCAAAGACCAGGGTAATTTCAACATTCACTCAAACATCAAACATTTGTTGGAACTTTTGTTTTATTCATTATCAAACTGTGTCGACGTTTTGTTTTAGGAATCATTTTGAGCTCATCTTTCTATGGCTATGTCATAACTCAGATACCTGGTGGATATTTTGCTGCTCGGTTTGGTGGTAAAAATATATTTGGTGGTGGAATTCTGATGACTGCATTACTCACTTTGTTGACCCCGTTGGCTGCAAGAGGAAGCATGTATCTACTGATTGCAGTTCGTGTTCTTCAGGGATTGTGTAATGTAAGTGAAAATTCCAGTTTGTTATCATTTGATGTAATCATCAATGCATTGCGCATTTCGTTTACGTTTTCATATAGTATTAGCCTGGCTAATTACGCATGAATATCATCCCGTAATTTTAACCAAGACCCTTTTGAATATTACATACCCCGAACTTAACTCTAACCTTAACTCTAACTGTGATACTTAATCTGACCCTAACCCTGGGCCCTGATATTAAACCTAGCCTGAACACAGACCTTGTCCGAACGATGGCTACTGGAAATCATTAAGCTTTCTCAATCATCCTCATTTTAGAGTCCATCGGGATATTAAGACATTACCTTTCGTTCCCTGACTTCTATTCGGATCAGTGACGCATAACTTTTATGTATTGTATCACATACTACTGCCCTGTGTGCCTATCTCAATCCAATTTCGTAATGTTTATCACAGACGAAACAATTTTTCCCAATGATTCTGAGTACTGTCAGCGTTGGCTTAGGATATGGATTTGTTTTTCCAAGAGTTCTCTCTCTATATATTATCGATTGCATGCACCTGAAATTTCCGAATAAAACTGAATTCAACCCCGTCGAGTATCTAATTTCTGCCCACTGTTGTAATGTTGACTGCAACCTCGTGTGATCTTGCTAAATCTGCATTTGTGCATCTTTCAGGCTTTGTCTTCAAGGCATTCTTCTTGTTAATAGTAGGATATGCCTCTAACAAAGATATTGCTATACTTGTACTGACTTTGGCTGTTGGTTTCAGTGGCCTATCGAGGAATGGATTTCTAGTCAATCATCTCGATATTGCACCTCGCTATGCTGGTCTTTTAATTGGTATTACTAATTGTTTCGCTGCAGTCACCGGTGTTGTCAGTCCTACTATAGCTGGCATCATCCCATTCAATTGTTCTCTGAAGGTTACGTTTTGGCAAATGGACTTTTTGTGCTAATGAACTCCCTTCTATGAGCATTTAAAATTTTACTTTTTGTTGATACATGCTTAGAATTAATAGATCTTTCCAGTTGCCTCTGAAACATTTTATTATAGTTCCCATCATGCACATCAGTTTGTTTCTTTTACCTTAGACGCAAGAAGAATGGAGATACGTTTTTATAATAGCATCCACTGTCCTACTATTTGGTTTCCTATTTTTCCTGATATTTTCATCTGGCGAAAAACAACCATGGGCTGAACCGGCTAAAAACGAAGAGAATGTACTGTTATTGAATGGAAAGAATGGTGTAACATTTGGCATTTCTCAATCAACTGAAGTCTCTGTGTAGAATGCTACAGAGAGAGGAACAATTTTATATTTTTAATGTCTTTTGTTTTATGAACCCAACCGATCCTTTATATAAAGGGCAATTCCAGAATCACTGACCTTGTCCGTTGCATAGAAATGTCCGTTTGACAAGTTTCAAACAGGTCATGTCTTTCCGGCGATAATTAGGACTCTATCCACTGTTTCTTTTCTCCAATGCTCAATGGCTTTATTTATTTCGTTAATAAGAGTGACCCCCCGGATTTATTTACCGGAAGATTGGAAATTTTGCCAAGCCTTTTAAGAACCTTTAGATGAATCGCTTTGCTCGTCAGCAACAACAACAATGGGAGTTATTGCACATAAAAGACTGCTTTGAATAATTTTCAATGGTCCATGAAATGCGGTTTGTGCAAAAGATATGGACTACTCAACTTATTAAATGGAATTCTAATTACGAAGTTCTGTTCCAAGCATTTTTCTGACAACGATTTTCGACAAAGATATTTATGCATGAGCAACCTTCTTTCCGTCTCATCATTTTAGCTTGCTGTAAATTTATTTAATCAACAAGCATGGATCACACAGCCATCGATGAAAATCCAAATAAAGACCAATTGCTCAAACAAAGATCAAAATGGAGAATAACATGCGACTGTCTTCCAAAAAGATATTTGCTTGCAATTCTTGGCTTCTTTGGTTTTCTTAATGTTATTGCATTAAGGGTGAATTTGAGTGTTGCATTAGTTGCAATGGTCTCAAGTAAAACGATTTTTACAGCCAGTGGAGATGTTGAATATATTGTAAGTATTTCTATTTATTTTGAAGTTTTTTATAAAAACACTGAGGTAACGTTAAGGCAGGCTGAAATTGCGAGGTTGTAGAAATGGCTTTGCTGGACAAGTTTTTATTGTGGAAACGGCTTCATGATCAGTTAAACAAGGTTTACAGTAAAAGTAAAATATCCTATCATTATTTTGGTTGCAGTAGGTCTTTAACTGAATTGTCTGTTGATCTGTAGGAAGCTGCAGAATTTAATTGGACTTCCAAAGACCAGGGTAATTTCAACATTCACTCAACTCAAGTGTCAAACATTTGTTTTTAGTTTTTGTTCTATTAATTATAATAGTAATAATAATAACGAATTATTTAACAGGATAACAACTTCAACAATTGCGAAATTGAAAATTAATTAGAAACAACAAACTGTGTCCAATTTTTGTTTTAGGAATCATTTTGAGCTCCTCCTTCTATGGCTACCTGATAACTCAGATACCTGGTGGATATCTTGCTACTCGTTTTGGTGGTAAAAAGATGTTTGGTGGTGGAATTCTGATAACCTCATTACTGGCTTTGTTGACCCCTTTGGCTGTAAGAGGAAGCATGTATCTACTGATTGCAATTCGTGTTCTTCAGGGATTGTGTAATGTAATAAATATTCCAGTTTGTTATCGCTTGATGCAATCTTTAGTGGATTATCCATTTTATTTGAGAATTTTTCTTCATAAAGAATGACAACTGTCTTTGCTGTTTTCACAGGGTGTGACATTTCCATGCATGCATGCAATTATGAGTAAATGGGTTCCGCCAATGGAAAGAAGCAAGTTGGCTTCAATAACATATTCAGGTAACTATTAAGGTTGGAAGGCCGCCCTGAAAAATGGGAGGAACTAGTAGGCCATAATTTTTGTTGTGTTCTCTTTTTTTTTTTTAATCAAAAACAAAGCATAAGATGCTGCTCCGGATGATAAAACTCCTGCTAAACTTACTTCACCATTTTTCGAAAGATTTCATTTGAGCCAAGATTGCATGGCTTTAATCTCTGTCCAATAAAATGTTTATTACTTTGCTTTGTTTTGACCATGCTTTTCCAAAAGGCGGAACATGTTCCGAATAAGCCATGGTAAGGTCCAATAACTATAAGGAATTCAGAAATCATCACGATTGTGTCATGTTTCTGACCAGCTATAACTTTTTTTAAAAGGTACATATGCTGGCATAGTATTTGGGATGATGTTTTCTGGTTTGATTGCCGACAGCTTTGGTTGGCCGGCAGTTTTCTATGTTTTTGGTAAGTCAGAAGCTTACCCTCTCATGCCCAGCGTCCCAGTAAGGTCCCAGATGAAAAAATTTTGCGAAAAAATAAATTTGTTTAGAATTCGTTCAAAAATTGCACAAAGGACAATGTTTATGCGTAGAACTCGAAAATCAAGTTTGTTTTGAAAAATCTGAAGGTAAGGGGGTCAAAATTCGAGGTAAAGAAGCGCAATTTTATAGCTAAACAAAGAGATTTCTGGCTTGTGAAAGGCAAATTCAAGTTCGAAAATAGAATTGATTTAGATTTCCGTGTTCGATGAAGCCCGCGCGATGCAGGAGCAAAGCTGAGAATTAGTCATGAGTCATGCTACAATTGAAGGCTTGTTTCAACTAATGATTTGAAATCTTAATAAATGTCGGAGTATTTATGTAAGTTTTCTACTATAATTAACATAACATGTTCCAAATCAATTATTAGAATTTTATGTACAATTTCAAGGTAGGATTTTAACAAAAACACGATAGGATTTTCACGCATCAAAACTTTGATAGAGTTGTTTGAAGTAATGAAGCCTGGGTAAAAATTGGCGGGAAAGTCAATTAGAATGGACCAGTAAGCCAGTTAGAATGGGCTGGACGGTTTGTAAAGTAAGCGATAAAGGCAAATTTGGTGAGAATTTTGTTGTTAATCACGTGACAAAAGTAGGCAAAAAGACATGCAGAAATGCACAAAATTGCAAAAATTATGACATCGTGGAACAGCTATTGTCAATGAATAAGGGAACAGGAAGACTAGTTGTGATAGATAGTGGGTATCCGACACTGAAACTCTTGACTGACGCCAAAGGACTTTGGCAGACATGGATGATTGCAACCCAGCGTGGAAATACAGCACACCTTCCAAGCAACCAAAAGGCCAACATTAAGGATGAATTTCTAGATAATGACATCAAGTCGGGGGAAGCGTTTTGGCAACCCACTCAAGTCAACCAAGGAGCAGAAAGGGTCGTTATAAACGTACCATTCGTTGCTCAGTTGTAAAATTATGGATGGGTAGATAAAACTAATCAGCAGCTATCCTACTATAACACAGGATTTAGAAGCGTAAGGAAGCAAAGTAGGGTTTATGATCAAAGGGTTGGGTTTATGTAGGGTTTATGGTCAAAGTAGTCTGTGTGAGATGTATGTTTTGGTAAATAGGCATACTCTTTGGAGTAATTCCACCTATCTCCTTCGTGGGTTGAGTAGAGACGACAAATCTCAGATAGTCCATACGCTGAGGTCGAATCCGTAGGAATTTTTTGCCCCCGAAATCACTTTGCACCATCGTCAACTACCCCATTTGACGATCCAAAAAATCGAGGGTGGACATCTGGGGTCGTGGTAGGTCCTTCACAAATGACCTTCAAAGTTGAACCCTTTGACCGTATTTGGTCATAGTCTTACTGGACGTTTTGGGGTGTTTGAGTTAGTTTTAACAGCGCTCCTGCGCTAAATAAAGGTCTTGTTATTACTATTTACCTATTAATCGAGCTAAAACCTGCGTAAAAACGAAAAATTCCACAAAAATTACTGCGCATGCGCGAACACTTTTCGACAAAAATTGATCGTTAAGTCCTGAAATATTGCTATTTTATAATGGATTTCCATTAGAAGTACACTCAACTATAGGCATAATAATTCCCTGGTGGAAAAGTTCATTCACAACTTTAATTAAAACGTGAATTTAAACTAAACTTTGTATCTTCCCAACTTGAATAAAAAGTCAAACTGAAACGGTGTTGCAAAGGGTTAGCTCAATGGATGCAACCAGGTGGGTTCTTGCAGCTTGAGCCATCATCATCATCTGCAGAAGTGCTTTGACAGTTGCAAAACGAACAACAAGGTAGGCCATTCTTTCGACAGGTACATCGTACGTTGAGCACTTTCCACACGTGCAAAATAGAGAATACTTCTCTGGAATTGGGTGTAATCCTAGATCAGGCACCAGTAGATCATCCTCTACTACAAATGCATAAACGCTAGGGTCGAGAAATGAGGGCTGGTGATCTAACAGAGTTGTTATGATATTTGTCGCAAAAAATACGTAACATATTAACATATCTACAAGAGCTTCAGATAGAAGCTGACTGCCGTGCTATTCCCCATGCAATGCATGCTACAACAACTGATACAAAGAGAATAATTGTATTGCCGACAGATACTGATGACACTGTGATCCTCCTGTTCTACTGGCAACAATTAAAGGTACATGGGTTGAAAGAGCTTTGCGTCAAGACTGGTGTAGGTGACTCTAGTCGGTTTGTGGCATTTCATGAACTGGCGGCTTCTCAATCACATGATATTTGTGAAGCTCTACCAGGTGTTCATAATCTAACGGGTTGTGACTATGCCAGTAAAGTTGGGTGAAAGAAAGCAGCTATTGAGTGTAACCCTGCTTACCACTTAAAGAGCTTTGGAATTACGGATGGATTGTCATTGGAAAGGCAGATAGGTAAAGCAGAGGAGTACTTAGTTCAAGTCCTGAAAAGAAACACAGCATGCAAAACAATGGATGAACTAAGGGCCTGTTCATATGAGCCCGCTTATCGGGCCAGCTCACTAAGCGAGACAGACGTAAACTCTGTTCATATGAGAAAATTCCGTCCCGCCTGCCGGGATAGAAACTGTAACATGATATTTGTCGCTTGACAAATTGACAACGAAAATAATGATTGTGCATGCGCAGTTGACACGTTTCTGGCCCGGTAGGCGGGATGGAGTGTTCATATGGGAAAATTTCCAGCCCACTTGCCGAGATCTCGATAGTGCCGCAGTGAGATCTCGCCCAACGGGCCAGCCTGCTTTCTCATATGAACAGAAAACTAATTTTGTATAGGAATTGGGGAGTAGGTGATATCTCGTTTAGTCAGCTGGCCCGATAAGCGGGCTCACATGAACAGGCCCTAAGGATCTGGATGTCACCACCACAGGGGAAGAAGTCTGGATGAACTCCCCCTAACAGTCACGCAACAAAGGCGCATATTTTGAGAGCTTTCTTTGCGACAAATATCATAACAACTCTGTTAGATCACCAGCCCTCATTTCTCGACCCTAGCGTTTATGCATTTGTGGTAGAGGATGATCTACTGGTGCCTGATCTAGGATTACACCCAATTCCAGAGAAGTATTCTCTATTTTGCACGTGTGGAAAGTGCTCAACGTACGATGTACCTGTCGAAAGAATGGCCTACCTTGTTGTTCGTTTTGCAACTGTCAAAGCACTTCTGCAGATGATGATGATGGCTCAAGCTGCAAGAACCCACCTGGTTGCATCCATTGAGCTAACCCTTTGCAACACCGTTTCAGTTTGACTTTTTATTCAAGTTTGGAAGATACAAAGTTTAGTTTAAATTCACGTTTTAATTAAAGTTGTGAATGAACTTTTCCACCAGGGAATTATTATGCCTATAGTTGAGTGTACTTCTAATGGAAATCCATTATAAAATAGCAATATTTCAGGACTTAACGATCAATTTTTGTCGAAAAGTGTTCGCGCATGCGCAGTAATTTTTGTGGAATTTTTCGTTTTTACGCAGGTTTTAGCTCGATTAATAGGTAAATAGTAATAACAAGACCTTTATTTAGCGCAGGAGCGCTGTTAAAACTAACTCAAACACCCCAAAACGTCCAGTAAGACTATGACCAAATACGGTCAAAGGGTTCAACTTTGAAGGTCATTTGTGAAGGACCTACCACGACCCCAGATGTCCACCCTCGATTTTTTGGATCGTCAAATGGGGTAGTTGACGATGGTACAAAGTGATTTTGGGGGCAAAAAATTCCTACGGATTCGACCTCAGCGTATGGACTAAGAGCTCTTTTCGGCTCAGCGTAATACGTGTATGGTAGCTACGCAAAATATCGCATGACCAATGACAAACATGCAGTGCTGCATTACCCTACCGGTAAACTTAGCACAATAAAGCGTTCTCTGGAAGCAACAATCACGTCACAGGGTCGTCACGATAGCAAGAGAATTACTTCTTCGGAGTCCAACAGCAAAGAGTGACGGTTGAAATGACGAATTTGTCACAAGAAAACCTCTTTTATGTGTGGCAAATGTTCTAGCCCTGGCGAACCTCTTCCATTGTGTTCAGCAGAAACTGGACGATACTGCTGGAATCCTGGAATGAATATCATGTTGCCCGTGAGCTTGATGTGGCCAGCAACAATTCACAAGAAGATCCTAATAATTGATTTGGAACATGTTATGTTAATTATAGTAGAAAGCTTACATAAATACTCACGGGCAACATTATCATTATCTAGAAATACATCCTTAATATTGGCCTTTTGGTTGCTTGGAAGGTGTGCTGTATTTCAACGCTGGGTTGCAATCATTCATGTCTGCCAAAGTCTTTTGGCGCCAGTCAAGAGTTTCAGTGCCGGATACCCACTATCTATCACAACTAGTCTTCCTGTTCCCTTATTCATTGACAATAGCTGTTCCACGAGGCCAGAATTTATGCAATTTTGTGCATTTCTGCATGTCTTTTTGCCTACTTTTGTCACGTGATTAACAACAAAATTCTCACCAAATTTGCCTTTATCGCTTACTTTACAAACCGTCCAGCCCATTCTAACTGGCTTACTGGTCCATTCTAATTGACTTTCCCGCCAATTTTTACCCAGGCTTCATTACTTCAAACAACTCTATCAAAGTTTTGATGCGTGAAAATCCTATCGTGTTTTTGTTAAAATCCTACCTTGAAATTGTACATAAAATTCTAATAATTGATTTGGAACATGTTATGTTAATTATAGTAGAAAACTTACATAAATACTCCGACATTTATTAAGATTTCAAATCATTAGTTGAAACAAGCCTTCAATTGTAGCATGACTCATGACTAATTCTCAGCTTTGCTCCTGCATCGCGCGGGCTTCATCGAACACGGAAATCTAAATCAATTCTATTTTCGAACTTGAATTTGCCTTTCACGAGCCAGAAATCTCTTTGTTTAGCTATAAAATTGCGCTTCTTTACCTCGAATTTTGACCCCCTTACCTTCAGATTTTTCAAAACAAACTTGATTTTCGAGTTCTACGCATAAACATTGTCCTTTGTGCAATTTTTGAACGAATTCTAAACAAATTTATTTTTTCGCAAAATTTTTTCATCTGGGACCTTACTGGGACGCTGGGCATGAGAGGGTTAAGGTATGTCATTTTTGTTATGTTTTCATGATAAGGTAAACATGTTTGTTTTGACGCTGCATATTTTTAGGTACTGCATCTGTGATATGGAGTGCGACCTGGTTTTGGCTTGTAACTGATTCTCCATTTGATCATCCAACAATAACAGATAAAGAACTCAAATATCTAGAAGCAGAGCTTGCTGAAGATCACCCTGAGGAAAAGGTAAGTTTGCCCATAAAAAACAAATTATCTTTTTGAACTAAAGAGTTGACATTTAAATTCAAATTTCATGGCAATAAAGCTGGCAAAGAATTCTTCAAATTTTTTATTTTTTAGATTGGCAATATTCCATGGAAAAAAATTGCCACATCAATTCCATTCTGGGCCATCATTGTCGCTCATTCAACACATCTTTGGGCCTACTTTACACTAATTACGTCACTTCCTACCTACTTAAAAAACGTTTTCCATCTTGATCTGAAAAAGGTAATTGCAATCTTCATTGACTTGGTTGGTGCTAGATATCAAAGGCCAGAGGGAGGTAGATTTTCGGAGAAAACCGAAAATCTACGAAACTAATAACTCAATAACACGATTTTACGGATCTTATTAAAAGGCCATTTAGTAATTACTGAAAACTATCAAAGTATATGAAATTAAGTTATGAACATTTAAAATTAGAGAAGCATCCAGCTCAAATAAGAAAAATTAACTAAAATAAGCTAAATTGCCAAAATACAAAATTAATAGCAACACGAAAAGAGCCATTGTTACCTGTTTTCCCTCAGCCATGATTTAGACTTCACACGGTTAATACACAAACCTTTTTTTAATACTACCAGGCTTGCTGTTGTATTTATTTGGGAAAGAGGTTACATGAACTGCATTAAAGTTTGCATGCATCCATACACAGATCAACGCGAAAAAACAGGGAAATGAAATTCGCGCCAAAATTACTGCCAATTACTCTGAGCCTAAGACCTTAGACATTCTGAGATCTGACGGCGTATATTGTCGTGAGAATATTGTTCTCGGTCTCGGCCTGAATCACGAAAATATTATTTCTCGCCGCTAGCCTCCCTCTGGCCTTTGATATCCAGTATCAACTAATTGACTTGATGTTCCAAGAGGGTTTTAATTCTCAATAACTCAATTTCTCTAAGTTACATGGCGTCTTCATTTTTGCAACATGGAGTTGTTAACAGACCACATCAGTCTTGTGCTGCCATTTAATTTTCCTGTTTTACCAGAAAAATAATGTATGTATGTATGTACTTAAGTATGTATGTATGTATGTATGTATGTATGTATGTATGTATGTATGTATGTATGTATGTATGTATGTACTTTTTTAGACTGGTTTCTTATCAGCAATGCCATACCTCGTAATGATGGTTACTTCTCAAATCGGAGGGAGGCTTGCGGATTTTCTAAGAACACGTAACATATTGTCTACAACAGCTGTGAGAAAAATCTTCAACAGTGTGGGTTAGTTGCTAATCCATTCTCACAGATGTTTTTGAAAGCGCAATGGATTTTCGATCACCCTAACCCTGATACTAAGCCTAGTCTTAATCCTGACCCTTTCAGAACAATTGTTTGAAAACAAAGTTATGGCCTACGCCTTCCAGCCTTGCATATCAACTGAAGATTTTAATTATTGCGCACTAACAATAATAAGACACTATAATTGTTAGTGCGCAAGCGTAGTCTTGTACGAATATCCACGGTGTTTTGTTTGCCATTCGCTTCCCCTCTCTCTTATTTATAAGCAATTCTATTTCAACATTTCTTGCCTTCAATTTCTATTTTCTGTCAATTTTAATGTTGATTGCAACCTCGTGTGATCTTGCTAAATCGGCATTTGTTGCATCTTGCAGGTTTTTTCTTCAAAGCTCTGTTCTTGCTACTAGTTGGATATGCATCGAACAAGAATATTGCTATACTTGAACTGACTTTGGCTCACGGTGTCAGTGCCCTATCAGAAAATGGGTTTTTTGTCAATCATCTTGATATTGCTCCCCGCTACGCTGGTCTTCTTCTTGGTATTAGTACTTGTTTTGCTGCCATTGCTGGAATGATTAGTCCTACTATTGTTGGTATCATTACTAAGAACGAGGTAATCTTTATCATTTGCATTAATATACATATCCATACAAATGTATTTTTTAGGCTACTTTTTCTATGTGAATCAGGGACCTGTCTCGGGTGGATAGTTCTACCAATAATTTTTAAATATTCTTTCATGAGCCTTTCAAACTAATAGAACCCATTTTGTGAAAATTTGGAGGTTGTGTTCTGCTTGATGGACCCTTGGGACTAATACATTCCTTTCTATTGGCCTCTGGGCCCTTAACACGACCAACCTTGTAATGTGTTGATTCGGCATTGTTTAGTCAACATATCAGTTTGTTTCTTTTACCTTAGACGCAAGAAGAATGGAAATACGTTTTCATAATAGCATCCGCTGTCCTGCTATTTGGTTTCCTATTTTTCCTCATATTTTCATCTGGTGAAAAACAACCATGGGCTCAACCGGATAAAAAAGAAGAGAATGTTCCGTTATTGAATGGAAAGAATAATATAACATTTGGCACTTCTCATTCAACTACAGCCTCTGTGTAGATTTTAAGGTAGAGAGTAATTTTTTCAATTTAACAATCATTTTTATTGATACATTGGATCCTTTATATAACTGACACTTACTTACGAGCACAGACATTGTCCGTTTCATGAAGGTAAAAAAACCTACGCCCCGCTCACACGAAGCAAAACAATCCAGCTCTCTCCAACCATGCATGTGCTCTCTCCAACTTGTTCTTATTTGATCAATTCCGATATATCTGCGGTCGTTTATTCGAAATCTCATTAAAGATTGAAGTTCAAGGTAGTGGTTTTACAAATTTTTAAAACCACCACCGTGTTCTCATTTTTTCCAAACCACCACCGTATTTTCATATTTTTTCAAAACCATAATCTTCAACTTATGGGTTCTTTGAACAACTTGTTTTTATTTGATCAATTCCGATCTACCTATGGTCATTTGTTAGAGATCTCATTAGAGATGAAATTTCAAGGTAGTGGTTTTACAAATTTTTCAAACCACCACCGTGTTCTCATTTTTTCCAAACCACCACCGTATTTTCATATTTTTTCAAAAGCATCATCTTCAACTTATGGGTTCTTTGAAGCACTTGTTTTTACTTAATCAATTCCGATCTATCTATGGTCATTTATTAGAGATCTCATTAGAGATGAAATTTCAAGGTAGTTGTTTTACAAATTTTCCAAACCACCACCGTGTTCTCATTGTTTTCCAAACCACCACCGTATTTTCATATTTTTTCAAAACCATCATCTTCAATGTATGGATTCTTTGAACAGCTTGTTTTTATTTGATCAATTCCGATTTACCTATGGTCATTTGTTAGAGATCTCATTAGATGTGAATTTTGAAGGTAGTGGTTTCACCCATTTTCCAAACCACCACCGTGTTCTCATTTTTTTCCAAACCACCACCGTATTTTCATATTTTTTCAAAATCATCATCTTCAATTTATGGGTTCTTTGAACAACTTGTTTTTATTTGATCAATTCCGATCTACCTATGGTCATTTGTTAGAGATCTCATTAAAGATTGAATTTCAAGGTAGTGGTTATACAAATTTTCCAAACCACCACCGTGTTCTCATTTTTTTCCAAACCACCACCGTATTTTCATATTTTTTCAAAACCATCATCTTTAATTTATGGGTTCTTTGAGCCACTTGTTTTTAATCAATTCTGATATATCTGTGGTCGTTTATTAGAGATCTCATTAGAGATGAAATTTCAAGTTAGTGGTTTTACAAATTTTCCAAACCACCACCGTGTTCTCATTTTTTCCAAACCACCACCGTATTTTCATATTCTTTCAAAAGCATCATCTTCAACTTATGGGTTCTTTGAAGCACTTGTTTTTATTTAATCAATTCCGATCTATCTATGGTCATTTATTAGAGATCTCATTAGAGATGAAATTTCAAAGTAGTTGTTTTACAAATTTTCCAAACCACCACCGTGTTCTCATTGTTTTCCAAACCACCACCGTATTTTCATATTTTTTCAAAACCATCATCTTTAATTTATGGGTTTTTTGAGCCACTTGTTTTTAATCAATTCTGATCTATCTATGGTCGTTTATTAGAGATCTCATTAGAGATGAAATTTCAAGGTAGTGGTTTTACAAATTTTCCAAACCACCACCGTGTTCTCATTGTTTTCCAAACCACCACCGTATTTTCATATTTTTTCAAAACCATCATCTTCAATTTATAAGTTCTTTGAAGCACTTGTTTTTATTTAATCAATTCTGATATATCTGTGGTCGTTTATTAGAGATCTCATTACAGATGAAATTTCAAGGTAGTGGCTTTACAAATTTTCCAAACCACCACCGTGTTCTCATTTTTTTCCAAACCACCACCGTATTTTCATATTTTTTCAAAACCATCATCTTCAATTTATGGGTTCTTTGAAGCACTTGTTTTTACTTAATCAATTCCGATCTATCTATGGTCATTTATTAGAGATCTCATTAGAGATGAAATTTCAAGGTAGTTGTTTTACAAATTTTCCAAACCACCACCGTGTTCTCATTGTTTTCCAAACCACCACCGTATTTTCATATTTTTTCAAAACCATCATCTTCAATGTATGGATTCTTTGAACAACTTGTTTTTATTTGATCAATTCCGATCTACCTATGGTCATTTGTTAGAGATCTCATTAGATGTGAATTTTGAAGGTAGTGGTTTCACCCATTTTCCAAACCACCACCGTGTTCTCATTTTTTTCCAAACCACCACCGTATTTTCATATTTTTTCAAAATCATTATCTTCAATTTATGGGTTCTTTGAACAACTTGTTTTTATTTGATCAATTCCGATCTACCTATGGTCATTTGTTAGAGATCTCATTAAAGATTGAATTTCAAGGTAGTGGTTATACAAATTTTCCAAACCACCACCGTGTTCTCATTTTTTTCCAAACCACCACCGTATTTTCATATTTTTTCAAAACCATCATCTTTAATTTATGGGTTCTTTGAGCCACTTGTTTTTAATCAATTCTGATATATCTGTGGTCGTTTATTAGAGATCTCATTAGAGATGAAATTTCAAGTTAGTGGTTTTACAAATTTTCCAAACCACCACCGTGTTCTCATTTTTTCCAAACCACCACCGTATTTTCATATTCTTTCAAAAGCATCATCTTCAACTTATGGGTTCTTTGAAGCACTTGTTTTTATTTGATCAATTCCGATCTATCTATGGTCATTTATTAGAGATCTCATTAGAGATGAAATTTCAAAGTAGTTGTTTTACAAATTTTCCAAACCACCACCGTGTTCTCATTGTTTTCCAAACCACCACCGTATTTTCATATTTTTTCAAAACCATCATCTTTAATTTATGGGTTTTTTGAGCCACTTGTTTTTAATCAATTCTGATCTATCTATGGTCGTTTATTAGAGATCTCATTAGAGATGAAATTTCAAGGTAGTGGTTTTACAAATTTTCCAAACCACCACCGTGTTCTCATTGTTTTCCAAACCACCACCGTATTTTCATATTTTTTCAAAACCATCATCTTCAATTTATAGGTTCTTTGAAGCACTTGTTTTTATTTAATCAATTCCGATCTATCTATGGTCATTTATTAGAGATCTCATTAGAGATGAAATTTCAAAGTAGTTGTTTTACAAATTTTCCAAACCACCACCGTGTTCTCATTGTTTTCCAAACCACCACCGTATTTTCATATTTTTTCAAAACCATCATCTTCAATGTATGGATTCTTTGAACAACTTGTTTTTATTTGATCAATTCCGATCTACCTATGGTCATTTGTTAGAGATCTCATTAGAGATGAAATTTCAAGGTAGTGGTTTTACAAATTTTCCAAACCACCACCGTATTTTCATATTTTTTCAAAACCATCATCTTCAACTTATGGATTCTTTGAACAACTTGTTTTTATTTGATCAATTCCGATCTACCTATGGTCATTTGTTAGAGATCTCATTAGAGATGAAATTTCAAGGTAGTGGTTTTACAAATTTTCCAAACCACCACCGTGTTCTCATTTTTTCCAAACCACCACCGTATTTTCATATTTTTTCAAAACCATCATCTTCAACTTATGGATTCTTTGAACAACTTGTTTTTATTTGATCAATTCCGATCTACCTATGGTCATTTGTTAGAGATCTCATTAGAGATGAAATTTCAAGGTAGTGGTTTTACAAATTTTCCAAACCACCACCGTGTTTTTTATTAGAAAATGATGCTTTTGAGCAGCCATCATAAGCGAAGAAAAAAAGAAATTTTTCCTAAAAGGCCTCTGCCGACACAGGAGATTAGTAAAGTGAAGAAAGAAAAAATCAACAAGTATTTATGATTGTGATGAATGATGAAACAACGCTATCTAATGCAAAAATAGCTACATTACTTAAAGCAGAGAAAGCGAGTGAGAGGTTTCGGACTTTCCGTCCAGTGAAGATTCGTGCCACAAATGGCTTTCTTGATATTTCGATCAAAACCTTTTGGACAAGTCAAAAAACATTGTAGATAGTGCAAATATATAATTTTAACTAGTTTTATTATGGCTTAGGAGTTTTGAATGGAAAATTCTGGTGTGTAAGAGAAATATCGATATCTTGACGCGTTTCAACAACAACAACGATACAAACTTTGGGATGCTATACCTCCAAAATTGAATTGTAAGAGAAAAACAGTGAGTGTTTTATAATTCCTTTCTCAATTGGTTTTGAAAATTCAAAAAAGAATTGTTCAAACCATCCGTAGGTGTGGTCACGAATCACGTGAAAATCAGGCCACTCCCGAAATGGCCCCTGGCAGCTTCAAATAATCTTCATCATGGGGAATCCGAATCCGAAATAAAATTTAGGGTTAGATAGTTTGCTAGATGGTTGTAGTAATTTCCCTGTCTATTTCTTATAAAAAAGACGAGGGTGCATTCCATGCAAACTCCACGCCGAAGGTACGCCAAGGCAAGGCCAGGTGTACGCCAGGGTTTATATGCAATTAAAAAACGAACAAAAACATTGCGCCAACCCCACCCCAATAATTACAAGTTATTTATGCATTGGCATAACAATGATGCAGAAATATGCGCACAAACCAAATGGTGATGGAACAAATCAACAAATGCTAACAGAATGGCAATCAATCACAAGTAATTAAAATAATAATGTAATAAATTAAATTAAAATTGGTACGCCACACGCCAGCAGATACCGATCTCACGCCAATGCCACGCCAAAGAACATTACTCCACGCCGAAGATCTTCGGAATTTGCTACATGGAATGCACCTTATGATAGTTGAGAATATATATGTTCATGCATGGTTGATTTTATTAAAAACTACTCAGCAAGCTAAATGTAGGAAATTGTTGAACACGGAAATGGGGAAAGGCTGTCATCAAAATTTGGCGCAAAAGCCACGTTACAAGTATTTGAAACAGTGGGAATCTCAGCGGAAGCGAAGTGATGCGTTGCGTATACTTGTGAAGAAAAGTGAAAACGGCACGGCCCGGTGTCGTCCTCGTCGCTTTGCTTCTGGAATCTGGAGCGAAATGAGAACGGTGTCGTGTGAACGAAGCCTAAAGGAAGTTTAATCACGAAATTATATTCTAAGCATCTTTTCAAAGAACACTTTTTAACGAAGTTATTCTTAATTCTGCTGCTATTTCAACAATTCACAACTTTGACACCAAAGATGTTTCTGATTACTCAAGAGTCCAATTTTGGTGGTTGAAAACAATTGCTCTTTTTGATAAAAGGTGAGCTTAGGTGAGTTAGTTTTTAAAGTTATATTCTTTACCCATTTATATCGTGATGTAGAAAGCACTGTAATTAATATTTGTAGTGATGTATCTAGCATTTTATGTATTAACCCCAGGCCTAACAATACATACAATACGGCCCCATTATTATTCTGAAGTCATAATGAAATTGATGTCCCGTTCGTTTCAGCCAGTTGTCAATTTAATTAATCACCATGGATCATTCGACCATCGATAAAGATGCAGGTAATCCAGATGAAAACCAATTGCCCAAACAACGATCAAAATGGAGAATAACATGCGACTGTCTTCCAAAAAGATATTTGCTTGCGATTCTTGGCTTCTTTGGTCTTCTCAATGTCAATGCATTGCGGGTGAATTTAAGTGTTGCACTAGTTGCAATGGTCTCAAATAAAACCATTCATATAGCCAATGGAGATGTTGAAGTTATTGTGAGTATTTATTTTAAAGGTATACGAAATATGAAGGAACGAAGTTGACCCCTGCTAAAAGCAAAGTGTACTTCAACAAAATACAAACAACACGTTCATTAAATAACATACTTCTTGTGATCACACATAAAAGCACAACGTGTGTTACTCGCTCCAAAAAGTGATCACATGCACAGTTTCTCTGATCACATGCAGCATGCACAGTTTCCTCACCATTGTACAAAGACATTTGATTTTACAAAATCAAGCATCTATGTATGTATTTATACATTTTGCCCGAGGAGAAAGGAATTACGAGGTGTGGTCTTCTGAGAGGAAGGACCAAGGTCGCATTGCTAAGTGTAACTTTGGCCTATTCCCTTGTGTTTTGCTCATGAATCAATGCTTTACAGAGATTGTAAGCGTATTCAACTCCGAGAGAAGTTAAGAGCAGTTACTTAACTTTTATTAAATTGTATTTTTCTTAATTTGTAGGAAGCTGCAGAATTTAATTGGAATTCGAAAGACCAGGGTAATTTCAACATTCATTCAAACATTCAGTGTCAAGGGCATCCAAAAATTGGTCGAAAATTTGATACAAGTCAGAAACGAATTTATCCTTTGGACGTTTTCATCATGTACTAACAATTGCTGCTATTTTGAGCTACTTTGCATTTATGTTTCGTAAGATCTGACAGAATCTTCTTTGAAATTGGGAAAACATAACATCATCAAAAATGTGAATATTTGTGTGAATATTTTTGCATGCTCTTGAAAATCTTATCGCACTGCCAGAAGTGAGTCAAACCAAGCCAATCATTTCGGTTACCCTACCTGTCAGTTTATTGAGAAAATTTTCCTTGTCTCCCCTCTTTTCATCTTTTTAGGATTCATTTTGAGTTCGTTTTTTTATGGCTACCTGATAACTCAGATACCAGGTGGATATCTTGCTGCTCGTTTTGGTGGCAAAAATGTGTTTGGAGGTGGAATTTTGATGACTGCGTTACTCACTTTGTTGACTCCATTGGCTGCAAGAGGAAGCATGTATCTACTGATTGCACTTCGCGTGCTTGAGGGCCTGTTTAATGTAATTGAGACTACAATTGTTTATTTCTCAGATGAATCCCATAGTATGTTTTACTAATAAAAGACTTTCTTAATAAATAATGAGACATGTCTTTGCTCTTTTGACAGGGTGTAGCATTTCCATGTATGCATGCAATTTGGAGTAAGTGGGCTCCACCAATGGAAAGAAGCAAATTGTTTTCAATGTCGCATTCAGGTGAGTATTGAAACCCAACAATTGTAGATACACTAGAATTCATCAAGATTATATTATGATTTCTAAATCAGAAGTAAGATGAAGGAATGGATTAGAAAGTCTAATCTTTTGCCTTTTCTTTCAAGGTTCGTATGCTGGCACAATTTGTGGTATGATGCTCTCTGGCATTATTTCTCACAACTTTGGTTGGCCAGCAGTTTTCTATTTCTTTGGTAAGTTAGAAGCCTTGAAGAATGCTATTTTAGTTGTAGTTTTATGATAAAGTAAACATGTTTGTTTTGACGCAGCATATTTTTAGGTACTGCATCTGTGATATGGAGTGCTCTTTGGTTCTGGCTTGTCACTGATTCTCCATTTGATCATCCAACAATAACAGATGAAGAAGTGAAATATCTAGAAGCAGAGCTTGCTGAAGATGACACTGAGGAAAAGGTAAGCCCAACGGTAGTAGATCATAGAAAACATAACACTTATTTTACAACAAATACTGATTGCTGAATTAGAGTCTCATGCCAATAAAACTTCCATATAATTTCCATTGCTTACCTCCCAGGTCGACAATGTTCCATGGAAAAAAATTGCTACATCAATTCCATTCTGGGCCATTATTGTCGCTCATACCACAGAGAACTGGGGCTACTATACCCTACTTACGTCACTTCCTACCTATTTAAAAAAAGTTTTTTACCTCGATGTGGAAAAGGTAATTTCTATTTTCATTGACTTGATACACTAAGAAAGGTTTGATTTTTAATAATTTGTAATTTTCCTCGGCTACATGGCGTCCTTTCCTTATATTCCTAAAATGGAGTTGTTGATTCATTTGTCCTCCTGTCTTTTTTAGACTGGTTTCTTTTCAGCATTACCATACTTCGTACTGATGATTGCTGTTATAGCTGGAGGGAGGCTGGCTGATTATCTGAGAACACGTAAAATTTTGTCTACAACCGCTGTTAGAAAGGTCTTCAACAGCTTAGGTGAGTTGCTTCTCTAAATCGTGAGCTTAAGTTTAGTTAATTTTTTATAAGAACATTTGTAAGCATCCTCATTTATCATCATTTTCTCATCATCAGGAAATGACGAGATGGTTTTTCGTTTTTTGATTCTTTATTCCAATGAATGACACATAACTTGGATCACTTATTTACTGCTCTTTTTGCTCATTTCCATCCCATCTTGTATGGCTTACTGCAGGAAGCAACTCGATCATAAGAGTCTTTAGTTCGAGTTTTGGAGTAGGCATAGAACTTGTGTTTTTGCTTCAGTACTTTTTCCAAACGTTATCAATCGTGTGAAACACAGTTTTATCAATTAAATAAGACTGCATAGAATAAGAAATTAATTATTGTTGATTAGTGGATTATTAGTTGATTATTGTTGATTAATGCTGGATTGAACCATTTCCAATAGAGATCGATTTGATTGGAACATGGTGACTTATTCATTTTTCTATTCGCCCACAACAACCTCAAATTTTATACAACATCAAATATTATGCCTAACATGTGTAACTCAAATGTCTCGAGTTCGATTTTCACTACGAATTTTATGTACTTTTGTGCTTCGTGTACTTTAATTACATTGTGCCAATCATTTTTTTGTCTCTTTTGAGAAATTAATTTTACTGAAATGAGCTATCCTTTGCATGGAATTTAACTCGCGACCATTTGAATGTTATGTCACAAATATTTAGCAAGTATATTTGGCGTTTTGCAACCTCGTGTGATCTATATTAACATTCGTTCTATCTTGCAGGCTTTTCGTTCAAAGCACTCTTATTGTTACTAGTTGGATATGCATCAAACAAGGATATCGCTATACTTGAACTGACTTTGGCTCTTGCTTTCAGTGGCCTAGCAAAAAGTGGATTCATGGTGAATCATCTTGATATTGCTCCTCGCTATGCTAGTCTTCTACTTGGTATTACTAATTGCTTTGCTACAATCTCTGGAATTCTCAGTCCCACAATTATCGGCATCATTACGAAGAACGAGGTAATCCTTATCATCTCAATATTGACGCACTTATATTTTGCATGTTATGAACGATCGTCAATTTTTCAACATTTCAATATTTCTAAAGTCAATTAAATTCATGAAAAAAAATTAGTCTGTGATTAGTCAAGATTACCGTAAATCCTCGATTTGGCCCCCCTCCCCGAATGAGCCTCCACCCCAAACATGCTGATATTATTTGCTCTCTGAGGTTCCTAATGGCGTTTTATCGAGGTTATACCACAAAAAATTCATGCCTTTGGACATTTAATGATCATAAATTATAAAACAATTACAGATAATAATACAGGAGGTCTTTTAACAATGATTTCGTTGCGTACAGTGAGTTCGAGAAGATTTTGTTTTTCTAGCAGTTTTTTCACCAATATCTGAGCATTCTTCTGATTTTCTGTGTATGCTAAATACCTCGCAGGAACAACTAAACGAACTCCCCGTGTTCTTTTCCCAGTAACAACATCAATCGTTGTGCCATATTTCAGATAGCTTTATAAGCCCCCTTCGAATAAGCCCCCCTCAGAAAATGTCAAAAATAAATAAGCCCCCAGGGGGCTAATTTGAGGATTTACGGTATCTCGTTTTCTTTTAGACCCAGGAAGAATGGAGATACGTTTTCATAGTTGCATCGGCTGCCCTTCTCTTTGGCTCTCTGTTTTTTCTCGTCTTTTCTTCTGGTGAAAAGCAACCGTGGGCCCAAGTAGATGAGAAAAAAGAGAATGTGCCATTGTTGAATGGAAAGAATGGTGTAACATTTAGCACTTGGCAATCAACTGCAACTTCTGCTTAGAACGTAACTTAAAGTACGACTTTTTTAAAATTTGTTTGTTTTTTAAAGTGCAGCAAAACTTTAAATAATATCTAAGATAGATATAAGCCCTGTTCACACGAGGCAAACTAACCCAAGTTGAACCGAGGCTTAAACCAGCTCAGGTTACTTTCTCGCTGTATCAGCACAACTAACCCGGGTTATTTTTTTCTTGGGCGAGCCCACCTCCAAATTCGGGTTAATTTAGCCGAGGCAAACCCTGGTTGCACTGCATTCACACTGCAGCAAGGTGGACCAGCTCCCCAAAGTGGGATTCCTTTCCACGGGGTTTTCCCTCAGGCTATGCATATACCTTAATTGTTTCAAAACATGATTTGAAACTTCGTTCATTGACTTTTGAGCACATTGTAAGTTATCTCCGTAGCTACATTGCAGATTTTTGGTCTTTATCCAACTTTATTTCATGAACTTTTTTCTGTGGAAAATTATAAGCTGACATTTTATCTATCGTTACTCTAATATATTTGATGACGTCAAAGTTAAGATAATTTATGCACTTTACCAGTGTTCTCTGGGATATATATTGCTCACACGTGCTTAACCTCGCTTTTTCACCAACACCGTGCCAAACTATCTCGTCACATGGATTTTCAATTTTTATGGCCTTCGTCCGTCGCTGCTCAAAGTTCTTTTTTAACACTCCGGCCTTAGTTGCAACAGAATTGGACACTTAGCGAATCATTGATAGACCAACTCTACCTATTGACAAAGCTCTTCGTGTTTGCGACCGATGTGGGTTTGGGACACTTTTTGCCAGTGGAAACAAGTGTCCCAAATCCTAGCAGGTGTTTTGCCAGTCGTTTGTCATCATGGACGTACGCGTGCGTGGTTTACTTATTGCAAAGCATTGCATTCTCACTAACTCCACGATTGTATTTGTTTTTATTGTCTCCGTTGCTGCAGTCAGTCAGTTTATTTTAAATAAATAAATAAATAATAATATAAGCGGTTGATGGATAAATACTAATAAATAATATTTATTAGTATTTATCCATCAACCGCTTTCTAATGCTTTCAAGATTTTATTTGCACATTCGATTTCATTATTCTGATTGCATCATTGAAATTTATCGAAATTTCCTACCTCATACAAACAGATTGAAAAGAAGCAATAGAGAATCATATCATGAAATGAAAACAAGAATCATCCTTCGCTCTAAATCTGGCTTGAAGAAAAGTGTATGTGTGATTATTCATGCATTAAAAGCGTGAATCACAATAACTGCAAGTTGCTTTTATTGATGCTTAGTGGTTCATGGATTGCGGTCTTGTTGCGAAAGGTATGAGTAGCTGAAACTGCAGTACAATTGTTCGATATCCAATTATGATCATTGAAAAGAATGTGAATTACCAGAAATTAAATACAAACCACTTTCAATTGCTGATTCTCTTGTGAGTTCATTAATCCTGATCTTTCGTCATGCATAGCGTTCCAGAGAAACAATTGTTCAACCTTGGTTGCTGAATAACACGCATCCCTTGAAGAGGTAAGGTTTATATGTTATCATTTCGTTTAAAATTCGGCTCACATATTTATCTTAGTATTTCCATAAAAGTATTCCAAAGAATTTCTTTTGTGTTAAGAATTTTAACGCCTACACTGGCAGTACAACTGGCTTTAATTGAGACCATTGTAACCGGTGCAAAATATCGAGAATACCAAGAATAACAGGAATTTCACGTAGAGATCATTTTGGAAGACTATCACGTGATATTCCTCTCTTCTATGTATATTTAATTTATGTAACGAGTAATTTATACTCAATACTTCAATCTGGATTGCAAATTTTGGCCAACGAAGCAAAATGGCAAAATGCACGCTTGAATAATCATTCTCTTTCATTTCAGCCAGTTATCAATATATTTTAGCAACAAACATGAGTCAATCAACTATTGGTGAAGATCCAAATGAAAGCGAACTTCAGAAACACAGATCAAAATTGAGAATAATATGCGACTGTATTCCAAAAAGATATTTGCTTGCAATTCTCAGCTTTTTTGGTTTTCTTAACATCTATGCATTAACGGCGAATTTAAGTGTTACACTAGTTGCGATGGTCTCAAGTAAAACAATTTATACGGCCAGTGGAGATGTGGAATATATTGTAAGTATTTCTATTTATTTTGAGATTTTCTATGCAAATGCTCAGGCAATGATGAGGCAGAACAACGCTCACCTTTCATCGCATATCCCGAACCAAGAAAAAACATAATATAGTTAAGTTATTATTCGTCATGATTGGAAATATTTATGTGTAATTAGTTTTTCAAATAAAGCACAAAAGCTTTATGAAAAAACTGCTCTAAAGTGAGCATACTTGAGCCGCAGAAGAGTCTATCCTGGTTGTATTGTAATATTTTACCTAAAGGGATGATAGCGGGCTTTTGTCTGACACAAGTCTCAACCGGATTTCGACTCGTTTGTCTATTTTCTGCGTCATGGCTGTCAAGACGATACCAACGCAGATCAGAATTGGTAGTGTCTCCCCATCTTTGTTTGGGTCGGCCATAGCTGCGACTTCCACCAATCTCCATATTATATATTTTCTGGATATCTTCCTTAAGGCGATAAACCTGTCCCAACCACTCCAGCCTTATCTTTCTCACCAGGCAGCACTTTTGCTTGTTTGTCCTTGATAGGCAAGGCAGCACTTTTGCCTGTTTCGTTATTTTTTCTGAAGTGGTCTTCCAGGCTCATTATGCCAATGCAATAGAAGCAGAACAATGCTAAGCTTTTGTTGAACCAGAATTGTTTGTTGATCCGCAGGAACCTGCAGAGTTTAATTGGACCACCAAAGACCAGGGTAATTTCAACATTCTCTAAAATATTCAGTATTTGTCAGAAGTCTCATTCTATTCGTTATAAAATATCAACATTTCTTTACTCTTCTCTTCTAGGAGTAATTTTGAGCTCATTTTATTATGGCTACTTCATAACCCAGATACCTGGTGGATATCTTGGTGCTCGATTTGGTGGTAAAAATATATTTGGTGGTGGAATTTTGATAACTGCATTACTGGCTTTGTTGACCCCGTTGGCTGCAAGAAGAAACATGTATCTGCTGATTGCAGTTCGTGCTCTTCAGGGATTGTGTAATGTAACAAATATTCAAATTTGTTTTTGATGCAATCCTTAGTGGATCATGCAACGCATTTTATTTAAGATTTTTCTTCACAAAGAACGACATTTGTCTTTGCTGTTTTCACAGGGTTTGATACTTCCATGCATGCATGCAATATGGAGTAAGTGGTCTCCACCACTGGAAAGAAGCAAATTGTTTTCAATATCATTTTCAGGTAAAATTTGACACACAAGAAATGCAAATATGAATGCAAAAAACTCAAAATTTATTCCTGGAGGGAAGCATTATGTTTATTTTAGTTACTGTTTGGACGTGCCGCCTAGAAAAGCATCAATTTTCACTTTTCTCGAACCCCTTTTTATGTTCAAGGTTTATTTGCTGGTATAGTAATTGGACTGATGGGTTCTGGCTTTATTGCTAAGAGCTTTGGCTGGCCGGCAATCTTCTACTTTTTTGGTTAGCTTCATATATCAATTTTTCTAAGTTTATTTTATTTAATTTACTTAACGATCATAACGGCTGTGCTACTGTGTCATTGCCAGAAAGATGTTATTTTAACTTACATGCGATGGTTAGCCCCGTTTTTTTAATCTTTTAGGTACTACATCTGTGATATGGAGTGCTCTTTGGTTTTGGCTTGTAACTGATTCTCCATTCGATCATCCAACAATAACAGAAAAAGAAGTAAAATATCTAGAAACAGAGCTTGCTGAAGACCACACTGAAGAAAAAGTAAGTTCAACGCCAATTGATCATGGACATTATGAAATAGAACAATACTGATAGCTGAATTAGAGTTTCATGCCAATAAACTGGTATATAATTTCTACTGCTTGCCTCCCAGGTCGACAAGGTTCCATGGAAAGAAATTGCCACCTCGATGCCATTCTGGGCCATCATTGTCGCTCACATCACGGAGAATTGGGGCTACTATACATTTCTTACGTTACTTCCTACCTATTTAAAACAAGTGCTACATTTCGATCTGCAAAAGGTAATTATAATACTCGCTGACTAACAATGCAAGCAAAATTTTGATTTTTAATAGCTCGTAAATTCTCATAAAACACTTACGCCAAAAAAGAATGGCAAAATGATGGATACTTCTGTTTCGATGTTCACAGTTTCTTAGTTTTTTGTGGTCTCTAGTTAGTAGAAGGCTTTTTATAAGTCGGTCTCCTGCCAAGAACTTAGTAGTAAGCCTTTTCATAGTCGCAGAGTTATGTTGCGAGATGATTCTTTCTCCTGCTTTCAGGCTGGCTTTTTGGCTGCATTGCCATACCTCGTAATAATGGTCTTTGTTTTAATGGGAGGGAGGCTGGCTGATTTTCTAAGAACGCGCAAGATATTGTCTACAACAGCTGTGAGAAAGGTGTTTAACAGTTTATGTGAGTTTCTTATTGTTTTTAGCTGAAAATTTTTCGCTCCATCGCAAGTTTCAGTTCAGTTAAATCGTTTCTTCTGACAATTCTCAAGCTTCTTCATTCATCATCACTTTTGAGACATCAGAATATTATCAGATTACACTTCTTTGTTGGATTTTCTATTCCGATGAGTCAAGCACAAAAAGAAAAATTAAGCTGTTGATTCCTGGGCCTATATCATTGTGACAAAAGCTGCCTGAACCACCTTGAATAAAGACCAACTTTATTGAAACAGGGCGAGTCATTAACTGTCCTATTCCCCCAACACCATTCCAAATTTTGTGGGACTATCATCTGACAATCACGCCCGGAAAGTCTCGAGTTCGAATATCAGTGTGAGATTGTATGTGTTGTGTTGTTTCTGTACTCTGTGCTTAAGACTTAAGTTGTCATTTGTTTTATCTTTCAGCCTATTTGCTTCAAGCAATCTTCATACTATTAGTTGGATATGCACCGAACAAGGATGTTGCTATACTTGAACTGACTTTGGCTGTTGGTTTCAGTGGCCTAACCTCTAGTGGACATTTGGTGAACCATCTTGACATTGCTCCTCGCTATGCTGGTCTTCTTCTTGGAATTACTAATTGTTTGGCTACTATTCCTGGCATTCTTAGTCCTACTATTGTCGGCATCATTACTAAGAACGAGGTAATTCATGCCATTTATTTACAGATTTATTTTACAGCCTTGTTCCTTTTTTTCGCTTTAAGTATCATGAATCTTAATTCTCGTAATCTTAATTTCTCAAGCATTTAAAGCTGATTCGACTCACGTTGTGCAAGTTGGTCTATTTTTCATCAAAGTTCTTTCATATTTTTCCTCTTAGACGCTGACGGAATGGAGATACGTTTTTATAATGTCATCAGCTATCTATCTATTTGGTTTGGTGTTTTTTCTCGTGTTTTCATCTGGTAAAAAGCAACCGTGGGCTCAACCGGATAAAAAAGAAGAGAATGTGCCGTTATTAAATGGAAAAAATGGTGTAACATTTGGCACTTCTCAATCAACCAAAGTCTCTGTGTAGAATGCTTACAGATAGAGAGACAATTTTACATTTTCAATTTCTTTTGTTTCATGAACCCAATGGATCCTTCATATAAAGGGCAATTCTGGGATCACTGACTTTGCCCGTTGCATAGAAATATCCGTTTGACAAGTTTCAAACAGGGCATGTCTTTTCGGCGATAATTAGGACTCTATCCATTGTTTCTTTTCTCCAATGCTCAATGGCTTTATTTATTTCGTTATTAAGAAAGAAGTGAGAGCCATGAAAATACGCTGTAGCTGTTGGCACTTCCCAGTTAGCTGCAACAAACACAAAATTTTAACATAAAAAGCGAAATTTTTAAGTTTTAAGCCTTTTTTATGACAACAGTGGAACCTCCATATAGTGGACACTTGTGGAATCAATGAATAGAAATCTCCAGTAATAGAGGTTATATTGTGTATGTTTCAATCTACATGAATCCTAATTTGTCGTAAAGTAAATTTTTTTAAAACTAAGCAAGAGCTAGAGACTGCGCAACTGATGGAAATATTTAATAGACGATAAAGTTCCCTGGCGATTGTCCTGATGATAAATACAACAGAGAGATGAAAGAGACAGCGTTCCTTTTGAGAAACTCAAATTCTCTATTTCTTTAGTCAACAGGAAACCGCTAAAATCGAACTGCTTTATAAATCGGTCTTCCGAGGTAAATCTGTTCCATGGCCGCCATTTTATCACCGCTTCGTCAGGCTTTTCCAAAAATATGTTAAAATTATTTTAATGTAAACTGGGAATCGAAACAAAAAAAATATAGTTTAAATAATTTGACATTTGACTTGTATGAATTTCCACCATTGTCAAAACAATGGTGGGATTTGCGTGAAAACTTTGTGGTCTCTGGAGCGTCTTTTGCGACAAAAGATATGAACTTCTTATCGAATAGGCAGTATAAGTTTTTAACGCACTAATAATCTTAGTGGCTTTCCAAGTTCTCTGGCGTTGATCTATTCTGTTCTTAAATCATCCAGACTTATTTTGATAGAATGTGAGATAACTTGCTATTTTTTCAGCTTACAAGATTCCATCTGTCTTTGAAATGAAATGGAAAAACGAAGGCTTGAATAATCTTCGTTCTTTATCATTTCAGCCAGGTATAAAATTAGTTAATCAACATGGTTGTTGATGAAAATCCAAATAAAGACCAATTGCTCAAACACAGATCAAAATGGAGAATAACATGTGACTTTCTTCCAAAAAGATATTTGCTTGCAATTCTCAGCTTCTTTGGTTTTCTCAATGTCTATGCATTAAGGGTGAATTTAAGTGTTGCACTAGTCGCAATGGTCTCAAATAAAACCATTTATAGAGCCAGTGGAGATGTTGAAACTTTCGTAAGTATTTATTTTGATTCTTTTATTCAAAATTCTGAGGTTAGTTAAAAGCAGAATATAACTTGCATTTTTTTAACTAAATTGTTTGATTATTCATAGGAAGCTGCAGAATTTAATTGGACTTCCAAAGACCAGGGTAATTTCGACATTAGCAATTATGATAATTGTCTAATCGTCTCATTCTATATCATAATTGCCAATGTTAATGAATCTGATTCATTATGAAATTTTGAATTTGGATGTCAACTATATCAAAGTCTCTCTACTCTTCTGTTCTAGGAATCATTTTGAGCTCATCCTTCTATGGCTACCTGATAACTCAGATTCCTGCTGGATATTTTGCTGCTCGTTTTGGTGGTAAAAGTTTATTTGGTGGTGGAATTTTGATAACTGCATTGCTCACTTTGCTGACCCCGTTGGCTGCAAGAAGAAGCATGTATCTACTGATTGCAATTCGTGTTCTTCAGGGATTGTGTGATGTATTAAATGTTCCAATTTGTTATCACTTGATGAAATTCTTGGTGCATTATGCATTTTATTTAAGATTTTGTCTTTGCTCTTTTGATAGGGTGTGACATATCCATGTATGCATGCAATTTGGAGTAAGTGGGCTCCACCAATGGAGAGAAGCAGATTGTTTTCGATATCATTTTCAGGTGAATATTGAGACACTAGAAATGCAAATATAAATACAAAGTTGGATGAAAACGCAAGTACTCCAGCATTCGATTTTATAAAATGGGCAATAGTGTCGAACTTTTAATTTTTGACAAATTCTTTTAAGATTTCCTGCGTTGTTTGAGCTTGGGCGTAATGTCCGTAACTAAAAATAGTCAAGTGTCCCTAACTAACAATTCATCAAGATTTTATTAACTGCTTTTTTGTGTTTCAGGTGCAATTGGTGGTACAGTATTTGGAATGATGTTTTCTGGCTTGATGGCTGACAGCTTTGGTTGGCCTGCAGTTTTCTATTTCATTGGTTAGTTAAAAATATCTACTTTTTTCCAGCTTTTCCTAGTTAATTTACTCAGCCATCATAAGTACTGTACTACTTTACTTTGTTTCCAAAAATGCTATTTATATTGTGAGTGCTTGGTACAGTTTGACTCTTGCGCTTGCGCTAGCGAGTAGATGTTGGCGAGTTGAGGAAAAACGTTAATTTCTGTGTTCTCTTAGACTTGCTACACATGGCGTAGTATAGCTCACAACAACAACAACCGTTCGCTTACATGCGTTCAAAAATGTCGGCTAATTTCGTTTTTTGGGCTTCGACATCAATATTCCGGATTTATCAAACTAGTTTCATGTATAAAAGTCTCAAAATTTACATAATGGCACACAAGTTTCAGACATTGGAGAGCTCTTTATTTGAACTGTTTGATGGTTAGCTTCATAAAATAATGCGCATTTCGAGAGAAAATGATTTCAAGAGTCACTTTAAAGTTTTTATTACAATAATTTAAGCAGCTTCGACCAATTAATACAGCAATATTAAATTTGGCTTTAAAAAATAAAAGCTGTTCGACTTTCATATTGAATTCAAATTGAAGCAAATTGCAGTCAAATGTTCCAACTTCAATAATTTGGGGGGGACAGTAAATACTAGTTGTCCAGGAGCATGTCCAGGAGTTTAAATAAATAAGATAAATGGTCAAGAATATGTTATTCAGTTTTGCTGGAGCTCACCTTTGTGGTTTGCATGGGCTTGCATGGTTTCACTTTCATATCGATAAATTCAAAATTATTTTGTCAGAACCTTCTAACTGGTTTCACAGTGAAACTGCAGCCAAAGGCAATCTGTCGCAAGAGTTTTTTTGTTTTTTTTCATATATTTAGGTATCATAGCTGTGATATGGAGTCCACTTTGGTTTTGGTTTGTAACTGAATCTCCATTTGATCATCCAGCAATAACAGAAGAAGAATTGAAGTATTTAGGAACAGAACTCGCTACAGATCATACTGAAGAAAAAGTAACCTTAGATTATAAATCACATAATAATGATTTTACAAGAAATTTTTGTAGTACATCCAAACAAAGCTGGCATATGATTTCCATTATCTCTTTTTAGGTCGACAAAATTCCATGGAAGGAGATCGCTACATCAATGCCATTCTGGGCCATCATTGTAGCTCATTTCACAGAGAACTGGGGCTTCTATACACTTCTTACCTTGCTTCCTACCTATTTAAAACAAGTGTTACATTTCGATCTGCAAAAGGTAATTACAAGATTCTGAAAATGCTGAAAACAAAATTCTGAAAACAAAATTTATCAATGTATAAACGTTCTTTATAAATAGCTTGGTTTGGCATTAGTATTAAATGTTTTGATTCGTTTTGATGTCTTCTATGTTGTGAAGTCCCAAAAATAACTTTTGTTGATTAAATCTTCCTTCTATCTTTCTTAGACTGGTTTTTTGTCAGCATTGCCATACCTCCTAATGATGATTGTTATTCTAACTGGAGGCAAGCTAGCCGATTATCTCAGATTACGTAATATATTGTCTACAACCGTTGTGAGAAAGGTCTTCAACACATTAGGTAAATTGCTCATCCACTTTAACAAAAGTTTCTAAAAAAGCTTCTTTGAACAGAGCCTAAGCTTGGTCCAGATGGTTTCGAGTTCAAGCTTTAGCGTCAGCACAGCACACTGTTTTTCCAATCTGAACAATGAAGCCTTGCTTCCAATTTGTATTGTAATGCTTGTTGCTATCTTGTGAGATTTATGTCAACACTCGTTCTATCTTTCAGCATTCTCGCTGCAAGCAGCATTCACGCTATTAGTTGGATATGCACCGAACAAGGATATTGCTATACTTGAACTGACTTTGGCTGTTGGTTTCAGTGGCCTAACCTCCAGTGGACTCATGGTGAACCATCTTGACATTGCTCCTCGCTATGCTAGTCTTCTTTTTGGTATTACTAATTGTTTGGCTACAATTCCTGGCATTCTGAGTCCTACTATTGTGGGCATCATTACTAAGAACGAGGTAACCCTTACTATTTGTTTACAGATTTATTTTACAGATCTGTTCTTGTTCTCTTTCTTCTTATTGCTTTATGTATCACAGATTGAGTTGTTGTGACACTTTTGGATTCGTTGAATCTATCTCCTTCTGCTTTTAACTTTTCCTTGCAAAACCTTTGAAAACAATGGATCCTCTTCCATGGAAGTTGAGTGATGGAACCTTTAAACTAATGATAAACAAGGCCATTGCCCTTTTGACAGTAATTACCTCACCATATAGCTACAATACAAGAGTAAGCACAGAAGGAGGCACTACAAAGGACGAATTCATTTGCTTAGCTGAGGGGACATTCAAACAACCCCATGCAATCAACACAAAATATCGCTCAAACACGTGTCGTCAAGTGTTATCCAATGAGTAGAGCATCCTTGTACTGGATGGGTTATATGATTATGAATCCTAATATTTGAGTTTTCTTTGAATTTCTCAGTTGATTTGAGTCACATTTTTAAGTTATACTATGCTTTCTCAGAGTTCTTTCACATTTTTCCTCTTAGACGCAGACGGAATGGAGATACGTTTTTATAATGTCATCAGCTATCTATCTATTTGGTTTGGTGTTTTTTCTCGTGTTTTCATCTGGTGAAAAGCAACCGTGGGCTCAATCAGACGAGAAAGAAGAGAATGTGCCCTTGTTGAATGGAAAAAACTGTGTCACGTTTGGCACTTCTCGATGAACTGAAGTCTCTGTGTAGAGTGTTAAACAAAGAGAGAAAATTTTACATTTTACATTTTTAATGTTCTTTGTTTCATGAACCCAATGGATCCTTCATTCAGATCGAAGGCAATGACAATAGAAAACAAACCCCACTTTTGCTTAAGATCGCTGTTCCCCTCAGATCGGAGGCAATAACAATAGAAAGCCCACCCCACTTTTGTTTAAGATCGCTGTTCCTCTCAGATCGGAGGCAATAACAATAGAAAGCCCACCCCACTTTTGTTTAAGATCGCTGTTCCTCTCAGATCGGAGGCAATAACAATAGAAAGCAAACCCCAATTTTGCTTAAGATCGCTGTTCCCCTCAGACCGGAGGCAATAACAGTGGGAAGCCCACCCCACTTTTGCACTCCATCGAAGGCCAATTATAGGATCACTGACTTTGCCCGTTGCATAGAAATGTCCCCTTGACAAGTTTCAAACAGCGCATGTCTTTTCGGCGATAATTAGGACTCTATCCACTGTTTCTTTTCTCCAATGCTCAATGGCTTTATTTATTTCGTTATTAAGAAAGAAGTGAGAGCCATGAAAATACGCTGTAGCTGTTGGCACTTCCCAGTTAGCTGCGACAAACACAATATTTTAACATAAAAAGCGAAATTTTTAAGTTTTAAGCCTTTTTTTATGACGACAATGGAACCTCCATATAGTGGACACTTGTGGAATCTGTGAATAGAAATCCCCATTAATAGAGGTTTTATTATGTATGTTTCAATCTACATGGATCCTAATCTGTCGTAAAGTAAATTTTTTGTAAGAACTAAGCCAGAGCTAACCTCGCTAGCTCTGAAACTCGCCAGGAAACCGCTAAAATCGAACTGCTTGATAAATCGGTCTTCCGAAGTAACTCTCCCCCAAAGCCGCCATTTTATCACCGCTTCCATCTATTTTGTCAGGCTTTTCCAAAAATATGTTACAATTATTAACGTATATTGGGAAGCGAAACAAAAGAAGTATATTTTGAATGATTTGTACGATGGCCCGTAAGTGCAAACCAAAATTCTTTTTCCAGAAACCAAAATTCTTTCTTTAAAACCAAAATTCTTTCTTAAAAACCAAAATTCTTTCTTTAAAACCAAAATTCTTTCTAAAGAACCAAAATTCTTATTCAAAAACCAAAATTCCTTTTTAAGACCAAGATTCTTTTTCACAAGCCAAATCTTTCTTTTCTGGAATGCGAAGGCGCATGCCATGTGAGCACTTCCTTCTTCCACTTGAAAATGGCGTCCAATGCAAAGTTCTGCACTGGACGCCATTTTCTTTTTAATGTTCGTAAGGACATCTGCATGCCATGATGCTTTGAAAGGAATAAAATTATTTTCTCATACTCGATCACTTGGTCAAAATAGTAAGTAATCGTTAGCTCTTCTTGATCGAGCTCTGCTCCACATTTTTCGCAAAATTTAAAGTGAAGCTTCACAACTGCATCACAACATTCGCAATACATAATTCCCTCCGTTCTCACAATCAGGCCGTACCTGGTGGTATTTTCGATTGCAGCAAGAAGTTGCCATTTCTTGCAGATTTCGATTGTAAAAAAAGATTTGGTTTGAAAAGAAAGATTTCGTTTCGAAAAGAAAGATTTGGTTTCAAAAAGAAAGATTTGGTTTGCACTTGTGGGCCACCGTAAATTTGACATTTGACTTGTAAGAATTTCCACAATGGTGAAAACAATGGTTGGAATTGCTTTAAAACTTTGTGGTCCGTGGACCGCCTTTTAAAACAAAAGATATGAACTTCTTATCGAATAGGCAGTATAAGTTTGTAACGCACTAATAATCTTATTCTTTTCTGATTTGGGGCTTTCCAAATTCACTAGCGTTGATCTATTCTGTTCTTAAATCATCCAAAGTTCTTTTGATAGAATGTGAGTTTGCTATTTTTCAGCTTACAAGACAATATCTACCTTTGAAATGAAATGGCAAACGAAGGCTTGATTAATCTTTATTCTTTATCACTTCAGCCAGGTATAAATTTAGTTAATCGACATGGTTGTTGATGAAGATCCAAATGAAAGCCAAAATTCCAAACGCGGATCAAAATGGATAATAACATGCGACTTTCTTCCTAAAAGATATTTGCTTGCAATTCTTATCTACTTTGGTTTTCTCAACGTCTTTGCGTTAAGGGTGAATTTAAGTGTTACAGTAGTTGCGATGGTCTCAAATAAAACCATTTATTCAGCCAGTGGAAATGTTGAATATATTGTAAGTATTTGTCTTGAATTCTTTTACACAAGTAATGAGGTGAATTAAATACAGAACAATGCTATGTTTTTATTAAACAAAAACATTTCCATATTTGAAGGAAACTGCAAAGTTTAATTGGACTTCGAAAGATCAGGGTAATTCCAACGTTCACTCAAATAATATACATTTCTTAGAAGTTTCATTTCATTTATTATGAAATATCAAATGGATGTCAGCTGCTGTGTCGAAATTCCTTTTCTCTTCTACTTTAGGAATTATTTTGAGTTCGTTTTTCTATGGGTACCTGATAACTCAGATACCAGGTGGATATTTTGCTGCTCGTTTTGGTGGTAAAAATATATTTGGTGGTGGAATTCTGATGACTGCATTACTCACTTTCTTGACCCCGTTGGCCGCAAGAGGAAGCATGTATCTACTGATTGCAGTTCGTGTTCTTCAGGGATTGTGTAATGTAATAAATATTCCAATTTGTTGTCACTTGATGCATTTTACTTAAGACTTTTCTTCGTAAAGAATGACAACTGTTTTTGCTCTTTTGACAGGGTGTGACATTTCCATGCATATATGCAATTTGGAGTAAGTGGGCTCCACCAATGGAGAGAAGCGGATTGTTTTCAACATCATATTCAGGTGAATATTGAGGCACTATAAATGCAAATATAAATACAAAGTTGGATCAAAATTCGAAACGCAGGTACTCCAGCACTTTTTTTAAAAAATGGGCAAAAATGTCGAATTTTCTATTTTTGACAAATTCGCTTAAGGTTTCCTGCGTTGTTTAATCTTGGCCGTAATGTCCCTAACTAAAATTAGTCAAGTGCCATTCCCTCCCTGGAATTCTTCAAGATTTTATCAAGGACTTTTTCTTATGTTCAAGGCGCATTTGGTGGTACAGTATTTGGAATGATGGTGTCCGCTTTAATTGCTGACAGCTTTGGTTGGCCTGCAGTTTTCTACTTCTTCGGTTAGTTTAAAATATCTACTTTTTCCCAGCTTTTTCTAGCTAATTTGTTCAGCCATCGTAAGTACTCTGTTACTTTACTTTTGTTCCAACGATACTACCTTTATCGTGATTGCTAGGCACAGTTTGACTCCCAATGCGCTTGCGCTAGCGAGTAGATGTTGGCAAGTTGAGGAAAAACGTTGATTTCTGTGTTCTCTTAGACTTGTTACACATGGCGTAGTATAGCTCACAACAACAACAACCATTCGATTTACTACGACTTGCTTACATGCGTTCTTCAAAAATGTCGGCTAATTTCGTTTTTTTGGCTTGGACATCAATATTCCGGATTTATCAAAATAGTTTCATGTATAAAAGTCTCAAAATTTACATAATGGCACACAAGTTTCAGACATTGGAGAGCTTTTTATTTGAACTGTTTGATGCTTGGCTTCATAAATTAATGGTAATATGCGCATGCGTGTTGTGAGAAAAATGATTTCAAGAGTCACCTGTTTTCATTACTTGCAAGTTTTCATTACAATTATTTAAACAGCTTTGACCAATTAATACAGCAATATTAATTTTGGTTTTGAAAAAATAAAAGCTGTTCGACTGTCATATTGAAGTCAAATTGAATATTGAAGACAAAATGTTCCAACTTCAATAATTTGGGGGGGGACAGTAAATACTAGTTGTCAAATGGTCTGAAAACAAATGTTTTTTCTTTTATTTGCTGAATTTAAGCGTGAAAATTAAATCCAGGAGCTCTTATGTCCAGGAGCTAAACTAGATAAGATAAATGGTCAAGAATATGTTATTCAATTTTGCTGGAGCTCAACTTTGTGGTTTACAGGCTTTCACTTTCATATAAAAAAATTCAACTTTATTTTGTCACAACCTTCTAACTGGTTTCACAGTGAAACTAGAGCCTAAGGCAATCTGTCGCAAGAGTTTTTTGATTTTTTCATATTTTTAGGTATCATATCTGTGATTTGGAGTGTTTTTTGGTTTTGGCTTGTAACTGATTCTCCATTTGATCATCCAACAATAACAGAAGAAGAATTGAAGTATTTAGCAGCAGAACTCGCTAAAGATCACACTGAAGAAAAAGCAACCTTAGATTATGAATCACATAATAATGATTTTACAAGAAATACTTGTGGTGCGTCCAAACAAAGCTGGCAAATGATTTCCATTATTTGTTTTTAGGTCGACAAAATTCCATGGAAGGAGATCGCTACATCAATTCCATTCTGGGCCATCATTGTCGCTCATTTCACAGAGAATTGGGGCTACTATACACTTTTTACATTGCTTCCTACCTATTTAAAACAAGTGTTACATTTCGATCTGCAAAAGGTAATTACAAGATTCTGAAAATGCTAACAAAATTTATAAATGTATAAACCAACGTTGTTTATAAATACCTTGGTTTGACATTAGTACTAAATGTTTTTGATTTCGTTTTGATGCCTTCTTTGTTGTGAAGTCCCAAACATAACTTTTGTTGATTCAATCTTCATTCTATCTTTCTTAGACTGGTTTCTTGTCAGCATTACCATACCTTGTATTAATGATTGTTATTCTAACTGGAGGGAGGCTAGCCGATTATCTCAGATTACGTAATATATTGTCTACAACCGCTGTACGAAAGGTCTTCGACAGTTTAGGTAAGTTGCTCGTCGACTTCAAAAAAAGTTTCTGAAAAGGCTTCTCTGAACAGAGCTTGAGCTTGGTTCAAATGGTTTCGAGTTCAAGTCTTAGCGTCAGCACAGGACACTGTTTTTCCCATGTGTACTATGAAGCCTCGCTTCCAATTCTTATTGTAATGCTTATTGCCATTGCCATCTTGCGAGATCTATCACAGCACTCGTTCTAATATTTTAGCATTATCGCTGCAAGCAGCATTCACACTATTAGTTGCATATGCACCGAACAAGGATATCGCTATACTTGAACTGACTTTGGCTGTTGGTTTCAGTGGCCTAACCTGTAGTGGACACTTGGTGAACCATCTTGACATTGCTCCTCGCTATGCTAGTCTTCTTCTTGGTATCACTAATTGTTTGGCTACAATTCCTGCAATTCTCAGTCCCACTATTGTCGGCATCATTACTAAGAACGAGGTAATCTTTGCCATTTATTTACAGATTTATTTTACAGGTCTGTTTTTGTTCTCTTTCTTGTTATTGCTTTATGTGTCATAGATTGAGTTGTTTGTAACATTTTTGGACTTGTGAATCTATCTCCTTTTGCTTTTAACTGTTCTTAAGTTGAATGAAGGAAGCTTGAGACTAATGACAAAAAAGACAATTGCACTTTTGATAGTAACTACCTCGCCGCCATAGCTACAATACGAGAGTAAGCACAGACGGAGGCACTACAAAGGACGAATTCATTTGCTTAGCTGAGTGAGAGGACATTCGAACAACCCCATGCAATCAACACAAAATATCCTTCAAACACGTGTCGTCAAGTGCGATCCAATGAGCAGAGCATGCTTGTACGGGATGGACGATTATGAATCTTCTTAATATTTGAGTTTTCTTTGAATTTCTCAGTTGATTCGAGTCACATTTCTAAGTTATATTATGCTTTCTCAAAGCTCTTTCACATTTTTCCTCTTAGACCCAGACGGAATGGAGATACGTTTTTATAATGTCATCAGCTATCTATCTATTTGGTTTGGTGTTTTTTCTCGTGTTTTCATCTGGTGAAAAGCAACCGTGGGCTCAATCAGACGAGAAAGGAGAAAATCTTCCATTGCTGGATGGATAGAAACGTGTAACATTTGGCATTTCTAAATCAACTGCAATCTCTGTGTAGAGTTTTGAACAAATAGCGATCTTTTTCATCTAATCGTTTATGAACATAGTAGATGGCGGAAGCTAATGGAATCAGTGGATTGATTCCGTTGAATGAAGATAACGGCTGCTAATGGATGTTTTGTTTTATATATTTTGACTTAGATCCGTAGCTGTCGTGAGGTGTGGCTTAAGCACTAACCCAGAGCTGGGAGACAGACAACAACCAGACACAGTGGCGACGCCAGCTCAAAAAAAGTGGGGGGGATTTTTTTCCCAGGCGGACAAGAACTTTTAAAAAATTGTGTCTTGCTGTTGTAGGGAAACATGATGTGCCGAAGGCACGCACGCAATGGCCGGAGGCCTAACACAGCTGGGATTTTGTCATTTCTGAGGTCTCAAAATGGCTTAGGATCCTTTGACTTCTCTTTCTGCTAACATTGAAATAACCCTTTTGTGTTTTACATTGAAATAATTTTGCGACACAATTCACAGAACGTAGGCCTCCCCCCCCCCCAATTTTCTCATCGGATTTGCATGAATCTCAGAGACCATCTTTCTGAAAAAGTGGGGGGGGGCCAGTCCCCCCCCATTCCCCCCCCCTGGCGCCGCCACTGACCAGACATGTTTGATGGGCCCGAATGCTTGCTTGCAATGATGCTGATGATGAATGCAAGAGACAGGAACGAGACAAGGTTCTTCTTGAGCGGCACATGTATGTTCTCCATTTGTAACATTAGTAGAAAAGTGATTACTGCTTGATAAATGAGTCTTTAGAGGTAATCTTGTCCCAAGCCCACCATCTTACGACTGTTGCCAGCCCTTCCACTACTACCATGCTTATCTAGCAATACGATAACCCTTTAAATGTAAAGTTTTAGGAAAGCAACTTAATTTCAACAAGAACAACGCAAAAACACCCCCACAACATACCAGTTGTCAACCCAACGCGATTTAAAATTATATGTTGGTAATTGTTGCGAGTTGCTTTAACAATCTGTTGTCTGCGGAACGCTTTGCAGCAAAAGCTATGAGTTCATTATTAAACGGGCAGTAGAAATGTTAAATGCAGTAATAACTATTCCGAAGCTTTTGTGATAAACGGCTCTCCAAATACACAGCTTCTAATTTTTTTGGGTTTTTTCAGTCGAGTTGAATCCACCTTAGTAGAGTTGAGGAACAATTTCTAGGACATGAAGAAGCAAAGTGAAGCAAGTCACTAGAGGAAGCAAATGATGCAGAAGGAATCAGGATTTCTGGTCGGGAGACTATGTTAGGAACTTCAAGAACTAGGCCTTGAGGTAGGTTCTTTATAAAAGCAGCGTCTTGTTTTTATGTCCCTCAGGGGCGCAGTGGCTGGGGGGGCAGGGGGGCGGCTGCCCCCCCTGGCGAGAATTTTGTCGGAAAAATCGGAAAATACGTGGGTTTGTCGGAAATTTTGGGAAATTTTAATACCAGCAAACAAACATGGAGAGCATGATTTATTATGAAAAATTAAAAGTGTTAGTTTGTCGGAAATGTCTTTCCCGTAAAAATAAAGTTATTGAACGTTTGAACCATTGCACCATGTGCGGAAAAAGTTAGTTGCGTCATCCGGGGGGAAGCCAATGACCACGGGGTTGGGGATTCTCGTGATGTAACAGAAACATTGAAATCACTTTTCATCACATTTGGATTTGGACAATTAGTTAGCAGTTAGTTAGACAATTAGCAGTGAAACAATTACAGATGCAGAAGCACTTTTACATAAGATCTGTTCATTTGAAACTGTTTTAACTGCTCACCTCTTCAAGCAAATGTTTGCGATAACAAATCCTGCTTCGCTTTATCTTCAGTCAGAGAAGATTGATATCTTAACCGCACTAAGTTTTTAGTTTACTTCGCAATCACAGTGTAAGATGTTCTGTTTCCTGCTAGAGATTATTACATCAAGAAAGTTTTTTCTAACATTGATTTTTTGAACAAGTTATTACTTATATGACTTGAATTATTGTTGGCTTATATTACTTTTGAATTGGTGTGGTTGCATTTTAAGCCAATCAAAACGGCGTGGCCATACCTTTTTCCGGGGGGGGGGTACTCTGATTAAAACGCCAATAATTATAATTTCTTTCACTCAAAGCCACGCAAATTCTCTCTCATTTAAAGCAGAATGTTTTAAAATTTTGAAAAATATAAAAAATTTTCATAAAACTGTCTTGACCTTTTAGAATTCAAGGTTTAAGTCTTTCTTTACAACTTGAAAAGCACATGTTTTGTTTTAATTACTCCACTTCGATAAATTTTTGTGAACATTTTTCAAGGGACCTCTTCGCAGTTTTCTTTTAATATTATGTTAAAACAAAATGATATAGTTTAAATTATGTTTTCATTTGAAAATATATGAAATTTTGAGTATATTTCTGCTAAAGAAATTCGCTATTGAAACCCGTTTGGCAGTCACATCGTTATGTAAATTTTCTTGCTCAGGCCTCGAGCCACTTCTAGACGCCATTTTTCATCAGGTGTTGCAATACTTTTGGGAACCCTAGTGTAGTACTTCATGTAAATACCTTGATAACAGAAAGTTTTGTCTTGAAAAAGAAAGTTTTGCCTTGAGAAAGAAATTTTTGCCTTGAGAAAAAAAGTTTTGTCTTGAAAAAGAAAGTTTTGCCTTGAGAAAGAAAGTTTTGCCTTGACACTTGTGGGCCACCGTACTATACTGTGCAGCAAGTAAAGTGCATAATTATTTCGAGGCTGCTTATTGTGGCATTTTAGACAAACTGGAAAAATGAAAGCAAATAAATCGTCTTTATCTTTTTGTATTCCAAACAGTTTTCAATTTATTCAATCAACATGGATCACCCAACCATCGATGAAGATGCAGGCAATCCAGATGAAAACCAATTGCCCAAACAAAGATCAAAATGGAGAATAACATGCGACTGTCTTCCAAAAAGATATTTGCTTGCAATTCTCACCTTTTTCGGCTTTCTCAACATTTATGCATTGAGGGTGAATTTAAGTATTGCACTGGTTGCAATGGTCTCAAACAAAACAATTTCTACAGCCAGTGGAGAAGTTAAAACTTTCGTAAGTATACTTGTTTTAAATATTTTTATACAAATACGCACTTTTTATGAGAAAGTGCCTTATAAGAAGGTAGTACTTTGCCCGTGAAAGAATTAAGAAATTACTCTGTGCTTTTATGGCAAAAAGTTGAAGAATTTTGATTCTCTAAATAAATATCAAGAAGAAATAGCAGTGAAAGCACAAAATACTCAACCTTGTGACTATCATATGTCATATAGTATCGATCAAGAGTTGATTTTTAAGATATTTCATTGCATAACATTGTACTTTTATTCCATCAATGCCAATGTTCAGTGATTTTAAGGTGAAACATTTCTAATATGTTGTGGAAAATGCCTTAACAATGTTTTGGTACTGAAGTTGGGAAAATGCTGAGAAAGTGTATGAATTTATGTGAAAAATTTTCTTGTAAGAAAACATATAATGAGGTAGACTAGGAGCAGAATTGTTTGCTTATTCATAGGAAGCTGCAGAATTTAATTGGACTTCCAAAGACCAGGGTAATTTCAACATTCGCTCAAATATTCTGTATTTGTTGGAAGTTTGATTCTATCCATTATGAAATATCAAAACTCATCTTCTCTTCTGTTTTAGGAATCATTTTGAGTTCATTTTTTTATGGCTACCTGATCACTCAGATACCTGGTGGATATCTTGCCACTCGGTTTGGTGGTAAAAATATATTTGGTGGTGGAATTTTGATGACTGCATTACTCACTTTGCTGACTCCATTGGCTGCAAGAGGAAGCATGTATCTACTCATTGCACTCCGCGTACTTCAGGGGCTTTTTAGTGTAAGTGAACTGCAATTTTTTATTACTAGATACAAGTCTCGTCCAAGTGCATTATTGTCTCCACAAAAAGTGAGACACATGTATTTGCTGCTTTGCAGGGCTTTATAAATCCATGTATGCATGCAATTTGGAGTAAGTGGGCCCCACCAATGGAGAGAAGCAGATTGTTTTCAATGTCATATTCAGGTAAATATCGAAACCCAGGTTTTCAGTTGTTGTTCTTTGCCACTGTCTCTTCTGTAGTGTATCCCTTCCCCCTTCCAAAGAGAATCAGGCTCACCCCCTTGCAGGTTTGCATATTCTACCTTGGGTCACTTTTTAATGAACTAAGTGCAGTGGGGGAAGTGTGACACCCCCCTCAAATCTTTATAACCCAATCCTTTGAGTTTTGTGAGCTCGCTTCAGTGCATCCTAAAGTCACATGATTTAGTGCAAAAATGTATAAAGATATTGCAATTGTTCGGTTATATCTGTCACAGTTGGATTTTGTTGAATTATGGCAATTTGGAAAACGACCCGATTTTCGTGATAAAACCAGAAGGATGGAGTTCTGATTAGAGTGCAAATGTCAAGCCGTGGTTTCACAGGAATTCGACTACCGCCACCGCATTTGCCTTGTTTGCGATATGAAAAGCCTGAGCGATTTGTAGCGACCATTCGTAGATGTGCGTTTTTCGAAAAAATTGGTTACTTGAAAAGCATTTATTTCTGTTCATATGCTCATCAAACTGCGTTTCATACTTCACAACCTTCCCTTCCACTTCGATACAATAGTTACAATGAAAAATAATGCAAATTGGGCAGCTTTTGAAACAAGGGTCGTATAATGGGTCGTGGGTCCGAGGGTCAGTGGGTCGTGGGGTCCAGCGATTAGAACTAACCGCACGTGTCTAGGTTGTTGCGGGTTTTGTGGGCGCTGTGTATTTCTTTGGGTCTTTGTTGGTCGTTGTGGGCCGTTGTTGGTCGCTGTTTGTTTTCTTTGGGTCCTTGTTGGTCATTGTGGGTCGCTGTGTGTTTTATTTGGGTCGCTGTTGCTGTGTGTGTTATTTGGGTCATTTTCTGTCGTTGTGGGTCGCTATGGGTTTTATTTGGGTCTTTGTGTGTCGTTATGGATGGTTTCTCACTTTAGTAAGTGCGTTTTGATAATGAATAACTCAAAAACTGCAAAAAGTTATAAACGCATATAAACATGCCACAGATTCTATTTGTGGCATGCTTATGATCGACATTAAAATCTATAGATTTTAATGAGTAAGCTCTTTAACTTCTTACATTCCAGGTGCATTTGGTGGTACAGTTTTTGGAATGATGTTTTCTGGCTTGATCGCTGACAGCTTTAGTTGGCCTAAAGTTTTCTACTTCTTCGGTTAGCTTAAAATGTCGATTTTTTTCTGCTTATCGTAGTTTATCAACTTGACGAACATAACGGGAAATGCTATAGTTACTATTGTTTTATGCCATAGTGAACTAAATTGTTTCCATATTTTTAGGTGCTATTACTATGGTATGGGGTGCAATTTGGTTTTGGCTTGTTACTGATTCTCCATTTAACCATTCAACCATAACAGATAAAGAAGTGAATTATTTAAAAAAAGAACTTGCTGGAGATCATACTGAGAAGAAAGTAAGCTCCACGTCTCATAGATCTTTGCATAGATCACGGACAACATAACAACATTTCTAAGGGAAGGAGTGCTAGTTTAATTCGAATTTCGTTTCAATATAGCCAGCTTATGATTTCAATGGCCTTTTTCCAGGTCGACAACATTCCATGGAAAGACTTTGCGACATCTATTCCATTCTGGGCAATAATTGTCGCTAATGTCGCAGAGAACTGGGCCCAATATACAATACTTACGTCAATTCCTATTTATTTAAAAAAGGTTTTACATTTCGATCTGAAGAAGGTAATTAGAATATTTATTGAATTAATATGCCAAGAAGGCTTCAACTTTAAATAACCGATACCTTCTTAAGGTTATATGAAGTTTTCATACTCAGAGCATGGCGTTGTTAATTGATTTTCCTTCCTATTTTTTTAGACTGGTTTCTTGTCAGCATTACCCTACCTCATTATGATGATTATTGTTCAAATTGGAGGGAGACTGGCCGATTATTTCAGATTACGTAATCTATTGTCCACAACAGCTGTGAGGAAGATCTTCAACAGTTTGGGTGAGTTTCTGGTCAGTTCAAAATAATGAGAAACTTTTTAAAATCCTCCCCGATTTCTATTTCATATTAAATTGTTTTCCCCCGAAGTCTGTTAGTCACGATTAGTTAAAATACAGGTCAAAAATGTTTAGTTGTAATATATAGCCGTGTTGCTAGATTGTTTAAAGCGTTCCAAACTTTTTTACCTTTTCTTTATTATAAAGTAAGTACGAATATTAATACCGAATAGCCACTTCAGCTGTAATAGCTATTAGCAATGTGGGTCCAGTTGGCATAAACCCTTACTCCCATAAATTCTGGGTACTCATTTACCGACCTCGGAAGTCATTTACCGACCGCAGCTTGCAGTTCGTGGTTTTGACCATATGTGGACTCGAACCGATGAAGGTACAGCCTTCAAAGGAACAAACCCAACGTCTTAACCACTAGGCCATACAACAGAAAGCCAACCTCGTGTGAGCTATACCAGCATCTGTTCCATCCTTCAGGTTTTTTCTTCGAAGGAGTCTTCATGCTATTAATTGGATTTACATCGCATAAAGACATCGCTGTACTTGAACTGACATTGGCCGTAGGCTTCAGTGGCTTAACCTATAGTGCATTCATGGTGAATCATTTAGATATTGCTCCTCGATATGCTGGTCTTCTTCTTGGTATCAGCAATTGTTTTGGTACAATTTCATCGATTCTTAGTCCAACCATTCTCGGCATCATTACTAAGAACGAGGTAATTTTATCATTTGTGTATTTTAAGGGACACATTTTCCAGGTTTGGTTATACACTTGTTCTCTTTGGGTTCTAAAGGCTATGAGAAAGTCTGATATGGGTCCTAATGAATCTCCCATTATTTGGGTATAAATTTCGTCCCTTGCTTGTTGGACCGTTTGAGGTAGAACGGTCATTAAATGAGGACCATTGGATGATCATCAACTATTATAGTTTTCTTTCTCTGAGTCTCTCAAATCTTTGAATTTGTTTGACTCGCTTAACGGCAAATTTATCTGTGTTTTATAAAAGTTCGTCCTTCATTTTTTAGACCCAGGAGGAATGGAGACATGTTTTCATAATAGCATCGGCCATCCTTCTATTTGGTTTCTTGTTTTTCGCCATTTTTTCATCCGGTGAAAAACAGCCATGGGCACAATCTGATTTGAAGGAAGAGAAAGCGGCGTTGTTGGATGGAAAAAATGGTGTAACATTTGGCACTTCGAAAGAAACTAAATGTTGACTTTTAGCATTAGCTTAGGCTAGGGTTGAAATTGTGCCACTTTTTGACACTTCCAAACCAAATAATAATTAATACCTTTAACAATTAGCATCCTGATGAAAGTAAATTTTCGAACATCTATTTTCAACTTTCTGGAAGGTTGACTAAGAGTGTATCCCAAAGATTTTCCACTTTATTTCACTTTGCTTTTCTCGCGTTATTTGACGGGGGATGAAACAAAGACAGGGTTTATTGCAAGACATCTGATTTCTTTGGCTGCAAGAGGAAGTATGTGTCTGCTGGTTGGAATTCGTGTACTTGAGGAGTTTTTTGAAGTAATCGTACAAATTTTTATCCCCATTTGAAAAAATTAATGCATGAATTGGGTTTTATTAATGAATTTTTGTTACAAAGAATAACGCGTGTTTAAATTATTATCATAGGGTGTAGCAATCGAAATTCCACCAATGGAAAGAAACAAGTTGTCTGCAATATCATTTTCAGGTAAATTTTTGAACACCTTAATTGCTTTAATAAGCCCCCGGAGGTTATTATTATTATTATCATTGCAAAGATTTAAAGATACATCATCTTAAGGATTATCATGTAGATGTCCATTCGTGAAAAAGATCCAATTATGATCATGTCAACTAGAAAGTTACTATCAGCTTTTCTTAGCGCCGTGTAACCAATTGAGGCTCATCAGGAATTTGAGACAGAAAACTGTCCAAGCCTTTCTTGAAAACATCCAGGGATGCCCCACCTAGGTTTCCATGGTTGTCTTGAACTAATCGGTGTGATGACAACGAGAGAGGGGAGGAGAGCTAATTTATGATTGCTAATAATAATAATTTTTATTATATGCCATAGCGCACTACTTTTACAAGTTTGGCGGCAAAAAAAAACAAAACAAAATTACAATAAAAAACGACACAGGAAGATCTCTAAATGAAGACGAAAATGTTAAAATAACAATAAACATGTCAATAAATATCATGAAGCTATTTACTTGTTATTGATTCCTTGCTATTTTTCTTTCATTACGAAGCATATGTCATTGCTTTGAATTTTTGATATCAGCTTCTGAAATAGATTTGAAAGGGTCAAACCAGAGGGAGGCTGGTCAATTTTAAGATATTCTCTATTGAGAAAGATTTGTACACATAATTAACTTTACAAATTGTTGTTTGTTTGCCATTGTGGATTTCCCGGGCTTTTGTGCATTCGGGCAATTTGAACTAAATTGGAAAAATCTGACTTATTATCTCCAGTGTATGCCGGCCCTTGAAAATGTTTCCAAACAACTTAATTGGCTGCGTTCATAATGCACTCCAGAACTAGGCCTCAGCTTTAGAACATGGCGCAAAACACACGAGCAGCCCAAAATCCAAAACAATGTTTGATTTGAATCATACGGCGCTTGCAGATAAAAGGTGAGTTTAAAGACCGGGCAGCATTGTGAATAATGAATCAGATATTCCTCCAAAATACACGTTTTTTTATAAGAAACCTGGCTCAAGGCCTAGTAGTAAAAGTTTCTTAATTTTAGCCACATTTCAGTTCTAAAAGTTTCTTAAAAGTTTCTTAATTTAATGAAAAAAGTTGCAATGAAAAGGAAGAAAAAAACGTGGATGTAGCAAAATAACAAAGAAAAATCGTCAATGCGAAAAATCGTCATGTGGAGCCGACAATGTTATGCTTAGCACATAAAACATACTTACTGTAGTTGATATTTGTTAAATCTGTAAAGGAAAACGTGTATCCGAAATTTCTAATGTTTCTTAAATATTTCCTTGTAGTTCTAAAAGTTCCTTAAATTTTAGGGCGTCTAGATCTAGGTTTCTTATAAACCCGTTTCTTATAAAAAAAAAGCGTGTACAGCAAACAGCCTGTCTGATAAATATTTACGTACGTGCGTAAATATAGCGCAAGATATCTAAATTCCACCATTCACTCAACTCGTGTGGTGAAACATTGTCAATAATATCAAGACATTTTGGTTTTATTCATCAAGATCTTCCAGCATAATGTGTCAAATAGTAAGACATGAACAAAAAACATTGATATTCCCGCGGCTGGGGTCAGGATTTTGAAATTGAGCGAAAGCACCACACGTTTTCTAATCTAATGCATACAAATACAGGTAATTGAATATAACAAAACGCTAGACAGACCCACTAGACAACAAAAAAACACAAAAGACTATTAGATTAAAAATAAAACGATGCTGTTATAAAAATGTTCAGTTATCGGACTTCCGATTTTCGGACAACCAAAAGTGTTTTTTCTTACAAACGATCTTAAAACACAATATATTAAGGACACTTTGCTTATAACAATAAGGACAATTTTCAGGGGGCTGAGCCCCCATAGCATTTCCCAGAGGTGATGATATATTATCTAAATTATTATCTAAATGGTGCTTATATCACTATCAAATAATCGTTCCCGTTTTTAGCTTTTCTAAATTGCGAATCTCTGATTTATTTCTACAGTGTAACCCGGCTGTCACGCCCTCGAGAGTAGAGAAACAATTTTGGTGAGCAGATAACCACTATTGACGTCGATGTCGTTTATTTATGCTGTAACTAAAACGTAGAATATATATTTCTAAAGCTACAGGTTATATATACGTGGTTATAATGATAACAAATAAAACTTACGTGTCCAGTTCTACGAGGATAATACCTTCACTCATGCAACTGGCTTAGCCACGGTGTGGACAAAACAAAGTGTCATTTGCGAATATAAATTGACTAATATGAAGGTATTAAACTTGACCAAATAGGCTAAATAAGTGAAGATAGATAATAAAATACGTATATATGAATGTTGCTAAATATTTTTCTGTGATTCCTGCGAATTGCAATTTATGTTGAAACAGACTAAAAAAAATTGTGTGGAATGAGTCACCCGAGGTATAGATAAAGGTTCTTTAATCGGGGGTCAGCCACACCTGTCTTGACCCAATATTACTTATTTATGTCGTAAATAGTGACTATATTGTGCGGCAAATAAAGTATATAATTTTTCAGGGTTGCTTTACTTTGGCCTTTTAAATGAACTGGCAAAATGAAATAGTCTTCTTTTTGTTTTATTTCAGACAGTTGTAAATTTATTTAATAGAAATGGATCACTCGCCCATTGATGAAAATGAAAACCAACTTTCCAAACGCAGAACAAAATGGAGAATAACATGCGACTGTCTTCCAAAAAGATATTTGGTTGCGTTTCTCACCTTTCTTGGATTTCTCAATATTTTTGCATTGAGGGTGAATTTAAATGTTGCACTAGTTGCGATGGTTTCAAATAAAACGAAATCTGCAGCCAGTGGAGATGTTACAACTCTTGTAAGTATACACTTTGAGAAATTTTTATACAAATACAAGCAATTTTATAAGAAAGTGCTTGTTTATTATAAGCTGTATTTGCTCTTCAAATAGGTAAACCCATGTTTTTGTAAGAAATTATGCAAAATCTTTGTAGAAGAGTTTCCTAGCTTTCACCATATTTATGATACGAAAAGTTTCTTAGCCTGTTTTTTAACACCCAAACCTAATTTTCTATAATTCATCGTCCTTCTCTTTATCCTTTGTCACTACCAAACATAAATTGGATAGAGAAGCAAAGTAAATGCAAATTCCATGCACAAAAAACTAAAAAATTTGTAAAATGTAACCGAACAGAACCAGTAATAAAAAAATAAAACCAAACACGCTAGACAACATAGAAGGTTTCTTAACTTTTTTGAGTCACAGGATATCACCTACCAAAATTTCTAAAGTTTTGAAAATATGGCCCTATGGTTTCTTATAAATGGTTTTTTATAATAAAAGGGTGTAATTAAGAAAGTGTTCGGTGCTGGGCATTGAAGCCCAAAGCTGAAGAGCTTAGGTACTCAAAATGTCAAGAAGAAATTGCCATGAAAGCACGAAATAGTCAATCTTGTGGCTGCTATAATATAGTATCTATCAAGGGTTGATTTTTAAGATGTTATTCATAGCATAACATCGTACTTCCATTCCATCAATGCTCGGTGAGGTTGAGGTGAAACTTTTCTAACGTTGTCAAAAATGCCTTAACAAAGTCTTGGTACTGAAGTTTGGAAATTGCTAAAAAAGAGCTTAAGAATGGATCTGGAAAAAAACGTGCTTGTAAATAACTGTATAATTAGGTAGATTAGGAGTAGAATAATGCTAAGCTTTTATTAAACTAAGTTGTTTGCTTGTTCATAGGAAGCTGCAGAATTTAATTGGAGTTCCAAAGACCAAGGTAATTTCAACATTCACTCAAATATTCAATATTTGTTGGAAGTCTCATTCTATTCGTTATAAAATATCAACATTTCTTTACTCTTCTCTTCTAGGAGTAATTTTGAGCTCATTTTATTATGGCTACTTCATAACCCAGATACCTGGTGGATATCTTGCTGCTCGGTTTGGTGGTAAAAATATATTTGGTGGTGGAATTCTGATGACTGCATTACTCACTTTGCTGACTCCATTGGCTGCAAGAGGAAGCATGTATCTACTGATTGCACTCCGTGTACTTCAGGGGCTTGTTAATGTAATTAAATTACTATTTTCTATACTTGATGCTACTCTGAGTACATTATTAATTTACGAAATGTCTCCACAAAAAGTGACACACATGTCTTTACTTCTTTATAGGGATTTATATACCCATGTATTCATGCTATTTTGAGTAAATGGGCTCCATCAATGGAACGAAGTAAATTGTTTTCAATTTCATATTCAGGTAAATGCTGAGATCCAAAAATTATATATACATTACTGAAATATCAAATAACAAAAATAGTTCTTTTTATTAAACTTGTTATTCCATAATAAAAACGAAAAGGAGATAACTTGTATTAGATGTATTAGGAGATAACATTAGCTCTAAGCAATCGGTGTTGAAATTTTTCTCGAGAGAACTATGTTGTCTTTATCAAAAAACAACTTACGAAGAGAGATATCCTCAACTTATTGTACCTATTCCTTTGTGTTCCTGCAACAACACACAAACGATTATGACATTTTTTTCTTCTACACAATCGTCATACTGCGTATCACAGTGATGTCACGATTTCCACAAAATCAATATTGCCAACTTTGAAAATGAGTGAAATAAAAACTGCAAAAATGTTTGAAATTCTATTTGTGGCATGTTCATATGCGTGCTAAAATCTATAGATTTCAGTCGAAATTGCTTTGTCACTTTTGACTGAGTAAGATCTTTAACTTCTTACATTCCAGGTGCATTTGCTGGTACATTATTTGGGATGCTGTTTTCTGGTTTGATTGCTGACAGCTTTGGTTGGCCAGCAGTTTTCTATTTCTTTGGTTAGCTTGAAATACAAATTTGCTAGCTTATCGTAGTTTAACTACTTAAACAAAATATGCTATTCTTATTTTTGTTTTATGCCGTATTTAACTTTACGTCTGCTATATTTTTAGGTGTGATGGCTATAGCATGGGTCGCAATTTGGTTTTGGCTTGTCACTGATTCTCCATTTGACCATTCAACCATAACAGATAAAGAAGTGAATTATTTAAAAAAAGAACTTGCTGGAGATCATACAGAGAAAAAAGTAAGCTCCACGGTTCATAGATCATGGACAACATAAGAACATTCTAAGGGAAAGTGATAATTTAATTCGAATTTCGTTTCAATATACAGGGTTTTTTTTATAAGAAACCGGTTTATAAGAAACCTAGATCTAGACGTTCTAAAATTTAAGAAACTTTTAGAACTACAAAGAAATATCTAAGAAACATTAGAAATTTCGGAAACACGTTTTCCCTTTACGGATTTAACAAATGTCAACTACAGTAAGTATGTTTTATGTGCTAAGCATAACATTGTCGGCTCCACATGACGATTTTTCGCATTGACGATTGTTCTTTGATATAATACTAATATTTTGCCACATCCACGTTTTTTCTTCGTTTTCACTGGAACTTCGTGTTCATTAAATTAAGAAACTTTTCAGAAACTTTTAGAACTAAAATGTGGCTAAAAATTAAGAAACTTTTACTACTAGGCCTTGAGCCAGGTTTCTTATAAAAAAAAACGTGTAGCCAGCTTATGATTTCAATGGCCTTTTTCCAGGTCGACAACATTCCATGGAAAGACTTCGCGACATCAATTCCATTCTGGGCAATAATTGTCGCTCATGTCGCACAGAACTGGGCCTATTTTACACTACTTACGTCACTTCCCATTTATTTGAAAATGGTTTTACATTTCGATCTGAAAAAGGTAATAAATATATTCATTGACTTAATATGCCAAGAGGGCTTTAACTTTAAGTAACTCATAAATTTCTGAGAATGTATGGCGTTTTCATATTCCCAACATGACGTTGTTGATTAATTTTTCTTCATATTTTTTCTTAGACTGGTTTCTTGTCAGCATTGCCATACCTCGTAATGATGATTGTTGCTCAAACTGGAGGGTATCTGGCTGATTATCTCAGATTACGTAATATATTGTCTACAGCAGCTGTGAGAAAGATCTTCACTAGTCTGAGTGAGTTTCTGGTCAGTTAAAAATGATGAGAAACTGGTTTATATCTTTATTTAACCTGCCAGCTTTAGTTCATATATAGATAGTTTCCCTTAAAGTCTGTTAATAGCTTTAATGAACATTTAATATGCTTCTCATATCCAAGCTACCAAAATGGCAGCAAAGAAATTACATTTCATTTCCTGGCTTTTTGTTCCAAGCTGTTTTGCAACGGTGCCTGTCTTCACTGGAGATACCAACAAATATTATCCAAAAATTATGATAGATAAATTATGATGGATAATCGTAGCTATTTTTTGTCGATAAAAGCAGACACACTCTTGTCTTGTCCACAAGTGGCACCAAAGTGTCTCTTTGTTGTAACGTTAGTCAATGTTTTGGCTTTATTGACATTGTTCCATGAAATTGAACTTCTGATTTGTTGAAATATGAAAAATACATGTGACAACTTTTTGGCATATTTAGCGCTGTTGCTAGAATGCTTGAAACGTCCCTTCCTTTCTTCATCTTTTTTTGTAAAGTTCATTGCAACCTCGTATGAGCTATACCAGCATCTGTTCTATCTTCCAGGTTTTTTACTCCAAGGAGTCTTCATGCTATTAATTGGATTTACATCGAATAAAGATATCGCTGTAATGGAACTGACATTGGCCGTTGGCTTCAGTGGCCTAATTTTCAGTGCATTCATGGTTAACCATTTAGATATTGCTCCTCGATATGCTGGTCTTCTTCTTGGTATCAGCAATTGTTTTGGTACAATTTCATCGATTCTCAGTCCAACCATTATCGGCATCATTACTAAGAACGAGGTAATTTTATCATTTGTATATTTAAGGGACACATTTTACAGGTTTGGTTTTATACTTTTGGCTCTAAATGCTATGAGAAAGTCTCGTATGGATCCTAATAAATCTCCCATTATTCACCTATAAATTTCGCCCCTTGCTTGATGGATGGAATGGTACTCATCGAATGATGTACAACCATCATTCGATGAGTACCATTGGATGATCATCAATTTTTCATAAGTTTCTTTCTCTGAGTTTCTCAAATATTTGAATTTGTTTGAGTTGCTTAACGGCAAATTTATCTGTATCTATCCAAATTCGTTCGTCATTTTTTAGACCCAGGAGGAATGGAGACATGTTTTTATAATATCATCGGCTATCCTTCTATTTGGTTTCTTGTTTTTCGCTATTTTTTCATCTGGTGAAAAACAACCATGGGCACAATCTGATTTGAAGGAAGAGAAAGCGGCGTTGTTGGATGGAAAAAATGGTGTAACATTTGGCACTTCGAAAGAAACTAAATGTTGACTTTTAGCATTAGCTTAGGCTAGGGTTGAAATTGTGCCACTTTTTAACTTTAATTTTCGACTTTCTGGAAGGGTGACCAAAATATTTTTCAAAGATTTTCCTCAAAGATTTTCCACTTTATTTCACTTTGCTTCTCTCACGTTATTTGACGGGGGATAAAACAAGTTTATTGCAAAGTATCTGATTTCTTGTGATGCTTTTTTGGTTGTGCTTTTAAATGACAAAGTTTCAAGGTTGCGACCAAGTCAGTTGCCCGAAGGTGTCAGGTTCGAGCCCAGGTACACTCTGTTCCGAGCATAGAGATAGGATATAAGATAATCTAGAGTTCTAACGGCCGATACTCCCTCTGTATAGCGGCAACCTCGAACCCAGGTCCCTTCTAGCTTCGCTGACATGGTCTTTATTAATGTCAGCGAAGCTGGAAGGGCCCTGGGTTCGAGGTTGGTATAGCGGGTGAAGCAAAAATTTCGGTCGGTGTTAGATCATAGGCTAGTATGCTACAAAAATGACGTAATACTGTGTTATCCAAATGGAGGCTGGGCATACACGTCACACTCCGCAAATGAATAAAACCGGCTTCCCTAATTTGCAGTCTTAGCTTTTTTTGACATTTTGAATACACTGACAAATGGCCATTAAAATGAGCGAAGATCAGCTCTGAAGAATAGATATCACTTTAAACCCATATTATCCACTACCGTTATGAATTGACCACCATGTGCTCTAAAAGTAGACTAAATAGCTATCAATTAATGTTATATAATAGTGTCACGACTTGACATAAAAGGAAGCAAATAAAAATGATAATGATTTCATCACTATAATTTCAAAATTCAAAGCGAAGCCAAGTGCCAACAAACAACAAGCATTCTTTTTTTGCCACCCATTCTTCCTGTCATAGTTCCGCTTTTCTAAGTGTCAGTCAAAATTGAAAAAAATAAACAAAACATCACACACAATAGGCTTTGTCACAGACAGAAGAGCAGTTGTTACTGATGCTGCACTTCATTTATTAGGAACCAAAGCGTTGATGGCTAAAAAGTTTAAAGAGCTTTACTACCAGACAAAATCTTTCAACTATGCTAGCATTTCTGTAAATTAACTAGGTACAAATTGGAACAATACCACACATTGATAAAATCATGAAAAAGCTCTGTTTATCTTATGTAGTATTTGAATGCCGAAAAACATATGGATAACAATTAAATATATAAGTATATATTTCGACAGTAGTAGAAATATATAAAAATTGACTAAATCTTAAACTGAATCATCATTAATTCCAAAAAGCTTTGATCAAACTGCAATGAACATGTTCTCTTCGTGTTCTTGAGTCTTGAACATGTTCTCTTCATGTTCTTTCAACATTGTGCTGTGTTGCACAGCATTCCAAGCCTCCATTGGAATATAAAACCATTACGTCATTTTTGTAGCATACTAGCCTATGATCTAACACCGACCAAAAATTTCTAGCCAGCCACCCTCCAACAAAATGGCGGACAAAACTCCACAGCTAGAACTTCACATTTTGAAGTCAAAGTACATTGATACTTTCAATTAAAAGCCTCAAAGAAACATTCTAATCTTTAAAACATTATGCTATATTCATTACACTGAAAGTTTATGGTTGTTTTTACAATATTATTATTACAATGTACAAACTTTAATGCAATTTGCAATGGCACGAATTGTTAGGCCCAGATATCTCTTGGAGGGTGAATTCTTGTATCCCTGTGCTCAAACACAGGGTTTCGAGGTATCAAGTGGTAAAAAAATGGCCGCCATTGGAGGATTTTTGGCGTCTGGAGGATGAGCCTCGTTCGCACTCTAGATTATCTTATATCATTGTCTTATATCCTATCTCTATGGTTCCGAGATTTCTTTTCTGGCTTGGTAGTGAATGCGCATGCGCATTGGCTCTCAAATATTTATAACAATGGTGGTGTTTGCAGCTGCAAGATTTGATACTGCGATCTTTAATCTCGGTGGTTGAAAAATACTGCTCTTTCTTTCTTGAAAAAGGTGAAATTATTTTGTCAATAAAAGTATTTTTTCCTTTACTTATATCTTAAATAGTGTTGCTAGTAATCAGGTTGTAATCAAAAGTTGTTTGGGCCTTTGACGGCTAGTTGCAAAATGTGCATGGATATGCATGGGTAATTATTTTCTTCCTTTCTTGTTCATTTCAGCCAGTTATCAATTTATTTAATCAACATGGATCACTCGGTCATCGATGAAGATCCAGATGAAAACCAGCTTCGGAAGAACAGATCAAAATGGAGAATAACATGCGACTGTCTTCCAAAAAGATATTTGCTTGCAATTCTCACCTTCTTTGGTTTTCTCAATGTGTATGCATTAAGGGTGAATTTAAGTGTTGCACTAGTCGCAATGGTCTCAAATAAAACCATTTATACAGCCAGTGGAGATGTTGAACTTATTGTGAGTATTTATTTTGAATATTTTTATTCGAAATTCTAATTGCGCGAGAAATCAATCTCTGCGTTTATTAAATATAATAACCCGTTCACTAGTAATTTAATTGAAGCTTTCACAAATCAAACCAATTACCATGATAAACAATAGAACAAAGCAAGATACTCAACTAGAGTACCCACTCAACGCTCTTGGGACAAAGCCACTATGAATGGGTAAACAATTACCATACCAAAATGAGTTGTGAGAGGCGCTTGGACCGTGGGTTTTATAGTTAAATTTGTCCAGTCCATATTAGCCATTAATTAGTTGTATTAGTGTAGTTTGACGGCATCAATTGTCATCCAGCTATCGCATTCTCAGCACTCAGCACGAGTAGCCCTGTTTGAGTAGGGTTTCGATCATGACAACAGAGTTAACGTGGGGTACACTTTTTTCAATAAGCAACTGTGCCCCGTGGGCCCATTATAGACGGTCCAATATCCGCACATCTGAATCGCAAAATATCCGTTAACCGCACTCAAATTTGGGCCAAATTCGCATAACCGCGAAACTATGATGACACACTACTCTGTCTGGTCAAGTCCTCAAGTTGCTTAACAAATTTGTATTTTCAGCCCTCAAAGTTGCTTAAAAGTTGATAATAATCTGTTCACTGGTAATTTAATCAAAACTTTCACAAACCAAACCAATCACTATAGTAAACAATAGAACAAAGCAAGGTGCTCAACTCGAGATGTGTCACTTACGGGCTCAACGCTCTTGGGACAAAGCCTCCGTGAATGGGTAAACAATAACAATAGAACGTAAGGGGCACTTGGGGTGTAACAGTTGAATCTGTTTATAATAGCCTCTTATTAGATTTTAATAGTTTTACTTATTCGAGCCACTATTGGCTGATTGAAACAATGGATCTTGAATTTCGATCCTCCACAATCAATAAATGATCACTGATATGATCACTGTTAGCTGCTGATATTCATTTTCGATTACTATCACGACAACGAAGACGATCAAGATAAGACTAAAAAATAGAGAAAGAAAGAAAACTTAACATGGCTTCATTATGTGCAATTTCCAATAATGAAGTGAGGGCCAGACAAAAGGCTATTGAATGTGATGCATGTAAGAGCTGGCAACCCAGGACCTGCGAGACTGGAATCTCCCGGCAACAATATAGGGAAATGTGCCGTGCGGACTAAGGTATCGAGTTTAGATGCTGCAAATGCAAGGTATGTATAAGAATAGTTCTTGATTTTATTTTTTTCCGCGTTAGCACCGACAATGGTGGTAGCCCCGGCTGCTGTTAATACACATTAAAACTCTTTCCATAAAAAGACTAATCAAAATCTTTCGATTTCTTCTTTCAGAATGAGTTTGAAAATATGGATACATCCATTCCCCTCTTTTTGGATACGGAGGACGAAGAAGATTTCGACGTCGCAGAGCCTGTTATGGAGAGAATAGCAACGCAGGAGGAAAATTTAGAAGACCCTCTACTAACCGAAGCTGTAATCGACCCTGTGGGTGCCAGGAAAGAACTCCATTGCGAAACTATAAGTGGTGCTACAAGGAAAGGGAAGGAGAGGCTCGTCGACAGCGACGGCTATACATACGTCATGCGATGGGCTTGGGCAAGTGGAAGGAAGGCCTGGAGATGCAGTGCTAGAAGCAAAGCCCTGCCCTGCGGGGCATCGATGCAGCAAGATGGGCAGACGTTCCGCAGAGGACCACATCCGCATAATCATCCTGCTAAGCCTGGCATTAACACAGCAACAAAGATAGCAGCTGCGATCAAGGAGAAGGCCGCTGCTAGTGTTTTCAAATCTGCTACAAGTATCGTTGAGAATGTCATCACAAATCATTCTACCGAGGTTCAGTCACAACCAGCATGCAGTCAGTCATCCTTTGCAAGTTTGGTCAGGCAAGCAAATCGACGCAGACAAAAGATGCGACCAAAAGAGAGCAAACTGATCTTGACTTCATTCTCAATACTGAGCATATCCCGCAGACTTCTTGCGTGCCGATGTTCGAATGAATGGAGCCAGACATCTTGTCTTTGCCACAAGTGATCAGCTGAGTATCCTGAAAAACGCCAAAACTTGGTGTATGGATGGGATTTTCAAAATTGTGAAGGAACCGTTCACCCAGCTGTTCTCCATACATGCATTTTTAAAAGAGGAGAATGGGAACATTAAGCAGACGCCTTTGATAATTGTTTTCATGTCGAGACGAAAGTCAAAAGATTACGTTGCAGTGTTCAGAGCAATCCTTGAGGCAATGAATGACGAGAGGTCAATTGAAAAGGCAGTGTTAGATTTTGAAGCTGCTGCCTGGAAAGCATGCAGAAAAGTTCTAAAAAGCAACATTCAGGGCTGCTCATTCCATTGGACCCAAGCCATTTGGAGAAAGGTGCAAAATCTTGGACTTGCCACCGCATACAAGAATACTCCAGCAGTCCATGACTACATTAGATCCATCATGGCACTTCCGTTCCTACCTTCAGAGCACATCATACCAAGCATCTTTAATAAATATCAATTGCTGTAGTTGCTGGTCCGGCGCAATATGTTAATGATACATGGATACAAAGCAGTAAGTGGTCACCAGACACATGGTCCATTTATAATCAGCCTGTACGGACCAATAATGACGTGGAAGGCTGGCATCCTCGCTTGAATAACAAGTCGGGAAGGAGCTCCATCCAGTTTTATCTTTTGCTCCCTTTGCTGCATGAAGAGTCTCGCTTTGTTACTATACAAGCCAGACTAGTAAAGAACAACAAATTACAAAGATACCAAAGGAAGACTTTCAGGAATCTACATGGACGTTTTTTTGAACTATGGAAGCAATATGCCAAAGATGAAATCAGCACTTTCTCGCTTTTAAAAGCTGTTAGCTATTTAAATGGACCACGTGATCATATTTTGAAAAAAAACAAAAAAAACAAAAAAAAAAAAAACTTTGAATAGATATTTAAGAGTTGAATCCACTATCTAGCTGGTCGCATTGTCTCTTGAAATTCATAGAGGGATTTTATACTTTCTAACAGTTTTTTGAAAAAGCGTTTCAAAGAAGCAAGTTACATCTTCATTCTTCATGAAGTACTTAGTCACATAATACTTCAATGAAATTCACTTTTTTTAAAACACTGAAATTCACAACCCGGGAATTACCCTAAGATATGGCGGAACGACTTATGTGGAGGGGCGGAATGACTAGATAGGGTGGGGCGGAACGCAGGTGGGCGGAAGGTCTAGAAAACGTTAGTGGCATGACATCACTAAACCTTTATTAAACTAAATTGTTTGCTTATTCATAGGAAGCTGCAGAATTTAATTGGACTTCTAAAGACCAGGGTAATCTCAACATTCACTCAAATATTAAACATTGAAAGTTTTGTTCCATTCAGTATGAAATTTCAACGTTCCTCTTCTCTTCTGTTTAGGAATTATTTTGAGCTCCTTTTTCTATGGCTACATTTTAACTCAGATTCCTGGTGGATATCTTGCTACTCGGTTTGGTGGCAAAAATTTATATGGTGGTGGAATTTTGATGACTGCATTACTCACTTTGCTGACTCCATTGGCTGCAAGAGAAAACATGTATCTACTGATCGCAATCCGCGTACTTGAGGGGTTTTTTGAAGTAATTAATTTTTAGCAATTATATCCCCTAGTTGAGAATCCGAGTGCATTGATGTTTTTCGTTGATGAATTTTTGCTGCAAAGTAAGAAACATGTCATCTTTATCATCACAGGGTGTGACATTTCCATGCATGCATGCAATTTGGAGTAAATGGGCTCCACCAATGGAAAGAAGCAAGTTGTCTTCAATATCATTTTCAGGTAAATTTTTAGATAACGTAGTTGCTCTAATAAGCTTCTCAAGGTTTTTAAACCATTAGATTTGAGGCCAATGAGAGAGGGGGGCTTAATAGGGAGGGAGGCTTAGTAGGGAGGGAGATCTATTTTAGAAATGCTAATGTCACAAAGCTACATATTTGTTTACTGATGACTAACTCCTGGCATATTTTTTCAAGGTCCATTTGCAGGCACAGTTTTTGGGATGATATTTTCTGGTTTAATTGCTCACAGTCATGGTTGGCCTGCAGTTTTCTACTTCTTTGGTTAGCTTTAATTATCAATTTTTTTCCTAATTAATCCATGTTAATCCACCCAGTAAATATAATACCGAACTGAAATTTTCATTTTGGTTGTATGACCTAGTTAGCTAAGTTTCTTTCATATATTTAGGTGTCATAGCTGTGATATGGAGTGCTCTTTGGTTTTGGCTTGTTACTGATTCCCCATTCGATCATCCAACAATAACAGATAAAGAATTGAATTATCTAAGAACAGAACTTGCTGAAGATCATACAGAGCAAAGTGTAAAGCTGACTTCCAATCATATAACATATAATAATCTGAAAGGAATATTCATAGTTGAATTGGAGGCTCATTCCAAGAAAGTCAGCATATAATCTGCTTTTCTGATTCCTTAGGTTGACAACATTCCATGGAAAGATTTTGCCACATCAATTCCATTCTGGGCCATTATTGTTGCTCACTTCGCAGAGAGTTGGGGCTACTATACGCTACTTACATCACTTCCTACCTACTTAAAAAAGGTTTTGCATCTTGATCTGAAAAAGGTAATTACACATTTCATTGACATAATGATATGCCAAGAGGATTTTAATTTTGAATAACTCGTAGTTTCCATAGTCTATATGGCATCCTTAAATTCAAAACATGACATTGCTCATTTGTTTTTCTCGTATATTTTCTTAGACTGGTTTCTTGGCAGCATTGCCATACCTCGTAATGATGATTGTTGTTCAAACTGGAGGGAGGCTAGCCGATTTTCTAAGAATACGCAAGATTTTGTCTACAACCGCTGTGAGAAAAATTTTCAACAGTTTGGGTAAGTTGCTCGCCCATTTTAACAAATGTCTCTGAAAAGGCTTTTCTCACTTTATGAACTCTAACTCATATAAATAATTTATTTTTTAAATTTGTCCTCATTCAATGAATTCTCATGCCCAGGTTGAGTGTGGCAAGAAAAATCAATAATTAAGAGGCTTCTTTTTGTTTTCCATTTTGACCAGAGACTCTTTTGCATCAATTTGCAACCTTTGATTACTTTATTTTGCAGGTTTTTTGTTTGAAGCAGTCTTTATCCTATTAGTTGGCTATGCGTCAAGCAAGGATATTGCTATACTTGAGCTGACTTTGGCAGTTGGTTTTGGTGGTTTGGCCTGGAGTGGTTTTATTGTCAATCATCTTGACATTGCTCCACGTTATGCTAGTCTTCTGCTCGGTATCAGCAATTGTTTGGCTACAATTTCTGGAATTCTCAGTCCTACTATTGTTGGAATTATCACAAAGAATGAGGTAATGCTAGCATTCATATAATTGTGTATTTATGCAAATGTATTTATAGGTCTGTTCTTGTTTTTTTCTTTTCCCACTTATTTATGCATTCTGGCTATTGCTCTATAAATTATAGATGTGTCTGATGTAGATAATTCTGCTTTAATGGATTATCATAAATTCTTTTAATATTTTGTTTTTTCTCTCAGTTTTTCAATTGAAGCTGATTGCACTAACCTAATGCTAGTTTATCCATGTCTTATCAAAAATTTCTTGCCTTATTTTTAGACCCAAGAGGAATGGAGACAGGTTTTTATAATATCATCGGCTCTCTTTCTATTTGGTTTGTTGTTTTTTCTCATCTTTTCATCTGGTGAAAAACAACCATGGGCCCAATCGGATGAAAAGGGAGAGAAGTTGGCATTGTTGGATGAAACCAACAATGTTTACTTACAAGAAAATGAAGATGATGATAAAAATCGAAATGTAGATAGCCAAAAGTTGTGAAACAAGTAAGTTTCGGTTTTTTCTTTTATTTTAATATGCCATCTATGAATTATATCAAATTTTAAGCATTATTCTCAACATGGTTTGTCCAATGACTTTATAAGGTTCTTGGAGAAGATTCTTTTATTTTTGAGCTAACAGCCCAAATCAAAGTGTGTTGATATTATTGTGAATGTTTGAAGGGGAATTATTATTTATATGTTTATTTTAATATCAGCAATTATCAAGGGTATTAATTGTGAATATTCATATATGAATATCACTTGCATTTAATAAGGGACAACAATACTTAGTATACATGGGTATTATAATTCAAGAATTAATTCTTCTTCCCTAAGAATTTGATTCTAAATATTTTACCAGAGTTTATTTATCACAAACTAAGTAATAGGATGTGAATGTAATTTTTTTATTAATTGATATAATTATTTTTAATTAAATGCATCAGTGTATTATTTTATGAAGACTTCAAGATTTGTTTAATTTGTCTAGCTAGCATAGTATGAATTACACATGAGTTACTGCTCAACTGCTTTACACATCACTTTCGAACTGATCCAGCCAATCACAATCATGGTTATTGTTTCGAGGAATCTTTCGATCCTCCGTTGACCTATTTTACACTACACTACCTACGTCACTTCCTATTGATTTAAAAATGGTTTTACATTTCGATCTGAAAAAGGTAATAAATATATTCATTGACTTAATATGCCAAGAGGGCTTTAACTTTAAGTAACTCATAAATTTCTGAGGATGGTATGGCGTTTTCATATTCAGTGACCAAATATTTTTCAAAGACTTTCCACTTTATTTCACTTTGCTTCTCTCGCGTTTTTTGACGGGGGATAAAACAAGTTTATTGCAAAGTATCTGATTTCTTGTGATGCTTTTTTGGTTGTGCTTTTAAATGACAAAGTTTCAAGGTTGCGAGTCCGAAGGTGTCAGGTTCGAGCCCAGGTACACTCTGTTCCGAGATTTCTTTTCTGGCCTGGCAGTGAATGCGCATGCGCATTAGCTTATGGTTCGTTCCTGCTCTCAAATGTTGATAACAATGGTGGTGGTGTTTGCAGCTGCAAGATTTGATACTCCGATTTTTAATCTCGGTGGCTGAAAATTACTGCTCTTTCTTTCTTGATAAAAGGTGAATTTATTTTTTCAACCAAAGTGTTTTTCCTTTACTTCTATCTTAAATAGCGTTGCTTGTAATCAGGATGTAATCAAATCTTGTTTGGGCCTTTTCATGCATGTGGCAAAATGTGCATGGATATGCATGGGTAATTATTTTCTTCCCTTCTTGTTCATTTCAGCCAATTATCAATTTATTTAATCAAAATGGATCACTCGGTCATCGATGAAGATCCAGATGAAAACCAACTTCGGAAGCACAGATCAAAATGGAGAATAACATGTGACTTTCTTCCAAAAAGATATTTGCTTGCAATTCTCAGCTTCTTTGGTTTTCTCAATGTCTATGCATTAAGGGTGAATTTAAGTGTTGCACTAGTCGCAATGGTCTCAAATAAAACCATTTATACAGCCAGTGGAGATGTTGAACTTCTTGTAAGTATTTATTTTGAAATTCTAAGGTTTATTAGTTTATAAACCTTTGTCTCTTGGAGTTTTATTTTTATGAAAACGTCCAGCAGGAGTTCTTTTGCAAAATTCAGACTCAGTGTGCATAATCTTCAGATTGAAGCTGGACGTTTTCATAAAAATAAAAGTCCAAGAGACGAAAGATTTTGCCTCTATTGTAAAGCAACAAATGTCTTTGAAGTCGAAAATGAAATTCATTTTATCCTCTCTTTGCTGAGGAACGACAAAAATTTCTTGATAAAATTTGCCAAATTTATTAAAATATGGCTTCCTTAAACAACCAAAATATGTTTGTTTGGCTGATATGCCAAGAGGACTGTGAAACCACGAATCTTTTGGGACAAATCTGCAGGAAAACATTTGATAAAAGAACTAAACACTTCAATAGTTCCATAACTTAACCAATAAAATCAGACTGAGGTTAATTTTGAGCAAAATCTTCTGATCATGAGCATAATTTGTATCTATATTTAGATTTTCTTACAGTTTTAAATTTAGTATCAATACCGCTGTATAAAAATTTAAGCAGTTATGGGCCATCTCGGCCTTTAAAGTTGTATTTGAAAAAAAAAAATTAGTGGTAGGACATCACTAAGCCTTTATTAAACTAAATTGTTTGCTTATTCATAGGAAGCTGCAGAATTTAATTGGACTTCCAAAGACCAGGGTAATCTCAACAACATTCACTACCAAACATTTGTTGGCACTTTTGTTCTATTCAGTATGAAATTTCAATATGTCTCTCTTTTGTTTAGGAATTATTTTGAGTTCGTTTTTCTATGGCTACATTTTAACTCAGATACCTGGTGGATATCTCGCTACTCGTTTTGGTGGTAAAAATTTATATGGTGGTGGAATTTTGATGACTGCATTATTTACTTTGCTGACTCCATTGGCCGCAAGAGGAAACATGTATCTACTGATTGCAATTCGCGTACTTGAGGGATTTTTTGAAGTAATTAATATTTAACAATTTTATCCCTTAGTTGAGAATCTTAGTGCATTGATGTTTTTCCTTGATGAATTTTTGTTACAAGGAAACAAATCTACCTTACTAGGCTTTGTTACAAAGAAATGTCTTCTTTGTCTTCACAGGGTGTGACATTTCCATGTATGCATGCAATTTGGAGTAAGTGGGCTCCACCGATGGAAAGAAGCAAGTTGTCTTCAATATCATTTTCAGGTAAATTTTTAGATTATGTAGTTGCTCTAATAAGCTTCTCAAGGTTTTTAAACCATTAGATTTGAGGCCAATGAGAGAGGGGGGCTTAATAGGGAGGGAGGCTTAGTAGGGAGGGAGATCTATTTTAGAAATGCTAATGTCACAAAGCTACATATTTGTTTACTGATGACTAACTCCTGGCATATTTTTTCAAGGTCCATTTGCAGGCACAGTTTTTGGGATGATATTTTCTGGTTTAATTGCTCACAGTCATGGTTGGCCTGCAGTTTTCTATTTCTTTGGTTAGCTTTAATTATCAATTTTTTTCCTAATTAATCCATGTTAATCCACTCAGTAACTATAATGCAGAACTGCAATTTTTATTTTGGTTGTATGGACTAGTTAGCTAAATTTTTTCATATATTTAGGTATCATAGCTGTGCTGTGGAGTGTACTGTGGTTTTGGCTTGTTACTGATTCCCCATTTGATCATCCAACAATAACAGATAAAGAATTGAATTATCTAAAAACAGAACTTGCTGAAGATCACACGGAGCAAAGTGTAAAGCTGACTTCCAATCATATAACATATAATAATCTGAAAGGAATATTCATAGTTGAATTGGAGGTTCATACCAAGAAAGCCAGCATATAATCTGCTTTTCTTATTCCTTAGGTTGACAACATTCCATGGAAAGATTTTGCCACATCAATTCCATTCTGGGCCATTATTGTTGCTCACTTCACAGAGAATTGGGGCTACTATACGCTACTTACATCACTTCCTACCTACTTAAAAAAGGTTTTGCATCTTGATCTGAAAAAGGTAATTACACATTTCATTGACATAATGATATGCCAAGAGGATTTTGATTTTGAATAACTCGTAGTTTCCATAGTCTATATGGCATCCTTGAATTCAAAACATGGCATTGCTCATTTGTTTTTCTCGTATATTTTCTTAGACTGGTTTTTTGGCAGCATTGCCATATCTCGTAATGATGATTGTTGTTCAAACTGGAGGGAGGCTGGCCGATTTTCTAAGAATACGCAAGATTTTGTCTACAACCGCTGTGAGAAAAATCTTCAACAGTTTGGGTAAGTTGCTCGCCCATTTTAACAAATGTCTCTGAAAAGGCTTTTCTCACTTGTGAACTCTAACTCATATAAATAATTTCTTTTTTAAATTTGTCCTCATTCAATGAATTCTCATGCCCAAGTTGAGTGTGGCAAGAAAAATCAATAATTAAGAGGCTTCTTTTTGTTTTCCATTTTGACCAGAGACTCTTTTGCATCAATTTGCAACGTTTGATTACTTTATTTTGCAGGTTTTTTGTTTGAAGCAGTCTTTATCCTATTAGTTGGCTATGCATCAAGCAAGGATATTGCTATTCTTGAGCTGACTTTAGCTGTTGGTTTTGGTGGTTTGGCCTGGAGTGGTTTCATTGTCAATCATCTTGACATTGCTCCGCGTTATGCTAGTCTTCTGCTCGGTATCAGCAATTGTTTTGCTACAATTCCTGGAATTCTCAGTCCTACTATTGTCGGAATTATCACACAGAATGAGGTAATGCTAGCATTCATATAATTGTGTATTTATGCAAATGTATTTATAGGTCTGTTCTTGTTTTTTTGTTTTCCCACTTATTTATGCATTCTGGCTATTGCTCTATGAATTATAGATGTGTCTGATGTAGATAATTCTGCTTTAAATGTTGATGATTCCTTGTTGGACCTTTGGACCTATTGGATCTTTGTTGTGAACCTCCAGAGATTAATTGTTGGTTCATGCATGCTCTATTTGCTATCTGAACACTGGCAGAGAGCATAAATTATTTTAATATTTAGATTTTTTCTCAGTTTTTTAAACTCTCGAAGCTGACTGTACTGACCTGATGCTAGTGTATCCATGTCTTATCAAAATTTTCTTGCAATATTTTTAGACCCAAGAGGAATGGAGACATGTTTTTATGATATCATCAGCCATCTTTCTATTTGGTTTGTTGTTTTTTCTCATCTTTTCATCTGGTGAAAAACAACCATGGGCTCAAGCAGATGAAAAAGAAGAGAATTTTGCATTGTTGGATGAAACCAACAATGTTGATTTTCAAGAAGATGAAGATGATGATGAAAATCGAAATGTAGATAGCCAAGGCTTGTGAAACAAGTAAGTTCCAGTTTCTTCTTTTATTTTAGTATGCTATCTATGAAGTATATCAAATTTTAAGCATTATTCTCAATATGGTTTATCCAATTGCCTTGTAAGGTACTTGGAGAAGATTCCTTATTTAGAGCTAACAGCTCAAATCAAAATATGTTGATATTATTGTGAATATTTGAAGGGGAATTATTATTTATATGTTTATTTTAATATCAGCAATTATCAAGGGTATTAATTGTGAATATTCATATATGAATATCACTTGCATCTAATAAGGGACAACAATACTTGGTATACATGGGTATTATAATTCAAGAATTAATTATTCTTTCCTTAGAATTTGATTCTAAATATTTTACCAGAGTTTATTTATCACAAGCTAAGTAATAGGATGTGAATGTAATTTTTTATTAATGGATATAATTATTTTTAATTAAATGTATCAGTGTATTATTTTATGATGACTTCAGGATTTGTTTAATTTGTCTAGCTAGCATAGTATGAATTACACATGAGGTAGTACTACTCAACTGCTTTACAAATCACTTTCGAATTGATCCAGCCAATCACAAGCATGGTTATTGTTTCTGTGAATCTTTCGATCCTCCATTGATTTATTTATTCGAGCCTTGACCCGTGGGCTGGGCTATGCTCGTGGAATGTGTCATCGTTTCAAGTGTGACTATTTCCAAAGGGAATATCTTGAACACTCACATTCCCACAAAATCTTGAAACTATCACATTCCAAACCATCCAAACCATTGCTTCAACTTGAATAGGGCTATTGTTTTGCAAACTAAGTTATGCGCGATTTGTATTGAATGCTCGCGTTTTTTCAGTTTCCCGCTAAAATTCTATTGTAACCATTGTGTATGATTTGTTCAATTCTCTGAGGTGCAAGGTATAAAAGCGCATCATTTTCAATCAGTTAGTCTTTCAACTTGTCAACATGCTGTTCGGATGGTCTGAAATTCAGATTCTGTCAGCCGAATGAAGACTTCGTTGGTTTTTTTCCAACTCACTGGCCTACCACAATCTTTTTGCGAATGACTGTACTCTGAACTGAAAGCAACTATTCTTGTCAAATGATAACTGTTCATGCCTTGGTTTAGGGCAACCATCACTGGACTCCTGCCTTTTCTGTGTGCAGTTGACAAACTTGACGAAGCTGAGAAACTGAACGAAGACTTCATTTGGTTCGTCTTTCATAAACTGTCGCTGGCCTACTCAAATTCAACATGGCTACCAGTCGAAACAAATCACAAGTATTAGTAATTTTCCAATACATTTTAATTCTGGATTTCTTTAACTTTAATCCACATAGAGTAAGTTATTGACCTTAAAAACCTAGCGTAAAGTAATGTCAATTGGCCTGCTAACATTTTATTGCCGTGAACGGGTAATTCATGTTGCTTCACTTTTAGTAGCTATTTGATCTTTTTTAGGTTTGCTGAAATTCTATTCGAAGAAGGAAGAAGAAACTTTTTTTGTTTTTCACATTAATAAAATCACTCGTTTGTCTGCTTTTTTGTGTCAATCTTTGTCTTTTAGTTGGACATAGGATAGCGAAAGCAAGATGAGAGATTTAGAATAAGTTTGGCGCGCTTGCTATTAGCATAAAGTAGATTTCATGTAGATTTAGAATAGATGCAGAGTAGGCCTAAGGTAGATTTAGAATAGATGCAGAGTAGGACTTAGGTAGATTTAGAATAGATGCAGAGTAGGACTTAGGTAGATTTAGAATAGATGCAGAGTAGGACTTAGCTAGATCTAGATTTAGAATAGATGCACAGTAGGCCTAAGGTAGATTTAGAATAGATGCAGAGTAGGACTTAGCTAGATCTAGATTTAGAATAGATGCACAGTAGGCCTAAGGTAGATTTAGAATAGATGCAGAGTAGGACTTAGCTAGATTTAGATTTAGAATAGATGCAGAGTAGGACTTAGCTAGATTTAGAATAGATGCAGAGTAGGACTTAGGTAGATTTAGAATAGGCCTAAGGTAAATTTAGAATAGATGCAGAGTAGGACTTAGGTAGATTTAGAATAGATGCAGAGTAGGACTTAGCTAGATCTAGATTTAGAATAGATGCACAGTAGGCCTAAGGTAGATTTAGAATAGATGCAGAGTAGGGCTTAGGTAGATTTAGAATAGATGCAGGATAGGACTTGGGTAGATTTAGAATAGATGCAGAGTAGGAGTTAGATAGATTTAAATAGATGCAGAGTAGGACTTAGGTAGATTTAGAATAGATGCAGAGTAGGGCTTAGGTAGATTTAGAATAGATGCAGAGTAGGACTTAGGTAGATTTAGAATAGATGCAGAGTAGGCCTAAGGTAGATTTAGAATAGATGCACAGTAGGCCTAAGGTAGATTTAGAATAGATGCAGAGTAGGGCTTAGGTAGATTTAGAATAGATGCAGAGTAGGCCTAAGGTAGATTTAGAATAGATGCACAGTAGGCCTAAGGTAGATTTAGAATAGATGCAGAGTAGGACTTAGCTAGATCTAGATTTAGAATAGATGCACAGTAGGCCTAAGGTAGATTTAGAATAGATGCAGAGTAGAAGTTAGATAGATTTAGAATAGATGCCGAGTAGGCCTAAGGTAGATTTAGAATAGATGCAGAGTAGGACTTAGGTATAGATTTAGAATAGATGCAGAGTAGGAGTTAGATAGATTTAGAATAGATGCAGAGTAGGCCTAAGGTAGATTTAGAATAGATGCAGAGTAGGACTTAGGTAGATTTAGAATAGATGCAGAGTGGAAGTTAGATAGATTTAGAATAGATGCAGAGTAGGCCTAGTGCCTACTCTGCATCTAAACCTATCTTATCCCTAATGCGCATCTACGTTTAACCTACCTTATGCCCATTGCGCATCTACTCTTAACCTATCTTATGCCTAATGCGCATCTACGTTAGCCTACCTTATGCCCATTGCGCATTTACTCTTAACCTATCTTATGCCTATTCCACTCGTACTCTAAACCTATGTTATGCCAATAGCGCACCTACTTTAAACCTATCTTATGCCAATAGCGCAACTACTTTAAACATATCTTATGCCTATTGTGCAGCTACGTTAAACCTATCTTATGCCAGTTGCGCGCCTGCTTTAAACCTATCTTATGCCTATTGCAAAGAAATGCAAAGAATGAAACAAAGAAAGCACACAGTCAACAAATAATTTCATTAACACAAAAACAAGTGAAGCATCTTCGTTGCAATTTTCAGCGACTGATCTGTTAACCATATTGAATTTGAGTAGGCCAGCGACAACTAGCAAATGACCTAAAAGAAGAAATATTGAAAACAAAGTTACGTCATAAATTACAAGTTTGTTGGAATAAAATGTTGGCGGAAGTCTTTAAATTCAAATGAAATGAATTCAGACTTAAAATTTATTGAAAAATATACCAATACTTATGATTTGTTTCGGCTGGTAGCCATGTTGAATTTGAGTGGGCCAGCGACAGTTAATGAAAGACGAACCAAATTGAGTCTTCGTTCAGTTTGTAACAGCTTCGGCATTTTCTCGAAGTTTGTCAACTGCATACAGAAAAAGCAGGAGTCCAGTGATGGTTGCTCAGCCAAGGCATCAAGAGTTGTCGTTCAAACAAGAATAGTTGCTTTCGGAGTACAGCCAGTTGCAAAAAGATTGTAGTAGGCCAGCGAGTTGGAAAAAGACCAACGAAGTCTTCATTCGGCTAACAGCATCTGCATTTGAGACCATCTGAACTGCATGTTGACAAGTTGAAAGACTAACTGATTGAAAATGATGCGCTTTTATACCTTGCACCTCAGAGAATTGAACAAATCATACACAATGGTTACAATAGAATTTTCGCGGGAAACTGAAAAAACGTGAACATTCAATACGAATCGCGCATAACTTAGTTTGCAAAACAATAGCCCTATTCAAATTGAAGCAATGGTTTGTGGGAATGTGAGTGTTCAAGATATTCTCTTTGGAAATAGTCACACTTGACACACAATGGCACATTCCACGAGCATAGCAAGCGGGTCAAAGTTCGAATAAATAAATCAACGGAGGATCGAAAGATTCCTAGAAACAATAAACATGCGTGTAATTGGCTGGATCAATTCGAAAGTCATTTCCACGGGAATAAGATTGCATGAGCGTAATAACTGATGTGCGCGGAGATATATCACCGCTGCGTAGGCGTGGGTCCTCTGCGAAGTTAAAAGATAATTTCAAGATTTTGATACAGCAAGAGTAAAAAAACCAAAAATTAGCATCCAGATTTAAAATACATAACCATGATTAGAGCATTTGATTAGCATAAGCTTGTTTTTGGAAGATATACAAAACATTGGGAAATATCTTAAGTTCAAAGCACCGCAATTAAACCGCATTGCTTGGCAAGAATAAGCACATTGTGAAAACAAGTATGGTGCTAAAATACATAGTTACATAGATATATATTGCAGCAGGTATAAGCAATTGAGCTAGCTAGAGGGCTACACATGTATAAGTCAATAAGTAGAGTCATAATAACAAGCAACATAATCATGTATAGTTATCCTTCGGGATGTGGAATAATGATGACAGGGATAGAAACATGGTGTAATACATAGCTGCTAACACTTCCCATGAACGTACGTCTTATCAGATTCAAGCCTCGAGATCCCATCACTGCCAGAATTGGGTTGTTTTCTTCAATGATCTTACAAATGCCCTCGCCAGGGAGCCCAGTGTGGATTATAATTTTCTGCTTCAACTAAGACAAACAGGCAAAGGCAATTTGTCATTAATCATTAGAAATAATCGATTTCTAATGGTTAATGACTTAAAACAGTTGTGTTTACGATAAGAGTATGGCATTTAACGGTATACTATATAACAGATGTAGATAATGGTTTAGTAATAACATGAAGGAGAAGGCTGGTCGATAGAAACCGTGTGGCCATGTGCTTGAATTGATATTTTTTCAAAAAAATTAAGATTCAAATTGCTTTGTCTAAAATCACCAGGACACATTTCATATCATTAAGCCCACAGAAAGAACTCTGGTGAGAGTTAAATTAGTTCTCTTTTACGAGATCATTTCAATGATTTGAAAATACGTGCAGAATATTCATGCACATTTTGAAAGGAGCTGTTTATAGTTATCATGGTTGAATTTCATGGCTTCAAGTAGGGAGGTTCTTACAACACTTCAAAGCACATTCAATATAATCTCTAGCTTGAGCAAAGCCACAAATTAAATCATCAAACATTTAGAAGTCTGTAACTTTCTACAGCTGCAAAGCAGACTGGTTTAGCTGTGTATTGAAGATTTGAAAGCAATCTTTGCGGCTCTACAGCCAGTGATTAAATTTTGAATCTTGACAAATGCGACAAAGAACGAGCACAGTGTTTCGCATTAAATAAATTATGAGCAAAGAAATGGATAGAACTTGGTTAAATTGATCAAGATTTCTTACATTTTTTGCATCACAAGCCCTTTCATGAGCTTTCATCATTTCCCGAACGTCTTTCAATTTCTTATCTACAGCAAGCCTCCACTCATCCCATGGTTCCGCAGATGGATCTAGAATATGGAAACATTTATATGTTCAATGAATGTTTTACAAACATAAAATAGCCAATTTCATCTGTTTGGTTAGTATTTAGTAGTCAACCAGATCAGAAAATACATCTGCATTGGGTGGAAAATTTTTTAATAATTTCATACAGCTTGAAATTTGCTCGAAATTTGCTACAGGTTGTCCTTAGCAAACTCAAAAAGAATAAAAAAACCTAAGTTTTTGATTAAAATTTCAACTGTTGGGTTTCTAATCCAAATGCATGAGACATCTAATCTGGATGTGTGGGGGATTTTCAACCAAAACTAAGCTCTTTGTCAATCACATTTGCAACGCAAAAGCTTAATGGATCAGTAAAAGAAGCAAGTACAGTAAAGCTTGCATTTAAGAACCTACTTTATCAGAGAAACCTTTAGGCTAAAATTTCTTCTCAAAACAATAGAAGAAACAACAACGTATTGTTGTTGAACAATGGGAAGGTTGCTGTAAAACCCATAGGTTCTATTAAACAGGCTTTTATTGTATTAATAAAAGTGGAACTTACGTCTGAGTGAGACAGCTGGCGGAGCTGGTGCATCAAACATGTGGACCAGTAAGACTGTGTCATCTGCTTTCATGACATCATTCAAGTAGACTGCGAATAAAATGATGATAACTTATGAATTTAACATTACAAACACAACATAACAGCTGTGCAAAATGCAATGATATAAATTTTGAGTATGAGATTGGTGCTTCCACTTGGAACGAAAATTCCTTATTTAGGGAAACTTCAGCCCTTGGAAGGAAATGAGAAGGAAATCAAAACTGGAAGGAAAATGAAGGAAGTTTGAGAAAATATACTGAAAAAGAGGGGAAATTAAGAAAATACCAGGGAAAGAAGGAAAATTAGATCAATAATGGCAAAGTAACCATCTTCTAATTGTTTATAGCAAAAACTCCCACTCAAGTGACCTTTAGACATGTTAAATTTCTGTTTGTGTTACTTTATGAGCTTAGACAGAAAATGACTATAATTTATGACACCATAATAAACAATTAACTCGACTTTTTGCAGGCCAACAGTCACCAAAACATGTTTCTTTGGTGTCACTTGCACAGATTTCCATATAAAATAGTTCAGAATAAGCCGAATTTGCGGATCACGCCTCTCACAATCACCTTTTGTGATATTTATATTTCTTGTTTATATTGATTACAAATTTAAAATTGCTGGTTGGTGTGGTGTTGTTTTGAAGGCGAATTTATTAATCTAATTAGTCGTATTAAAAGTACGTGCATTGTTTCGTTGTAAAATGCAAATAAAAAAGCGTCTTGCTTGTCGTTGAGAGACTCGTCGCATAACTTTCTCAACGACTATTCTTCCCTATTTATGCAAATAATATGTTCTTATTATAAGACAACGCAGAGTAAATCTAAGCTTGAGTTTGAATCAACAGAATTCTCAAACAAATAGAACAATAACGTTCTGTTGGAGATTGAATTTTCTCTGTAAATTTACATTCTTTGTAAGCTAAAATTTGTAAGCCAACACAAAATTCCTTAACTTTACCGCGCAAAAATGCCGTAAAATCGCGTCAGAACCAAAAACAATGACATAAATAGATATGTTACTTCTTTATAAAAAGTTTGTTGAAATTGTATTCTGCTGTTAAAACAGTAGAAAGGACAAAATTCGAAGGTTGAACGAAAAGGGCAAGGGCCTAATTAAATTAAAATCAAAGCAAACTCACAGTCCACGGCCTTTTGACTTGCTTTGCTTCCATCAACTGCGACCAAAACTCTTCTAGATTCTGTGCTTGAAGTAGCCATTATTACAAATAAACGGTTGATTTAAAAATATCAGTAAACAAGATGAGCAAACAGGGCAATCAGAACAACTCAAATCAACTTTACGGAAGACCTGATGAAAACGCAATGCAACGCAAAGAAAAGCACGATTCAGGAATCACTTCTAGTGATTGACAGTTTGACCTTTGCGACATTGAAAAAGGTCACAATAAAATGAAAGAAATTACTTTATGATTGACAGACAGTGCCATCTGAGCATGCCCGATTCATGACAATAATCACAACTTTGGTCAATAATATGGCTTCTTCTCTTATAAGAAAGTTTGCATTCTTAGCAAAACTTGATTCGCATTCAGCAGGATGTTAGCATCTTTGACCTGACGTGTCAACCTTGCAATTGTTGATTAAAAATTTCTTTCTTGCCTTCTTCGAGTTTTGGGACTTTTAGCGACAATATTAAAGTTCGACAATGATTTTTGCGTCTATGCTATCATCGGAGACTAACGCCAAACTAAAATTGTTAGACTAACGCCAAACTATAATTGTTACAATTTGATTAAAATAAGTCAGAACTTTAAGATCGGTTCTTCATAAAAAGTGCGTGCAATAACGGAAAAGAAGGTGCAATTAACGAATAATAAATGTATTTTATGATCAGCCAGAAAACAGATGTAAGTGATAAACATGAAGTTTTGCTAAGAATATCACGAAGAATAAGGAGTTATATTCTCATATCAATTAATATTTTTGGCTTACAAATCAGTGTGTAAAATTTCATAGTCTTGCATACTTTCCTTACACTCTCCTGCCTTTTCAAACCTGACTTGATCAGAGGAATAACAAGACAAGTCTTGCTTTCTGCTTCCTTTTGACAATTTACCAGTTTTACGAAGAGCTTGCCTGGCTTCGTTGCTCTCTGCCTCGTTCTGGTGTACCCTGTCGTCCTCGCTTTCGCTCGGGGTTTCATATCTGTTGAACACGAAGCTCGCAAAGGTCTTTGCTGCTGGCGAAGCGCGCAATGCACCTGGAATTTGGAAAGCGAATCCACCCGTTGATTGGTTGCGATTTTCATCTGCGGCTGGATCCATGAGGCTGGTTGAAAGAATCTTGAGGTTGGAATTCGTACGGTCAGAATTCGTACTGTTACTGTCCGCATGGTTTGGAGACGTACGGGGGGAGACGTTTACAAAAGCGGATCCACTTGTGCCTTGTGACGTAATGCTCTGATTATTACGTGGAGAGAAGGTTTGTTTGGATGCATCACTGCTTACGAGACGTTGAAATGGATTTGTGGGTGGTTTTTGGTGCTGTTCTCCATTCTTCAATCTCATAGATCCTCTTTCAGCCTTCTCGTGAACAGCCCTTTTCTCCTCATCTTTACCCGAATCAGATAAACCTCTTCCTTTCTCTATCAATGATAACTGCTTTCCATACGAATCGCCATCCATTGGTGCAATCGCATCAGTTGTGAAAGCTCTCTCTCTTCCACTCTCACCCTCACGTATACCAACTGGACTTCGCACGATTTTAAAGTTACCCCTCGCGTATTTGCCAGCCAACATCCCCCCATCATCATGCTGCACCCCTTCTGCCCCCAATGCTATGTTTGCCTTCAATTGTGATACTTGTTGTCGTAATACATTATTATCTGCTTCTAGTTTGATCATGTTGTTTCTTGTCAATGCCATTTCGATTGACATTTTATCATTTTGTTCTTTCAAAGCATTGAAATCCGAATCAATCTGTTCATCGAGTTTCCTTTCCTTTTCATGTTTCAGTAACAAATTCTGTTCTTCCAATTCCTTTATTCTTGCTCTAAAATGGAAATCTTCATTCTCTTTACTATTATTTTCCAAGGATTCTGTTTTCTTTGCTTCTATCTGCTTTTGCAGTTTCTGATTCTCCAATTCAAGACGTGATACTATCTGCTGCATCGAGTTAATTTTCTCCTCATGCTGGCTCGAATGATGCTCATTAGCCTCCTTTTCATGAGCCTCGTTTCTGGACTGAAAATCTCTTTTCATTAACAATGATTCCTTCAGCTGCAACTCTTTTTTCAAACATACTTTCTCTCCCTCTAAACTCTTCAAGCTCTCTCTCAATGTCGCCAACTCCATTTGTCCCAACTGATCCTCCTTAATCGTCGTCCCAGGGGGCGTCTTCCCTGACGAAACCCTCAATTTATCAAGCTCGATCTTCATTGAATTAACAGTCATTTCCAACACTCTCTTTTCTGATTGTCCAGCTTTTAACTCATGCACCAGTCTTTCGTATTGAACTTGTATTTCTCGATGCTTTTGCTGATAAAAAAATTTATCATCTTTCCTCTTCTTATCAGCCAGCTTCTGTTCTTGCAGCCTCTTTTCCACCACAATCTTATCATCTTTTAACCTGTCAGCGACGGCCTTGTTTTGTCTCAGTTGATCAATCAGTCTCTCATTCAAGTTCTTCGCCTCGGTTTGCTGCAACTTCAATGCAACCACAAGCCGTTTTAATTCTTCATTCTCCAACAGCATGACATTATCAACATCATTACTGACTTGAATCTCATTTCTGTCATCGAATTCCTTCTCTTTATCAGCCAGTTCTCTCTCTTTAACTTTCAGTTGTTCCTCAAGCACAGCTAACCCTTCTTCTCTCTCATCCAATTTTTCCTTGATCTCTTCTTCCTTCTTTGTCATCTCTTCCATCTTCATCTCAAACGCAAGTTTTGTCTCTTCCAGAAACTTCCTTTCTGATTCTTTATTCCTTTTCTCACTTTCCTCGTACAATTTCTCCATCAAAAAAATCTTCCTTTTGTATTTGGCCAAACGATTTTCTTCTTCCTGGACTTTTCTCAAAGCTGCATTTAGATCATTTCTCAATTGCAACTCTCTTCTAGAATTAAAATGTGATCTTGTTTCGTATCTCGACACAGTCTTTGACGCTTCCACTACTTCAGCCTGCAATTCTAACTTTCTTTCTTGAAATCGATGATTATTCTCTTTCAATTTCTCTGAAATTCTCAGGGATCTTTTTAATTCTTCATAAAACCTCAAATCGGTGACAGAAGCCACACTCTTATTATCTTCATTACCATGTGAAATATATTGAAATAAATACTTTGGATACTCATTCTGGACGGTCAGGGATTTCGCTTCCTTCTCTTCAGTACAATTCATTCCAGATCGAGCAAGATCTTCTTCATTGCTTTTCACAACGTAGGAAAGTGATTTATTAGATTCTTCAGCCGCACCTGATTCTGCAACATTCATGTTTTGATCGTACAATTCCTCATGTGCTTGTGTTTTCGTCGATTTTCCTTGAACCATTTTCATGGCACCAAAATACGAATGGCTCTGTTTTTTATCCCCATGAAGAGAATCGTCTTCTTGAAGATTGCTTTCGTTATTTAAGACAGGTATCTCTTTTTTACTTGAACAAGCACTAACTTCGTCCAGCTTTCTACTTGCACTGTTGAGCTCCATTGAAAACATTGTCATATAAAGATGGACGTTAAAGGTGGCTTGAAATTCGGTTTAAGCTCTTCAAGACTAAACTTGAATACCCGGCTTCAAACTCTACAATGTTAAAAAGAAAGAGAGCTAATATTGAATAACTCTAATGACAAGGTAAGTAAATAATTGATCACAAAAAGACAACGATTGAAATTCAAGTAGGGGGCAGATTAATCCAACTGGACGGGGTATTATCTATAGATGAAGACAAGCAGATCAACCTTGCAACGTTGACTCCCATACAATCAACAAGAGCTACATAAAATCACAATCTAGAAATAAAACCACAAAATTGGCACATTGAAGGCTTCTGTAAGCCTTACAAGGTCCAGTCCAGCTCGAATCTAAGCATATTACCAATTAAATCTTTAGTTCTATATTCGTACATTTATTATGATCCCTCCTGTTTATCAATCAACATTTTGAATCACCATTAATTTTTGATAAGTTCAAAACAACATTCTTAGAATATTCTAGTTGCAAGATATGAATATATATTGTTTTACAGACCTGCTCCACTATAGACGCTTATTAAATAATAATGATGCAAGTTAAAAATATTTTAAGAATTGAGATTGCAACTGAACGAAGATTAAGGTTCATAAATGTGAAAAACATAAACAGAATGAAATATACCTTGGTATTTCACGTTGTTTATCATACATTGTGTTTAATCTGCTTCATAGTTTATTCCAAACATTTTCTGGTCAATCTTCAAATTTCAAAATTCATAACTCTACCATGAGAAATATCATTTTTAGCAATACATTTTCTCTTTTATTCACCAATCTAAGAAAATACAATGTAATAATTATATTTTCTTTTCTTTGCTAATAGGATATATTTACAAATAAATTAACGGATGCTTGTTTGATTCGAGTTGTTGCATAAACATAATCGGAGACAAAATACAACAAGAATCGTTATTAACTTACAAGAAATGTTAAAAGATCCTAGAAAAATAAAATCCTTGCTAGCATAGATATATATATGTGTATATAAAATGTAAATATTTCACTTTTACTTATAATCATAAACGTATCGGGGAATTATTGAAAAAACCATCCAGCAAGACAATTATTATTTGAATCAATCATTATTAAGGTGCTATTGAATAAAACAGTGATAATATTGACAATATTCGTGAAAGAGCGTTCATTATCACATGTGTATTAATTTAAGACAAAACAGATAATTCATCAACTGGCCTACAAAACTGCAACTTAAAAGAGTGAAGTAACAATATTTTCAAGTATAATCTTTTCTTACTTACTGACCTTCTGGGTCCTTTTTTCTCTTAACGATTGTGTTCTTCTTAATCTAAAGCTCCGACGGATGACGTTTGCACCAAATTCGAATCCTTGAAATGGATCAGTTAACGACTTTCTTCTGCGATGTACTTTCTTTGATTCTGAGAAGAAAAGATAGTAATAATCTTGCTTTAAATCAAGTGAAAATAAAAGATAAACTTATCACATTTTTGCCACTAATTTAAAACATAAATTGTACCTGTATTTTTTGCTCTTGCAGATTCCATGACTGCCAAACGAATGGACTTGGGTATAGAATAACCTTAAATGAATTGGAAAAATGAACTTGCAATACTTTCAAAAATGCGAAAATCAAACTCTTAATCACACAACAAGAATATTCTCAAACATAAAAAAGTAAGTGATAAATATGAACTGAAATGCAACCAATCAAGGACATACCAGTTTTTTTCTCATTTATCACAATTTGTCTTTCTTTGTTTAATGCTCTAATCCACGAATCCCTTTCCTCTATATTCGATGTCAAAAATATATGCGATATGGTATCTTTATTGTCTCTAACTTTTATTAGATACTTTGTGCTTGCTCCTAAACATAAAATGAAATCAAATTACCAAACTTCAAATTATCTATTAATATCATTAAATGTTTGTTTATCTTCATATATTTAACTTGAGACAAATGCGAACCTGATCCTTCGGTAGATTGTTCAATGTTCACGGACCCAAGATTCAATCTTTCTTCATAAAGCATTTGACTACCTTTCTTATAAGATTCCTAAAATGAGACAAACAACATAATAAGAAAAAATAAATCCAGGATAAGTAAATAAATAAATGATAAAAAATGATAAATAAACAACACATGTAAGAAAAATACGAAAAATATCTGTGAAAAAGCTCTCTGAAGAACCAACCCTCTTGCAAATGATAACTTGATGGTCGAAAAGTGAAAGGGAGACTTCTTCCAACCGCATTCCATTCAGTCTTTCCAGTATTCCTCTTTTTATCAATTGCGAACTGTCTTCTAACAAATCATTACCCTAGACAAAGCAACAATGCATTATTAAAGAGTTGGAATCAGAGTAAATGGAAACGATTAACAATCCAAGTATATCTACACAGCATATAAAAATATTCGGAGCTCGCATCCTCAAGCATAAACAAAGGACGCGATACACTTCTCTTCAGAGAGTAGAGCTGCATGTGTAAGGAGTAGAGCTGTAGAGAGTAACCAGAGAGTAGAGCTGCTCGGGCAATGGCAATGCACATACCAAATTGAGAGGCAACACATTCTACCAGAAAAAGCTGAGTACGGCCATATTTAGGACCTCTTTCATAATAAAGGTTCAAAACAGATATTACTATTTACAACGTGAAAGACTACCCCAAATAGGATTGTCCTCAGTCAATAGAAAACAATGAAACTCACCTGCCAATTGTCCAAACCAAGTTGCCATTCTGCCAAATTAGATAAATTCTCGAATTTTCTTTTTCTCTCATTGATCGACGATGCAACATCCCTCATTACTTGCACAGCAGCTTGCAAAGGCTCATGGTCGGCATGATCTGTGGCTGTGTGCTTCAGTAGCTCCTGAAATCCACAAAAATAATATTTGTAAGTTGCACAAAACACCACATGATATAACAAAAGTAATACTGGAATAAAAAAGCGAATTATGAGAATACAAACATACATTTAATTGCAAGGGATATTTGCAAATCTTTTGCACTGGTGTTAGTAAAAATGAATCGATAGATAGTGATATCATTTGCTGTAATAACCGACATGACTAGAAAATAAAAATAAAAGAATTGATTTGTATAAAATAATAAGTAATTTATAAGCATTATACAAAGAATTATAATGCATTTAAATATATATTAATTGCAAGAATGTAGCAAAACGTCTTTCTGGGCAAAGATAGTGCTCTATATTACAATGATAGGCCGAGTTTATAATGAGAAGAACAACGCACTAACATTGTTGACATTCAGAGTTTCACTCTAATGCGATCATCGAATAAGATTCATCAATTTATTGATTGTAACATGCAACAAGCTTACATGGAGATTCGAAAAGAATTGCAGTTCAGCTGGGGAAAATGAATTTCAAAAGGGATGTTGGAAAAATGTGAAGCTATATACCTCAAAGAATAACTTGTATCGATTATCTGATTGCAACTCTAACAGTCGTGCACAGGCACTCGGGTGATTGTTGCAATATTCTGAATAAATATCGAAATCTGCACTCTGAAAGTAAAGAAAGACAAATAATCAACGTTAAGCAAGTGGATATCTTTATAAAACGAAAGAAAAAGAGACGAGACCGAAGTTTTTATCTATAGCAACGGTAATATGTCAAAATCTTCCAAAGTAATGAAGAAAATTGAAGTCAAAGACAGCACGAATCTCGTGGAGAAAATGTGAAGTCTAGCAAGAGAGCCTGCTTGAAAAAGCTTGGAAAAAACTTACATAAAACAGAAATAATTGTCCAACTTGACTTTTATGCATTTCTTTATTGTCAATCCTTTTCTGCATTTCATGATAAAAATTTCTATGAAAGTTATAAATCTGCTCGATATTGCTGAAAATCATAGATACATCTTCTGATTTGAACATATCCGGCTTTCTTTTGGCCTGTTTAAGATATCCCTAAAAGGACATCATAAAAATATATTTTAAAAAATGTCCTTTTAAATGAAATTCAATTCTTGGCCAGCAAATATGTATATGAATAGTTAATCAGCCAAAAAACTCGTGGACATAATGATAAATTAAAAATTCGGGATATATGAATACCTCTGTAACATCTCTCAACGTCTTCACATAGTCTTTCTCAGATGATAGTAATTCTTGCAGACATCTCGATCTAACATCGTTAGCGTTGTGAGTATCATCTTGTAAACCGAGAAGAGAGAGAGTGTTGTAACGAAATGAAGGCATTCTGGGTCTTCTACTCGTTCCACTTTCTATTCCACCTGAATTTTCATGAGGCATATCATTCAATTTTTGATCGACAAGAAGCTAGAAAAATAAAAATGATACAGATGATTACAACTTTGCGAATTATGAGCAACAACACAGCTGTAAGGATTTTATCCCCATCTACCAGAATACTATTAATCTATTTCAGTGATGCATGCATGTGTCGCACATTGATTTAAATGTTCAGAATCAATTATTACTGTCTCCTGAACACTTTGAGACCATTTCCAACTCTGTAACATTAATATTTCAAAGGATAGTAGTCCAGGAACGCTTACATCAAGTGTATTATATTCTTTATCAGCCATTCACATTCGGGTTACAAAATACAATTTTCGAAATTCAAGGAAATTTCGCTGAAAAGAAATCTAATCCTACTAATCAGCTCGCCTGATCACTTTGAGAAAAATTTCCAACTCTCTAGCATAAGTATATTTCAAAAGTTAGAAGCTGGTAAGTAAGTTAGTAAGTTTCAAAAGTTCGGGAATAGCCCACTACAACTTTTACCATAACACTTTGCACCGGAAAACCAAGTAACAAATTGCCAGAAATATCATTCAACAAATCAAACCCTACTAAACCGAAGCTTGTGGGCATATTAAGAAAAAATTTCCAGCGTCATTGCATTCTTCCACTAATTATGCAACAGAAAAATCACGTCAGTGTATCTAGTCGCTGAGATTATTCCAAAGATAATCCTCGATTTTATCAACGCCTCTGCGTTGCTAAGTGTTGATTAAGGAATTTGCCCCGTTCAAGTAGCCTATGACGTAGGTGCGATGGATAAAGATCTAATTGGTTGAATTGAAACGTACCCTAACATGTGACGATGGGAGCCAGCCTTTGTGGTTCTCCTTTGTTCCCCACCACCAATTCTGATTATTCATGAAGTAGACAGCGATCATTTCACCAGCAGAGAATTCAAGCTCTGTTTTCACGTCACTCGAGTGATCCCATAATGCTTCAGCAAAGGCCAACGGAAGATCCTGTGCACGTGAAACATAATAAATCATTAGATCACGGTAGAATTTCTCTGTCCAACGCATTACGCCATTGTATAAAGTCCTCGTCGCTCTCTATTTAGTCAGCATGAAAGGCCGATTAGGAGGGAAAATTAAATTCTAATAGAAAAACACGATTAGTTATTTTTGATTGAGGAAATTGTGCAAGACAATTCGGTACTCAGCAAGGGAAAAAATTCAAAAGGCATCTCGTGGAGCAATTTCTTTGCAGCACATTTACTGCTTGCTGCAGAAGTATAATGCCAATTGCATCGTTACAATGCCTCCCCATTGTGATGCATTTAAAAAGGGCGTGCGTCGCCAACGGACGTGATTTGAAAAGTATTTATGAAATGCATAATAGCTAGGCAAAGTTTTTTACAATTAAATAGAATGGAAATTGCATGATAAAAAAATCAAAATAGGGAGGGACAGTGACAGATATTTCAACATTTGACTGGAATTTTCAAGACTAAATTCTTGACATATTTGATAATCACAATTTGGCATTTCAATATAGCGTAGATCACGAAGGCCTACGAAAATATCAACACCAAGGAGAAACCAATGAGAAATCTATTGACTTTCAGGCTAAAACACTTCCCCAACACGTAAAAATTACATAGAAAACAAAATCTTTAATCCAGCAAAACGCTGGAATGAAACGAAACAGAACAGCAACTTACAAAATTTCTCCTGTTGAACGATGAATTTCATTGCAAGGAGTATAGTTCCCGAAAATTTCTCGAAATTAGTATGGTTAGCTCACCTGCAGCAAGCAGCTAATGCATAATAAATAAAGTAATTTCTTTGTGTTTCATCTTAGATTAAATGGTTTAGATTTTACATGAATTACATCTGTTGTTTTGAGGGGTGTTTGAAAGCAGGAAAGATCATGAGTGACATTTGAAAAGGACTCTAAACCACAGCTGATAAACAGCAAGCAGAAGGAAAGGACACTTGTGGCTCACATGCTCTGGAGGGGGTCTTGGGGCACGAAACTTTCTGTGATTCCGCCCTTTAGCCTCTGAAAAAATGGGTAATGGCACAATTTATTGACAAAATAAACAAATATAATATAAATAGATACTTACTTCCGAAGGCAGATTTATTTCTTCCATTGGTGAACAGCTCTCATCTTCATTGATATGATAATCACCAACAGAATGAGTTTGCCTTGACGAATAATGTGAGTAACTTTGCGAAGAAGTCATGCCTTCATGAATTGAAAATGGTCTCTGGTGAGCAGCACACGCCTTTGAGGATACTTTCCTCGTATGAATTGAATCGATTGGGATAAAGGCGTCTTCGCTTTCTTCTATTTCATTAAATAGAGAATTCTCTTCGTTGATACCGGGACAACTGATATACCGGTTCAGATGTTTCTTCAACCCACCAATTAATAATTGTTTTGTTGCAGCATTCCCTTTTCGTTCAACATTACCAGAAGCATTTGTGTCCGTGAAAATAGAATGTTGACTATGCGAAGCCGATATTTGCTTGCGTTTATTACTTTCCGTGTTAATATTTAGTTTATCATTGATATCATCATATGTTGATTTTTCTTCAAATACTTTTCGCGCCCGGATTTCATTCTCGACAATTTCGGGTAACGAGAAACCAGCCGTTGAAACATTCTTTCTGCCTGGGTGAGGAGACCTTCCGTCTGGAGTTCTGTGAACCAAACTAACTTTTAAAACGTCTTTATTAACCGTAAAATCAATATCGTTTTCCCCTGTATTGACTTGCTTCTTATTATTGTTGAAACTTGTTTGCAAAGTGGAGTCTAAAGGCAAACATGACTTCGAATATTTCATTTCGGTGGAATTTACATTGGGACGTCGTGAAGCAATATGCTTCTCTGAAGTTGTATGTTTGAGTTGATTGAAAACACAACTTCCAATTTCGGAAACTGGAAAAACCAAAGACGCCCGAGACATCCTCAAAGATCCTCGAGATTTTAACTTAACGTTGTCATCTTGTTCATTAAAACTTTCATAGGAATTCCATTCAACGAGGGTTAAATTCGGACTTGACAACGAAAACCCGGGTGTTCCTTCAATATCAGCCTTGATAAATCTTTGACGTTTTTCAATATCATCTTGCGCTGCCACCACATGATGGCCTAGATTATTAGTTATCAATCCATTCTCTTGTTTCTTGCCAGACGTAATAGGATCAGAAATCAAATCCAATGATTTCGTTCTCACTTTTGCATTCAAGTCTCCGTTTACAACAGTGGAGCTGCTGTTATTCTTTCGGCTTTTTCGAAATGAAAATAATTTGCTTAAAATACCTTTATTCGGTTTGTCTTCCTTTCCAGCATTTGATAACATTCTTCCGTGAACACGTTCACTATTTCTTGAATCAAAATGCACATGATTTGAATCTGTAAGTTCGGTGTCATAGCGGCTTTTTTTCTTCTTTCTAAAACTCAATTTGAAGGTCATGGTTCTTCTCCGTCTGCCCGAAGAGTTATCGATATTATTTTCAGTGTTTAATATACCAGATTTCTGTGCAGCAAAAACCATGTTTCAGGTGCAAAACAACATCATCAAAATGACCATTTTATCATGTAGTAATTTTCACACAGCCTTTCCTCTTGACAACGACTTTAATCCTCGCAATTTGAATAAAACTCGTAAGCATATAAAAGGGTTTCTATACTCTCTTTGTGTGAATAATTTCAATAACTTATGAATAAAATTGCGTATTTAAGATTTATCTTACCGAAGACAATGGCCGCTTTTATGAAAATAATAGCAATTTATAAAACGACAAACGTAAGCAAAGTGAGCTTTCTCATCGTCCAAAGCGGTGAATTACAAGTTGCAGGAAAGCATTTTGTCGTCGCACTCGGTTATCAAATGTCAATACTTCAAAATCGGGTGCCTAATAACTCAACGGCTCCACATTTTCTCACTGTGCTTCCTGTCACGAACTTGTCAGGCTGCCGCCTTGGTCCTCTGTGCGTAAAAAATCCAAAACAAACTCACACTAAACAGTCGCATGTTATTATTATAACAACAAAATAACAACCATTCTGCGACCTTCAGCAACCAAGACGGAAACAGCGATGTTTGTAAATGATATTTTTTAAACTCAAACCGATGAATTGTTTCAGAGGTCAGCATGAATCACATCACCGTCGCTAAGGCCTCAGGGGGCGTGAGATATTCAAATGTGGGTTTGTTGTGGGTCAAATTCCATTATTTATTAGCAAACTGCTGCATATTTCAATGCAACAGCTTACGGACAAAAGTAAAAAGTCAAAATCATCTAATATTTTATGATTAAAAATTATTGCATTTTTTAAGAATAACAGAGAAATACAAAATATAAAAAATTAGTATACAAAAATTTGATAAGTTCATCTATAAAAATAAAATTCATTTGGAAATGAATTATGCAAAAACAGGGGGGCAAATGCGAGAATGGGGGCTGAAAAACAAATCCCTCTGGCATCAGTCTACTTTGCAACCTTCGACAATACATACATACAATAGAGCAGACTACTTGGATTGCAAAGAATGCTGGGTAACGATCATAAATGAAAAAGGCCTTTATACTCCACCAATATTGTAGTAAATTGTAATTTATATTTAATTGAAGCAGCGAATATAATTTCATCAACAAATTAGACCGGAAGGCTTTTATTGTGATAATTGAAAGCCAATATACAAGTGTTTAATTAATGAAGGGCTTTTGATATCAAATTCTCCTCCAGTGGTTTCCAAGAGAATATTGAAAACAACAAGATTCCCCAAGGAGAGGGAGGGAAAGGACAATAACACCTGGGACTCGCATGCTGCCCTGGAATTGAGTCTTGTAGCAACAGATATCTACTCAGATCCACGGAGCCTTACAATTGATAAAACGGTCCACGAAAAGTGGTACTTTGGAATAAGGCCCATGTAAAAGACGGACCAGAAGAATTGGTGGACTCTTCCCAAATCTCAAATTGGTACAAAACGTCATGTGCAGTGCTGGAAGTTCCTAAAATCATTTAGAGTTTTGACTCGATGTGTTCTAAGACTATTTATACAATCTTTTTAATGTTTTTTAGTCTTTGGTAGTTTAACAGCACGATAGTCGGGGTCCTTTCTAAATATGTCGTAAAGTTCTTCGAACGATGGCCTATTGACTGGTTCAGTGTTCCAGCACCTTAACATGATCTGATAAATGTTTTCTGGGCAATCGACAGGTTTGTACAGCCGGTCACCTTGCTCCAAAAATGCAATTACCTATACACAAAATCAAAAGAAGGATGTTCACACCACAACCCCCTTGAAAATCCACATAGCGAAGTGATAAGCACATTGACATAACATAGAGTCAGGGTGTACCCTAACCCTAAAGCCAATGCATTACGTCATATAGGCTCCTGCGCAGTACCCAAAACTATGCTACTGCGCATTCTGACCACCTTTCTCCTCCGCATAGCCTAACCCTAACCCTAAGGACAATTCCTCAGCCATTAGAGATACCCTAAGCAATTTTTTTCCAATCAGAACGCATACATGTACCCAGAGCAAGAAATGGGTGTATGGGACACAGAGGAATAATGGACTATATAAGGAATAAATATAAGGAATAGAGGATATAAGCTTACTTGAGCACCAGCCATTTCTCCATAGGGTAATTCTCCAAACGTATACATCTCCCAAAGTGTAACCCCATAACTCCAAACGTCACTCTTGTGTGAAAATGTCCCATAGTTGATCGATTCTGGGGCGTACCTAAAAAGAGGAAACAAATCAATGGTTGACGACTACAGATCATCAGGGCTGCAATAAAGATTTTGGTGGTCCAGGGACATAACAACAAGCCGCAGGGCTTACATTATCAGATTGATCATACTGTTCGTTTATGCCTAAAAGCAGTGAAATAATAATGAAGGAGTGTGATAAAATGTTCCCATGCAATGCAGGGTATTTGTTATCGTTCAATAAACCACGTAAAATTGGAAAATGTGTTTTTAAATGAAAGTTAGAAGCTTTTTAAAATGGTACTTTTGACTTTTCTGGCTTTGCCTGATGCAAAACACAGGCTGTAAGTAAAATTTAGGGCTACCAAAACTATGAGATTCCCGGACCTGGGCCCAACAGTCCCTGAGGTTAATGCGGTACTGCAAATCTGTTAATGAGAGACAATCAACTTATCAATAATTATATTAAATTAGTCAAGCAACCAATTGCACATGCTACGCATTCTTTTCCCACAAACATTTGAAAACAAAATAAAATAAACTCAAGACAAATCCAAGGATGAAATTCTCTCAGAGGATCTCAAGGGTCAGTATTAAAACAGCTGTTTCTATGTGAAAACATTTTATTATCAATGGGGCAAATTTGATTTCTTGCAACTCGGATTAATAATCGGTACAATAAAGACTTGCGCGCACAGCTAATAAAAATGAGAGCCCAAAAATCGAATGTAGTTTGAAGAAAATGCATGTCATAAAATGTGTATAATTTTCAACTCAAAAGACATCTTCTTGAACCGATCAAAGATGAAAGACAATAATAGTCCAATATTTCTTCATACGTGTACTTTGAGTTGAATATTGCATGGTAAAAATAGTAGTATAATTTCTCTGAAGGAGATTTCAACAAACTATTTAGTTAACAGGGTTACTTTCTTTAGTTCACCCTGGACGCATGGACGCAGTTATCGTGTAGGTCGGGTTTAAGCAATAACAAAAGCTGCAAACATGATAGAGTAAAATGAATTGAATATAACTGACCATTTGACTGGCCATCGTCCTCCTTGCTTTGCTTGATAGTAATCACTGCCAGCACCAACAGCTCTCGATAAACCAAAATCACTGATCTTCAACTACAATAAAGTTATCACAAACATCAAAAACGCCAATGCAATATTTAACCATATAAAAGTACTAGCAAGGGTTCCGACTTGAATTCCATCCAGCCTTCGTTCCTTAGCCATTATATTACAGCGGAATCTGATGGAAACTAGATAGAATCTGAATAGAATCTGGATAGAATCTGATGGAAGCTAGATGGAATCCAAATGGAGTCTGATGGAACCTAGATGGAAACTAAATGGAGTCTGGATGGAATCTGGAAGGAATCCAAATGGAATCTGATGGAACCTAGATGGAATCCAAATGAAATCTGATGGAACCTAGATGGAATCCAAATGAAATCTGATGAAACCTAGATGGAACCTGATAGAACCTAGATGGAACCTAGATGGAATCCAAATGGAATCTGATGGAACCCAGATGGAATATGATGGAACCTAAATGGAATCTAAATGGAATCTGGATGGAACCTAGCTATGTGAGCCAAATATGGATGGAATCGGAATGGAATCTGAATCGAGTCTAGGTGGAATCTGAATGGGAAACAAATGGAATCTGGATGGAGCCTGGATGAAATCTAAATGGAATCTGATGGAACCTAGATGGAATTTAAATGGAATCAGAATGGAATCTGAATCCATCTGAATCCATATTAACCATGAATCTAGGTAGAGCCTGAATGGTAAATACGTAGAATCTGGATGAAATCTAAATGAAATCTAAATGGAAACTAAGCAAGCTCTGAATTCAAAACTATATCGAGATTCTAAATTGTACGAGTCGATTCAAAGGTTACTCCATCATTGCTACGTCATTACAGATAATCTTTTTGCATGGGTGGATGAAAGAATAGCTCTGCTGATAAAATTATGAATCAGGGGTCACTGAATCCACACAGCATGCCATGAACAATGAAATGGAAATTCCATGACGCGATTAGCTAAATTATGCAAAGCTGACAGATGGATGAAATGCAACAAACGTTTTCAAAGACAAGAATAAACAAAAACCTGATTTTTGCTCAGAAGAAGAATATTCCTCGTTGCCAGATCCCTGTGAACAAATCTGCGCTCTTCCAAATACGTCATGCCCCAGGCTATTTGACCGGCCCAGACTTTCAAATCTCTCTGGGATATGTCCATCTGATGGTCAATGAGAAAGTCCAAAAGTGCTCCCATTGTTACTAACTCTTGTACCTTGCGAAAAATAAACAAAACTAGACGTAACAAACCGTTAGTAAATGCGCGCATATCGTATCTCATGTTTGCGTTGCATCCAACGTAAAGATACTATTTTTGTTTGCTCTTAGAAACATCTTGTGGTCATATACTAACTTGAAATTTGATTTTTGGTCTTGAAGTTTGTTCAACAATTGATAATATTGACAAAATTAACAAAAAACTTCGATTATCGAGATGGATGGGTCATGAGAATGTTCACTAAAGGTGGGCAGATCTGCGCAGGCTTATACTTACGTAGCGAAGACCATTACGTAATTAATGCTCCTGCGCAAAACCCAGGAGTCTTGTCCTCGCAGCAGATCAGCCGCTCCTTCGTCGCGCGCAATAAGAATTATTATCAAAGATCTAATAGCAATTTAAAGCACATTTAATCACCAGAAGGGGATGTGTGAGCAATTAATTAAGTCATGTGTAAGAAAGTATTACCAATATCATAGGTGGACCAAGACAAACTCCAAGCAGCCTCACAATGCATGGATGATTCAAGTTTGACATCACACGAGCTTCACGTAAGAATTCCTGAAAAAAGAAAGTGTAACGTGTAACAATCAGATTACAGATGCACGAGCAGGAAGAAAAATTTTTAGAAATGTTTTAGATAGTGGAAGAATTTTTGTGATAACAGAATTAAAACCGTCTTCCCTGAAACATAGATAGACATGTGAAAAATAAGAAGTCTGTACTACACCGGCATAAAGTGCTCAATATACAAAGAACAGAGCGTTAATGGTAGACCTATAATCTGTCTATGAGTGCTCTTGTATTAAACTCTTACAAATAATCGGTCTGTCCATATATTAACTCTGGACAACCTGTTCTAGACATACCTGTTCTCCCTGTGTTAGCTTGTCTTCGTGCAAGGTTTTCAAAGCAACGGGAATCTAAAGTAACATAAAATTACTGTAAATTACAAATCAAGAAACTGCAAAAGTTAGGAAACAGATCAGTGCCAAGTAGAAGTCTGACACCCATTGAATGTATTGCTCAGTGAAAAACTGATTGTTTAGTCAATAGTTTTGGTTGTACATGAATCTATACAGCTTCTGGTTAAGTTGTGAAAACTTAACAAGGAAGCATGATTTACCTTTTCATGACTGGGACTAATCCAGGTACCCATGAGCACCGACCCAAATTCACCCTGACCAAGCTCTTTGCCAAGCTGAAGAGCATCTCGACTAATTATCGTTTGTTGGTTGGAATCTTCCTTGCCTGAAACAATTGACACACAATGCGCATCGATTATAAAGAACAGCTAGGAACGACGATCACCTATGACCCTGAGTTCAAAGGTCAAGCCGTGCCTGAGTTCAAAGGGCAATGATTGACTTAAGCTCGGAGGTCGTTTTATGTAATACTAGTTTGTCCTTCAAAGGAACGAGAGTAAAGGCTAAAGGACGAGATTAAAGGTTATAGGTCAAAAGTCATGGGCGTTAGTCTTATGAGGAGTTGTTTAAATGGCTTGCAGGACAAAATACTGCTCACCCTTTGGTCTTGGTGGTAAAGCTGGATTTTCAGCCTTCCAACTGCTACATTTGTTAAAATTATCTGAAAAAGCGGAATCCTCATCCTCCACATCAATCGAGGTTCCTCTCGCCAAACCCTGAAAATATATTATACACAATTTAATGCTTTCCTTTGGAATCTGACTGTTGGTGAAGAGACTTGACATATTATTCCCCCCGTCCCGAATTCTGTATTGTTGACACAGTTCGATATAAGAATGTAATCGGATGAAATCAAACACGAAACCTACTAGAATGCTGACTACATTGCGTCCCTGTAATTTCGCTCGTTTCTCCACTTCAAAGACAAAACAGAGCTGAGGGCAAAACGAACAAAACCACAGAGAGGCGATGTGGTGAGTCTAGCAACCTACCAGGTTAGGCGGTCGAGGTGCTGGCATTGGTCTGGTAGATGCTGGATGTGGTTTAATTGGTGGCTTGTTAGAACGTGAACTAGGCACCCTGGCAACTGAAGGTTTCGGGGGCAATGGAGCAGCGGGTCGATGCGGGAGCTCTGGGGCAACTGGAAAGCGCAACAGAACAGGCAATCCATCCATGTGCGTACAATAATGATCAACTAGATGAGGCAATGTTTCAAACAGAGGCCCGTCGTCTATGTAATACCAACGATCAGCCTGAAAACGAGGTTGCAACAAATGTTCAACATAGATTTGAGATCATAAAATTCAAGCTTACCATAATACAAACTATTGATATTAACCATGAAATCAAAGAGAAACTAACAAAGATAAAAACAAAGATAATCGAGATTCTATGCTTTGAAGTTTAGTTGTGTCGCTTTGCGGACAATAGAATGAGACTTTCCAAAGTTGAAATTTCATCCTGGAAGCCTTCATTAAGGAAATTACTCGAATATAAAACCTAAACCTACCCTGCTTTTGATTTGAAAATGATAGGCCTTTCCACTCAGTGCAAGTGATAACACGTAGTATCCATGGCATTTTATGCTGCTGCGAATGAGATAAAAGCCATCGTCCATCCCACTTCTTCTGAGCATGGCAACAGCCGTCTAAATAAAGGAAGGTGAACAAGTTTTCAGAGCAGCAAGCACCAGGATGGATAAATGTGGAAATAATTGGACATGAATTAAATGGAAAATTTTGAACAACATTACAGTTCTGTCGAGGTTTTGATGCAGCCATTGTGATGGTGACGTCTTTGGCGGGGAAACAGGATAGTTATCTGTAGAATTAACGATAAATAAGAGGATGTGATAATTCTTGTGAATCAAAGAGCTGCAAACAAAATAAATAAAATACAAACAAAATAAATGAAATGGAAACAAAATAAATGAAATGGAAACAAAATTTCAAGGAACATCTTTACATATATGAATCGAGAAGAATGAAGAAAATGTGATATTCATGAGATGACATCTTCTTTGCTCTTTCTAAGATATTCCTCAGAACGTTGTTCAAAGAAGACTTAATAAGAAGCTATAAGTTGTGATGAAGCTGTTATGCAAGGTTGAAGTAAGTGATGCTTCTATTGTCATAGATTGAGAAAACTTTCAGAATCAAACCTCTCTTTAAAAAAATACCCAAAAGAGGCTTTAGAGTGGGAAAAGGCACACAAGACAGAATCTAATATAACCATAGGATGTAATTAAAGCATCGCAGAAGGGGGGAGGGAGTTACCTAAGAACTCAGCGACTTCAGCTTTTCCGTATCTCAAAGCAAGATCTCTTGGAGTGTCTCCTTCAACTGTACGTGGATGCATTGATGCATGAAATGATAAAAGAAGATTACAGCAATCAATATTTCCTCGCATTGCTGCTTCATGCAGTGGTACCCATCCGTTTAGGAGTGATCGTTCTTGAACATCAGCGTGTCCTTGTGTTATTAAGATGTTTGCACAATTAACATATCCACCAGCACAAGCTTCCTGCAACAAACAAATCAAAATAATTGAGTACAATGCATAAGTCCAATTATAGCATACTTAATGAAGGGCAATAAATATTTACATCAAGAGTTCATTAAGCAAGTGAATACATTAAATTTTAACCAGTCAAAGTGACTAGGTGCTTAGCTTGGTAAATTGAGATAAATTCATATCTCAAGAATAATGCATGGTATACTAATAAAAACATCATGCAACTTGGAATTAGCATATCAGTACGTATAGAAAACAAGCAATGCAGTCAGTGGGGAAGGAAGACGTGAAGGGGGGCAGAAGGAAACACTTTATTACCTGCAGAGCAGAAGTGCCAGAGCTGCTGGTAGCTTTAACATCAGCACCGTATTGTAAGAGAAGCAGAACAACCTCTTCAAAGCCTTTGCTACTTGCTATGTGCAATGGAGACATGCCTTGTTCATTTCTTGCGTTTATTTCTTGCTTAGAATACATCTCTTGCAATAGCTTAATAGCTTGTGATGTACTGCCAGTCGAGCAAGCTTTATGCAGTGGAGTTTCGACTCCAAACTTCAAAGCTTGGGCTGGAGGAAGATAGCCAGGACAGAAAGTTGTAAGTCGACAAGGCAAGCCATCTGAACTTGCTTTATAATGAGAGATGAGTGTGTCTAGCCCGTGAAATATGGGGCCATCGTCAATGCAGAATCTGTTATCGCCATTACAATGTACTTGGTAATGTAATACCTGACTGCTTGCCCAAATTGAAATCACGAAACCCGAACCTGCACTTGAACAATCTCGAACAAGGAAACATCCATCACGGTTTCTTGCTTGCGAATGTAATATTCGTGTGGCTGCGTCTCTTGATATACGGCCGTGATACCAATTTAAATTGTCGCTTGGCGCTCGCGTGCTCATTATTTATTATGATAATGTGTTGAAAGACATGTTTGAATTCAAAAGGAAATAAAATTATTCCAATTTTTTCTGTCTCCGTGGAGTAGGCCCATAAAAATTGCACTACTTCCGAGTTCCCTTTCGCCCAGTCTTCCCAAAGTCGCAAGGAGGCAAAGAAGAGACAAAGTTGATGACGTCATAAATGACAAATGTAAATTCTTCGTTTATTTACAGCAACAAAATAATTAAGTCAGGAATAAAACTAAAAACAAATTAAACATAGCCCATAAAAGACAGTAACAGCTAAAGGGAAGGTTAATTTATGCCCTATTTATAAAAACATTTTAAAATTTAATGCCCTCCATCATAATGATTTTACTGTCAATAATATCTTTGAGCCACTTTTGATGAAATTTAGATTTCCCAGGTCTAAAAAAGAACAATAATGCTGGAATTAATTTTTCCAATTGCTCATATCAATGTGAAGTATATTATTTGCTGTGAAAACAATTTATGCTTACCTATGCACAAGTGTATTTGTCTCAAAGATGTAATACACTTCAACTGGAAAAGACTTTGGCTTGAATTTGCTGATTTTGACTGTGAAATAAACCGAAGCTGTCGCCCTTGGAATCGGCTTCCTTCTTGTTGGTATACTCCATCTGACTCTGTATCTATATCTCACATCACAATCGTATTCTTCTTCAGTTAAAAAATCAATACAATATAACCAGCTTTCGTCATGTTTCCAGGTCTAAAATTCAAAACCAAAATTATAATTATGCACGGAGTTTACATCAATATGCATCCATATTTGTAAAAAACACTTTAATGCTTGAAGAAAGACTATAGAAGGGAGACGTGGAATTTTATTAGGAATTTCATTATGCAAAGAAATGTAATTTGGAATAGTGAAGGCGTTTTATTGAAGAAAGCAGAAATAAATTACCTTGATGAATTCTTCTATCTTTTGCTTTCCTTTCTGAATATCAAATTCCTGTGCTGTAAGCCAGTTTATATTTGATTTGTCACTACTAACATCATCAACATTTTGTGTTGTAACGTTGTATTGTTGGTGTTCAATGTTCTCATCTTCAATTTGGGAATTAATATCACTTTTGCTCAGATATTTCTCGTTATTGAGTATAGCATTGGAAATGACCATATCAACAATTGAATGAGCTTCAGTTATGTAAGGATCCAAGTTAGGCCCAGTAGGGCTGTGTTCATTTTTATAACCATCACTCATGTTTTAGGCCTTGTTTTTAAGTATTACCAACAAATTTCAATACAATAATACTTGCAAGAGATATATCATCCAATACAGTTTCTTCGAAACAATATTTATGTCTTGTTACTTACTTTGCACCGACGAAAATTAATAATAGTGATAACTCAACACTTGCATTTTTGCAATCTGTCAAATTCAAAATCATGTTAATGTATTTTCATTGCTATGACAATATTCACAAAACGTGAAAGGTGTCAAAACAAGTAACCACAGGGAAACCAAAAGAATAACCTGGTATGCGTACGCATTCAAGATTTCAAGAGCTTCCCACAATTAGAAAGTCATTGCACACAATTCCAGATAAATATTTTGACGTATCTATATTTATCGGTGGCGAGTGTCCAGGCAGATGTCACTGGATATATATGAACAGACCGGCACTGTTGGCGCTCGTTACCCCGGTGTGCCAATAGAGTTAGTAGTTGAGTACGACCGGTTAATGGTTTTTCGGCGTTTCTGCTGGAAAATCGTTCTGGACGGAAAGACGAAAAGTCCCGGTACGCCGGGGATCTACATTCTCTTGTAGATCCTCGGCGTACCGGGCCTCATTTAACTTTCCAACTCAACTCAACTTAACCTCTGGGGCACACGTGGGGCTCGAACCACGGGTTCGTGCATGGCAGACACGAATGCCTGCCATGGAGCCACAGAAGTCTAACTATTTGAAACGCACAGAGTATGAAGTCATTTCAATCAAAGTCAAAACATCTTAGCCATGTGAACCGAAATAAATAAAAATACTACTCTAATATGCAAACAGCAAACTTGTAACTGTATATGCATCTAAGATGGTTCAGCATCTAAGATCTTGAAAGAAATTTTAAGATTTGTCCCCCGTAAAAGAACCATTAAGGCTAGAGGGCTTATTAAATTTTCGAGGTTCCAAGGGGGATGCGAAAAGGGGGACTTAATAGAGATCTTAAGGTATTTAACCAAGCAGTAATCCTCAAAGTTAAGTTTCACCTTATTTCTTCATTTGCTGAAACTTTCTGTAATTCTCAATTGTCATTTGGTTGTTAGGATTTAACTGTAGAGATCTTTTGTAGTTATCTTCAGCTAAACTTAATTTCTTCCATCGATGGTACAAAACTCCTAAAACAAATAAAGGTATAATAATTAACATCACGATATTTAATCATTTTTTGATTATGATCACGGACTATGATCATTGATTATGATCATGTGATCGTGAATCATGATCATTGATTATGATCATTGATAATGATAATTGATTATGATCATGTGATCGTGAATCATGATCGCAAATCGTGATAATTGATTATGATCGCAAATTGTGATCATTGATTATGATTATGCTTACCCAGGTTGCCGTAATACGTAGATTCCTTCGGATTCAGTTGAATGGCTTTGAGGTAGTATCGTTCAGCTTGCTAAAAAACAAAGCATTTGTTCATTTGACTGATTAGAAATCGAACGACGATACAAAATATAAAAATATATTAATCATGGATTATTAGAAGGTTCAACAAAACCAGAAAATGTTTATTTTCAGATATTCGAAACATGAAGGACTTCTTAAAGAAGATTGTGTTCCAATTGTGTCCAATTGTGTTCCTATTGTGTTCCTGATGTGTTCCTATTCTGTTCCTATTGTGTTCCCATTGTGTTACTGTTGTGTACCTATTTTGGTCCAATTGTGTTCCAATTGTGTTACTGTTGTGTAATTGTTATGCTACTGTTGTGTTCCCATTGTGTACCTATTGTGTTCCCATTATGTTACTGAGGATTGTGTTACTGAGAGTCTATTCCTCTGACCTCGTAAAATCCAGCATTTCCATACATATTTCCAATCGTGTAAAAAATTGCTGGACTCTCTGGAAGAATTTTCTCAACTTTTTTACTCATGACAAAAGATTCATTTTTCAGACCTAAAATGGAAGTAAACGTGAAACTAAAATTATTTGGTTCACTTTTCTAAACATTTGTTACAAAGGGGTGTGCGTAGTGTATTGTGTCGGAGTACTGAGCTGAATGCAAAATTTTCAAAATACAAACCTAGATTATCAAGAAGAAGTAACAAGTTCAACCATGAGCTTTCGTGGTCCTGTTTCATTTCAATGGCTGCCTTAAAATGCTTCAATGCCTTCTGATATTCTTTCATTTGTAAATACTAGAGCAAACAGAGCGAAAGGTAAACGCGTTGGATTTTAGATACAAGCTAACAATCCTCCAACTGTCACATGAGTAAAACATGCATTTAAGCACGTGAAATGTAAAATAAAATTAGAATTACTGTAACAAATAAATACTCGATGCTTGCTTACCAAGTTAGCAAGATTGTACTGAGCATCCGGATAACGTTTTCTGTGACTCAATGCATTTAAGTAGCATTTTTCTGCATCCTAAAGTTAAGCAGATAAAATCAATTGCAATTTAAAGCATTATATTTACAGCAAACAACGTGCAATAATAAATCAATTCATTCACAATATATTCACAATATATTCATTCACAATATGGATATTTATAAAATCAATTCACAATATATTTCTTCAGCTCCGTTTTTGTTACTCCCAAATTCATCCACCCTGTTGCAAACTTTAAGCTAAAAAGAAAACGAATGATGAATTTCAAAAAATAAACAAAAGTCCATAAAATTAATTTTAAAAAGTTCACGAAAGCCTACGTAGCTACCTGATCAAAAATAACGAAGCATTAATGAAAGCAATAATCGTAATTACTTAATGGCTACTGCTTTCTCCAGCAATTTCTCTGATTCTAAAAGGTTTCCCGCTTTCTAAAAAAAGATACAGTCCTAATTAAAGTAGGAATAAGGAAAAAAGATGGTACCACGAGCAAACTTTAATTAACTAAAAGTAGCCTCTTTTTATGTGTCTTGCACAAGGGCGTCGATATTGTTTCTCTACCAAGCTTCTCTATCCTGACATTTTTGAGTAAATTCATTTCTCATTGCCGTGTGGCTAAAAATAGCTACTGACGTCTAAAGCTTGCTCTTTTTATTGCTAACTTATCAAGTATTGGCATTACCATTGCATTGTACATGCGATTATTATAGGAAATGAATAGACAAACCTGTAATATGTTTCCAAGATTGTTCAATGGTTGGTCATAAGTTGGATTGAGTCTGTGAACACAATTGTAAACATTGATTAAACCCAAGAAAGAATATATATGTATATATATATATAAGAAGAACAATAATGCATGAAGATATTATCGAAATTTCTGGAAACCTTATCGATTCTCTATAATATGAAATAGCACTCTTTGTTTCTCCTCTCCCTGACAATATATTTGCTATGTTATAATGCACCTAGGAATGAACATTCAATTGATTAGATGCAGACAAAATGCATGCCGGTCATCTTAACCTTGCAATTAAAACGAGGCTACAAGTCCACGAAACTCTTGGTCAATCCAATCCTCTATACTCATTACATTACGTCCCAGTGCCTCGCTCGCAACTCGCTCAACACAAGGGCTCAACACCTCAACCGAGGGAGCAAAACAAGTGAGGCACAGGGATGCAATGTAATGAGTCTAGGTCAATCCATGGATTAACACGATTCACTTTCGATCCCATGAACTGGTATACACATGAGAAATAGTTCTAATCTAAGATATAAAGTTGCAATTACCTTAGCGTTCGATGGACACACCGCTTCTCCTGCTTTAAACAATGCTTCTTCGCTAAGCCAGTCTCTACTCCGCTTGAAAACAAGAGAAAATAAAACATGCATATCCAGTAAACAACCGCGTATAAGAACCAGTAGATTAAGAAACCTCCAGGCTGATATTTCGGTTCAAAACAATAGAAGAAGCAACAGCATCAAATGGGCTTGATGCAAAACTGGCGTAAATGCAAAGCATTAATCAGCATTAAAATAAAAAGAAGTTGCAGAATAGAGTAAATAAAGTGGAAAGCAAAAAGGAAATACCTGGTGGCATTTCAGTATGAAAATTCCAATCAATAAAGGCAAACAAATCTTGAAGATCTAAAGCCAATGAAAGCACACTTCGTAATCAGGAAGAGTACAGGACAAAAGGCTAAAATAAGGATAGAAGACGGAGCAAAAAACATCAAACTCTTTACTTTGCGAATAAAGGTATTTTGGCAAGCGACGAGCATTCCAAGAGCAACAATTCCAATGAATCCAACACTGGATAAATACAGGTTTCTTTCAGCAATTACAAATCCAACAGTGAAGAAGATGTTTGTCGATGGTAAAAATGGAATTATTGTAAAACCAATGCACAATAGCAACGTTCTAAAAGAGAATGAGCGTCAGTCGGCATAAGAATCGCATGGATAAACATCGCTATAGCAATATTAATAGAGTGAAGCGATCATTGACGGACACCTCTAAACAACGGAGAAATATTTGCGTCCAATAATTTCACGTAGTCACTTCTTGTAAGAGCAGTCTCTATTCAACGAGCACCTCTCTATAACGGACAACGGACAGGCTTTTCTGTCCAAACAAGAGTTTCACGAAAGAAAACCTCTATATAACTGGTTTCGTTTGGTCAAAACTGAAATAATATTGTTATCCATTGTTACAAAATTATGAATAACAATTGTACCCATTGTTATCCATTGTTATTTCTTAGAAAATTCCATTGTCTAAGAGGGGTTTTTACCTTCAATTGTACCCACTGGTGCCTATCATATGGAAGAACCACTGTAATATTATCGGTGGTGTAGCCTAGTGGTTAAGGCACTGGACTTCGTATCCTTGAAGAGCAACCATCATGGGTTCGAATCCACGAACGGTCGGAACCACGAACTACAAGCCGACAGCCAACTCACCTGTCCATCCTTCCAAGGTCGGTTAATGAGTACCCAGGTTATTGGGGTAATAAAAGACAGTGTCCCCAAATAGTCAAAATATTCAATACCTTTGACATTTAATTAAATCATTATTATTATTATTGTTATCATTATTAATATTATATTAATGATAAAAGTATTTTAGTTTAGATTACCTGCTGAAATGGCAGTGGAGATTCCGAATGGATTTGTATGTAAGTAAAAGTAACGTAATCCAAAAGAGTGTCGGTGCAACCAATCGTATGTCATTGAACTTTGTTATCAATGGAATGCAACCCATTGCCCAATCAAAACAAAGCCACCATGGATTTAACAGCAGCCAAATGTTCAAACTGTAAATGTAATTGTAGTTGACAACCTGTAAGATATAATAAAATGCTTATTATGACATAAATTCACCATTTATGCTCGATTAAAAGTGTTGGACTTGTGGTTAGCAAAAGAGCGGCAAGAACACAAGTATTCGTAAAAAAAAGGCTTTGAATATTAATCGACAATAAATGCGTTTAGAATTAGTACTACACACTAACCAAAAGCTTTAAGAGTCAATAGGTGTGTTAAAGAGATTGTAAGGTTGTAAGGAGCTTGTAAGCATACTCTAAGTAATCTGTTTGTCATGAAGGCTGAAGGATTGTCTGCCTCTTGGAACTGGGGTGGATTCGAACCCATGAGCTTCATTCTCCAAATCAAGAGCAAAAACGAGGTGAAAATCAAAATGAAAATCCTCTTGAAGAAAGGTAGCAACCATTTCTGCGAATAGAAGATGAAGGAATAAATAAAAGTGCTTAATGAAAAGCTCCAAAAACAGAATTAACTAAGAAAGCCAAATAACGTCCCAATATGTTACTAAAAGCTCTTTATCACTAATTTAGACAAGTGATTGACCGAAGAAGAAGTACGGTGATGAAATGAAGCTGAATTGTATAGAATGAAAAACAATTCGACACCTCTTCGGATTCTTTAGCTTTCCCAGTTTTGTAAATTTCAATTATAGCACGCTTCTTGACAGATAGTATTTTCATGCAGTCAAAAACAATGCAAAAGCCCTGGAATATGATTGGAAAAGATTGACGATAAAACAAATGTTTGATTAAATAGCTACTGCATTGAATGCTGCATCTGAGTGATCATGACTAATGAGGGTCATATAGGGGTTCCAGGGAACAGGGGAACATGCCCAAAATTAAAAAAGGAACAAGGGAACATGAGAAAATTACACGGGAAACAAGCGAACATTGATAGCAAACAGGGATCAGGGAACACAAAAATGGAAATTTCTTCGTAGAACAATGAGGGAACATATGCAATTTCTATAAGGGAACAGGGGAACATGACTCCCCCCTATACGACCCTCACTAATGGTTATAACAAAACGAAAAGGGGCAAAACGTGCAGTCCACTCTACCTACCGAGTACAACTGAACCACCAAAGGCTACCAAGTACCAACGGGCCACTGAAAATTAGCCACATCAGAAGAAAACCGCATTAGGATAATTTGTATGAGATTATGGGTGACGATTTTTTCAAGCCAAACAAAAGTGGCCCAAATAACGAGGTAGCCCCATATTAAAAAAGTGAGATAAAGACAGAGTTCAACTGTACCTGATACTTACTAATACTGTGATGCCTTGCTCTTTGGAAAGGATTGCCAGTAGTGCAAACACAACGCATGCAAATACACTGTTTGTTGACACTGTTTCTGGTAACAATGATTGTGTTCTTGTCAGAGCTCAGGAAAAATAAACAAAGTCACTTAATAATAATAATTATTATTATTGTTATAACTATTATATCAAGCAACCCAATAATCAATAATTAATAATTAATGAAAATTATGAATAATTATTCATTATTAACAACTATTATTTAATGTTAATAGTTATTATTGCAATTAAATCCAAGGGAGTGTATTCATGTATTCATTGCCATATTTATCAAACAAATAATTAGTAAATGATTCTAAAGAAGTAAAGGAATAAAAAATGTAGTACACATAGGAATGTTGAGCTTCAGCTTACCTGATGAGAATATTCGTGCATAACTGAGAAATGATGCAAAGAAGAAAAAAGCACAAAATAAATCAGCCCTTCCCACTATGCCAGCAACCTATACATAAGAAAACAATATTGATTGCGAATATCAAGTGCAGCATAATCAGTTATAAACTTGATACTAAACACACTGGCATAACCAGGGCCGGTTCCAGAAAATTTTCTTCGGGGGGTGTAAGCTTTTATGCACCGAGCAATTCAAAAAAAAACCTTACCACAAAACAATATAAACTTTCGTAACATAATTTTACCGACCAAAAATCGAAATTTACCGAGTAAATCGCTAAAACTCAATTCTTGGGGGGGTGTCACACCCCCCCACACCCCCCCATGGAACCGGCCCTGGGCATAACAGAACAGTTTGGGGCCCTTGGAGGTATTTTGCTTGGGGGACCCTTGACAATGAGATTTTTTCAAGACAAAAATTAGTGGAAAAGCCTATCTATTGACAATTTTAATGGGCCCATTCAGGGGCCCACAAGCTTGGGGGCCTTTAGGAGTTGATCTAGCCACAACCTATGTCAATGGCTAAACAGCTTATGATCCAAAGACATGAAACTTGGTATAAATATTGGAGCTGGTACTAAACCAAACAACTGCATGGATGAAGGGTGAGAGCTGTGTACCCCCAAATGAAAACTCTGATTACAATTAGCTTCCTCTGATCACAGTTACTCCAAATGATAATTTGGAAAGTTTGCTCCAAATTTTTAAAATTGCTGCTTTGATAAGGGACCTTTTAATTTCCAATAAGAAACAAAAGGGTTGTCCTTGCTAAAAAATCTGGCCCCAGTGGGATAGTTCTTGCTGGATTTTACCTATCCCAATTGACTTCCATATCAACTTGGTTGTCGTAAGAGTTGGGAATATGCAATAATAAGGTATTTCAAAAAATATAAAAATCAATGAGGATTCTAATCTTACATTTTCAGTGTGTATTGGATGAGTTGCAAAGAGTATTGCAGCAAGCAGACTGATCTTTGGAGCTGCAAACACCCTGCTTCCATTTCTTGACACAAATATATTACCAAATAAAACAGAGTAGACTCTCAGAACCATAAGACTGTTCAACGAATGAAGCATGATGTTAACCAAGTGAAACCCTAGGGGCTTATAGCCCCCAGCAGCCCAGTAGTTCAGCCTGAATGTCCAAACAGTAAACGGTCTGTAACTTTTATGGCTGGTCTTCGATGTCATATCACTGCCCCAAAAATCGTGTTTAAAAATCGAAAAAATGCTCGTTTCTTGGCTGACATCTTTGTTGCTCAAAATAGCTTCATTATCATCAAAAACAAAATCTCCTTCAAGAGAATTGAAGAATGAAATAATCGATAACACAGCAACCAATGACGATGCAATTGGCTGCGATATTTCAGGTATCGGCAAAGCATGACATTTTATGCTTATTATAGACTTCGTGACTTCAGATGGCTCAACAGATTGCTTTATTTTTGCATTTTTAGTCATTTTGCACACTCTTCCTTCGGATTTTTGTTGACAAACCAAAACTCTGAGTGATGATGGAGTCCATCCAATGACGACAACAAAACTATTGCGTCGTTTCAACTTCAGCACAGCTCTATCTTCATTCAGTCTTTCAAAAAAAATTAAAGCTTGTCAAAGCTTCAATCAACAGAAGAAATCTTATCTTATGCTTCCCAAGCGTTTAGTCTCCAAACGCCATAAATAATACATTTGTTCTTCAGTTCGAAAACAAAGTCAGGCTTGCTGCAAAGCAAAGGGAAAGCGATGCTGGCGATTCATAGTATGAGCCAAAGTCCGTTTTGCACAGTTCTCAGAAGAGCATGAGGTAGAAAGAAATGGATCTGAAGAGTGGAAGAAATGTAAATATCTAGGTTAGGTAGTCACTTGGAAACTGAAAGCGATATAAAGAGAAGAAAGGTATTGGCGCAAGGAAAATATAGAGATCTCAAGAACATCTTTGAGAGCAAAAGAGCATCCCTAGAAGTAAAGATCAGAATCTTGTAGAGCCATGTGGAGAGTATCTTCCTCTACAATAGCGAGCTGTGGACACTGACAAAACAACATGAAAACACCATAGATGTATTCCAGCGCTACCTACTGCGGAAGATCTTAGATATTAAGTGGCCACAGAAGATCTCAAATGATGACCTATATGAGAGGGACAGGGATGGAAAAGTAGAGCAGAAAGGTGAAAGAGAGGAGACTGAAATGGCACGGGCATCTACTCAGACTTCCTGAAAGTACTCCAGCAAAGAAAGCACTCAGAAAAACAGAAAGACCAGTGAAAAAGGCTAGAGGTGGTCAGAAACTAACATGGCTAAAACTTGTAAAACGCGAATTAGAAAAGGTGGACGTTAGAATAGATCACGGTGGTGGTAGATATAGTATTACTACACATGAACAAAATGCTAAAAACAGACTACTTTGGCAGGTCTTGGTTCGTCGCGCGATGTCCCAGTGACAAGAGCGTTCCAGAGAGAGAGAGAGATAGAGAGAGAGAGAGTTCTCCCATCCTCGATTGAAGACCTTGGGGGGGGGGGGGGATTCGCAAAAATGAATTTTTATGTAGGAGCTTATTCTATGAGGGGCTTATTTGAAGGTGGGGGCTCAACAGAGGATTCCCACTTAGTAATTTATGCACGGGCTTCTGCGCAGTGCGCCGCTGGGTAGGAGTAAACTCTTGGTACCATAACAAAATAAACCCCTCTTCAACATGACGTCACTGGTTACACAACACAAGAAATACCAACACTTCAATTTCCCCATTAAATTATAATTTCATTTGATAAATTAACCAACCTAGCATCTTAATCTATTAACAAAGTTATTAATCGTTTAGCGTAAGCTCTGCCTATGCCATGCTCAAGTGCATACTCAATTTTAACTTCTTCATCTGAAGGCCATTAGCAAAGAAACCTGAAGCAAAAAAAGCACTTGATTAATAACCAAATATGCTATATTTAAACAGCGTTTAGGCGAGTGCTGCTCGGGTGTGTGTTACAATAGTGTTTGATGAGGCAGGGTTGAAGATAAAGAATAAATAGCAGGTATGTTCAAATGAATTAATTTATTTAATTTAAAAAGATGAAGGAAGTAGCTATGACTGGGCTCTGGCTTGGCTGGCAGTGATGGGGGCGTTGCTGTTGGAAACGATGTTGTACGCTTTCCATTGGCATAATAGATGGTAAAATAGCAAAAACAGAATAAAGTTCGAACTTAAATTATGGAGACAAAGGAGAGCAAATGATATAAATGCGCATGCGTATTGACTCATACCCACAATTAGAAAGTCATTGCACATAATTCCAGATAAATATTTTGACGTATCTATATCGGTGGCGAGTGTCCAGGCAGATGTCACTGGATATATATGAACAGACCGGCACTGTTGGCGCTCGTCACCCCGGTGTGCCAATAGAGTTAGTAGTTGAGTACGACCGGTTAATGGTTTTTCGGCGTTTCTGCTGAAAAATCGTTCTGGACGGAAAGACGAAAAGTCCCGGTACGCCGGGGATCTACATTCTCTTGTAGATCCTCGGCGTACCGGGCCTCGTTTAACTTTCCAACTCAACTTCAACTCAACTTCAAGTGGAGCTCGGTGGAATCGATCTGTGACTCCATGAGTGGCAAGCACAAGTGCCAACCACTCCGCCACAAGAGTTGAACTAACAAAAAAGCTAATACTAAATGGTCCATTTTGGATTCGCACAAAAATTTATATAACCGGTATCAATTTGTTTCGTGCAGAAAACATCTAGTTTAATAATTTGATCAAATAGAAATATCCGTAAAGAAATATTTCTCCGTAGACATAAAATGTTAGACCAGCTGTTAACATTGTTATGAGTGCTGCTGTGATGTAAAACCAATAATCAGAAGTTGATTAAAACGATATGTTTTGAAATGAGTGCTTTTTGGGGCCTCACTTGCAGGCATTCATTTTTATCACCTTACCCCCACGACAAGAAAGCAACTCCTATCCTGTGTTCTTGTCAAAATAAAAATGGTCCTTTTTGGGCCTTCTCGATTCTGGCCACAAAAGAAGAACTCGATTATATTCTGCTGCGCAGCCGCTTCGCTTCGCTTTGCTATGCAGCAGCAACAACTCTCTCCCTCGTCTTCTGATCTTTTCCATGTTAACCCCGTTAAGACAAATGTACCCCACATAAAACTACTCCAACAAACATTAAAATAAGATCATCAAAATCATCTATCGATGCTCACCTGCTCTTGTGAAGGACATCCAATGATCTGTTGGTCTTCAATGTTGTAGTTTTCTTGAACGAGGACAGACATTTGCCTGTACACCTTCAGTACTTTCGTCTGTAATGAAGTGAAAACAGAGTGTAGCAGAAATAGACAACTACAAATGAAAAAGCAATGAAGACTGCCTGTGAAAGAGAAGATTGTCGTATGCTGAATCATTATTACCTTGATTGGTTTGTAAAGGATGTACTCAGTTTCCTTGCTGGCCAGATAAAGTGCCATGCTTTCCATAGTTCCTGGCAATTTCGACTTCAACAGCATGTATGCTTCACTGACTATCTTCCGAACATTATCTGGAGAAAAAAAGTGATTATTTTTTATAAGAATGCTAATTAGAATATTAATTTTTTGCCGAGGATCAATATTCTTAAAAATTTTCAATTTTAAGCCTGAAATTATTTTCAAGTTATTGTTAACAGACTCTTGTTTTGCTTTGTGAGAGAGCTCGGATAAACAAGACATTTTAATCATAACGACGCTTGCGCCTAACTTTATTGCTGCATTAATTTTAACTTTTAAAGAGTTTGAGCCTCAGTATTCTTATAAAGCATGTTCTTATAAAAAAATATGCAGCAAAGAAGTTTGGTCAACTCAGAACCAAAACCCAGCGGTCAGTTTGTAGAAACAGTAAAGCCTGGTTTCCATGTAGTCGTTGAGGGTCACTCAAAGGATAGAATCAACTTTGGACAATGTTCTGTGTGATTTTTAATCCTTTCAGCGACCCTCAGCGACCCTCAACGACTGTATGGAAACCAGGCTTAAATGCATGGTTTCTTGTGAATTAAAACTGGAGGTTCTCTGGCTGGTAAGACGGAAAACGTTTTCACCTGGTTTTGCAAATGGCTGCTGTGAAATAAGTTGTCTTTTATCTTTTCCTTCCTCTTCGGCCAACTTGGCCAGTGTATCAATTTGGTCAACAAATGAAGTCAACAGACTGGCAAATGAATCAACAACAGAACTGATAAACTGCTCGCAAACATTCTTCAACTCGTTATCAACTTCTTGCTTCGAATCCAAACAGTACTCGGTCAGTTGTGGAACACCCTGTAAAATTTGCAGAATAATATAACAACGGAACAAAACTAATACTAATAGCTATAACATCATTATTATAAGCCTTCTACATTGGGAGGATAAGGCTGCTTGCCCCTTGCCGGGGTCACTGTTTAAAAGCTGATACAAAATCCAGCTGTCTCAAGTGAAATGCGACATACTACTTACTTCAAGAAGAAATTCAAGGATAGCATTGTTACTGCTAAGACTCAAAAGTCTTGTTCCTTTCGACAGAAGACCAAAAGCAGCGGTTTTCATCTTGGAAAAATCCAACGCAACTTCTTTCACAGCAAAATCAACATCAAAAGGGGCGATCTGCTCTCTTAGAATCAACAAATGCTTTATGAAAAACAAATGACCGTTGATTGCACCCTGAAGTAAACAAAAACAACAATCTCAGCTTCAGGGAATTATTCCTTAGAGCTTTAATTAAAACTTTCTCCATGAGTGTTTGTAGCAATAATACCCTGCATCTGTTTGTGATTACCTTTCTTTCTGTTATTGATGCACATGCACTTTTCAATGTTTTAATGCAGATTGATAATGCCTCCTGGGCAATGCCTTCAAATGTCGGTTTCTGAAAAATAGGTAGGTACTCTACTCACAAATCCGCCTGTATCACGCAATTGACTTGAACACACCTTTGAAATGTCCATATAATGCACGTCAGTGGGAATGAGTTTACTTGTGATTAAAAGATGAAAACACCAATTAACATTTGCTAGCTTCACTTCTAGCGATAGTAGGGGGCTTTAAAGAGCACAAAAAAGATTTTTTTTACTAAAATGCAGTTGTAAAGATTCGTCTTACTGGAATGCAGTTGTAAAGATTCGTCTTACTGGAATGCAGTTGTAAAGATTCGCCTTACCGAAATGCAGTTGTAAAGTTTTGATAAACACACAAGAGTTCTGCGAACAGTTGGATACCACATAGCTTGTTGATCCGCCATTGCTAATACAGGATCTATAAAAATGTGACGAGATATCTTTATTGGCAAAAATAATGCTTTATACAATAGGAAGCAGAACCAGTTAATAATGATAAGAATAACGCACAAAGAACACTGCATGGGTTATTGCTCTAAATTTCACCCCAGCCTTGCTTCACAAAGCTTCTCATACTGATGATTGCAATATCGTGAAACTCTGAGTAAAAACCAATGCATTATTTTATTCTTTAATACAACATCTATATTGTAGTTAGGAATTTACAAGCCAAAAACGTGTTCACTTCTAATGTCATCTTCAATTGAGTATTATTAAGGAGGGAACAAAATCAAATCAAATAAAAAGTGCGATTGAACTTAATTTAAAGATAACAGAAGGTGGTTGAAAAGCAGCAATGTGGAGTTTTATGGATGAACAAAGAAATGGTAGAGCAAAAAACAATTACATACATTGTTTGGTGTCTTTTCCATCTTCACCTTTGTCTGTACCCGTCTGCGACATCTGATAATATAAGAGATAAGATTCAAGGAATGTATTCTACATTACATTGTATGGAATTTATAATAAATCGTGTTTAATTGACACTAAACATAAAAAGAACAGAAGTGGAAACATCGATCACCTCCATCATGAGCTTATCAGGATAGGCGAGGTCTCCTGGTGCTGGCTTGTAACTTTCGATATCTCTACGAACATAGGTCTAGAGAAAAGAAAAATATATATCGAAATAGCAATGAAATGTCTTTTAATAAGTTAAGTTGGTATTTGAAGGCGGGGAAAAATTCATGTATTGTCAAATCTACATTGTTTCAGCTCGTGTTATTCAAACCCTTTCTAATTCGAATAAAATTATCCGTCCCTTCAAGAAGAATCGATCTATTTGAGTTATCTGCGGGTTGAAGAAGAAAGAAAATAAAGTTGGACGAAAGAATACCTGTGCCTTGTAAACCAGCCTTTCTTGCACATCTTCCAATAATTGAGAAATTATGACTTGAAAAGCAGATAGTTGGTCAACTTTTCTGGCAACATGTTCCTCCAACATCTCAACCTGTAATTAGAAATTTTAAAAATCAAATACTTATAGAAGCAGGCAATCATTATAAGCCAGACGAAAAGCAGTCTGTACAATCATCTTCTACCTTTAATATATTACACAACTCTGCAAGAGTTTCCATATGAGTCATGTAGATGATAAGTGGACGAAACATCTCGTACAATGAGTTACAAAGACTCTCCAAAAGCAAACTGCAAAAGAAAAGAGTGTGGGTCTCAAAAGGAATGACATGTTGCTTAGCCTTACACTGTTGCTTTTATGCGAACAATGCTTATAAGAACTATTGGCGACTCAAAGTCGCCAATAAATAATGGAAATTTAAGAATAAAAATAGAAAAGATCGAGACTCAGCAAAAGTTAAGGTATTTTTATAAAATAGAGTGCAGCTGAAGTATTAAAAATACTTATTTGGTATTTGGAAGAATGGAGGAAAAAATAAAGAGAGAAATACAGGATGGAAAATGGAGAAGAAAACATAGAGGAATGCAGGAATTCTGAACATGTTTTATACTCACTCTAACCCATCGTTGGGCTGGGTGAAAAATTCAAAATAAAGTTGATATTCATCTTGGCAGACATGCACAAGAAACGAGCAGCCTGACCGAAACTAAAAAAAAATAATCAAACATTAATAACATTGCCAAAACGATTCTCCAAACTGAAACAAAAAAAGATTAATACTGAATAATATAGTGTTTAGTATGTAATACAATTTCTGTTGATTACCAAAGTGCAATGATTTCTCGTGTGCTGTTTGAGGAGCTTTTGAATGGTTGAAGTAACAAATGGCTGCAATATCTGAGCTCGACAGTCGAAATAGAATTGCTGAGAATCTTGGATGAACAAACCATACCTAAATGAAAATGAAACATTACAATATAATGCAAGAAATAAAACAGAAATCAGTAACAGAAGTTATGATGGTTATTCCCCTGTTTTTTGGATTCTGAAAATGTCCAAACAACGGAATTTGGATTCTGAAATTGTCCAAACAACGGAATTGCCTTGCAATATTGAGAATTCCGATATTCACAGAGAAAAAAGTGAACCAAAACACAATAAAGGGAAGGAATTGGGCAACAAAACGATGTTTATAAATACAAACAAATAATAAGCAAATATAATAGACTGAAAGCTATACCAACAATGGGCTTTGGGAAAACAAAAGAAAATCTTACTCGGGATAGGCTAATCTTCTCGGCTCCAGTTGCTCCATGATGTTCTGGAAAATAAAAGTTAAGCTTCAAAAAACGTGCAAAAAAATGAACTCAAAACGTGCTCACGAAAATCTTGAGCATAATACTTAGTAAATGCGGTAGCATATGTAAAAGAGCGGAAAAGGAGTCCCGAGGCAGTTTCGATCTTACGAATTCTGCATGTATCCCTTAACCTCTTCCTTTCCCATGGAAAGTTGCTTTGGAAAAAAGCGGATACGACAATGACAAAATTCCTTTTGCCTGGAGACCACAAGGGTCTGGTTGACAGCATTTCTTTTAGGGGGAGTCGGGGCTCAAATAAAACCCACGGGACAAAATTTTCCAAGCAGATAGCCATTATTCCATCCTCTGAACATATATCCCTGTTAGATTAGAATTATACGAGCATGGGTGGTCTGGGCCGGGTGGCAAAGTGGCGATCGCCACCCGGGCCTTCTGATTTTTAACGTAAACTAAAACTACGGGCCCTATTCGAACACTTGGACCGCCCTAAACCGGGCCCCTTTGGTTTGCCAGCCACCCTGCAATTGTGATCCCAGACCGCCCCTGTATACGAGCTAAGAAAGTCGAATTATAGACTATTGGCAAATTCACAACGTGATCGACACGAACCTTGACTCTAAACGCCTGTGTCTTGAACTTGCCATACATCGCCGTATATGCGCCTTCTGCAGCGAGTTTCTCAGGCGATGCCTGGTCCGTTGCGTTTCTTAAGATTCTCAAAACGATCTGTTTGAGAATGCCAAGAGCTTGGTTTAAGCATTGCTTAAATCGAACCAGGTAAACCGAAGATTCTTTATAATGCGCCTGGAAAAATAATCGAAACAAATAAATTTATAATATCTATTGTCCAATAATATCTCTGTCTCTGAAGTTTATCATGTCATGAACAGGAGTTTTTACGAGTGTTTTATCTCTCGAAATTTCGCATTCATAAACACTCCTGTTCATGACATGGTAAGCTTTAATCTTCTTATTATGACAATCACTGAACAAATAAATACAAACATATTAATGATATATCTGTCTTAGAGGGTAACATAAAATTCTTTGCCAATGTATAACTATCTTTCTATAGTGTTCCTCTGTCCTTCAAGTTCTCACGAGAATCGATTCGAAAAATAAAAAAACTCAGAAGTGAACTGACTTACATTTTTCTCCATATATGAAATGCATTCGTCAATTCGAGTAAGAAGTGGAACAAATGATTCTCCCGTCGCAGAGAGAGTTCCTCCACTCATTTTCTGAAAAGCAACAGCACTGCAATTAATCACGGGCAGTGATCACAAATCCTCAATCAATCATTGTGAATCAATCTATCCAACTAATGATCCATAAAATTGCAGCAAAAAAAATTAATAAATAAAGTGCTTACATGTTTAATTGTTTCAAGGGTACTAAAATATTTCAACCGATCTGCAATTGCTTCAGTTTGATTTGTCAAATCTGCCTTCAAGAAAACATTTATAAGGTCACATTAGTAAAGAGAAAATAGCACATTAAACAAACAACATAAACATGCAACAAGTGTACGAACTTGTGCCATACACCCAATTCACAGTGTTTTCTCAGTAATCACAAGTTTTGCAACACAGCATTTAATTCAAAAAAGGCCAACAGCTCATCGCAAAATCTACTAACATGTGCTTTTTTTCACCCTCCTCGATTTTATACCTTGTTTACTCATCAAAGTGAGACTGTGCTTACGTCATTTTGTTCACAAGAGCATGAATCTTGTTAACCAAGAAAGATCTGAATATTAAATATGTTTGTAAAGAACTCTGGCATACTTGCTCTTGTATAGATTGTTCACAAGCATCGTGCAATGATCTTGTTTGTGTTGATACAAATTGATACATGCTTTGAAGATTTTCAAGATTTTCTACCAATTGATCAATCTCCTCCAGTATGTGGTCGCACTTGGAGCAATAGTTTTTCAGTTCATCTTTGTGCTGCCTGAAATCGGGAGATTTATAGGTTGCATGGCATTACTATGAAGCAATCCACAGGGCAAGAGTGTATGTAGTAATTTCTCCATAAAAAACCAAGATGTTACACTATCATTACATACCTGAAGCTTAACATCTACAACAAAATACAATTGACTGAGATTGCAGTGCATGCATATGTTAACATATATCCTGCCTATATCATACCTATATCCTGCCTATATCATATCTATATCCTGCCTATATCATACCTATATTCTGCCTATACCCTACCTATATGTATATTCTTGATCTTCTTCCATTTCTGCTTGGACTTGCATAAACCATGAAAAAAACTTTAAAGAGAAATAGAGAGAAGCATTTAGCAAGCTCCATATTGGATCTTTTGCTTAAGACATTGAACAAGACTTCCATAATTGGGCAAACCAGATACTGGAATTCCTCAATTAAGCTCCAGGGGCATATTTGCAAAAATGAATATTTTTCTGAGTTAAAGTCTTATTCAAGAATTTACAGTATTAAGGATAAAGTGCATATACCTGCTGTGCATTCTCAACTTTTCGACTTCCCAAATCCAGCCCCGATACCTCCAGTGATTCCTTCTGTTCTCTTTCAACAACCTTCTTTCCTTTTGTGCTTGATGCTTCTTCCTTCTTCTCTCGGAACTACAAGACAATGATGTGCGGGCAAATAATCATGTTTGCTAACACCAGCTAAGGGGTGTGGAAGTGGTAGGTAACAGGCAGCTATGCAACTGAACAGATGATGAGAGGACCTGGCTTGGCCTTACATTTTATTGCATGTACCTATTTATGATGTATTTTATTGCATAAAATCCAATGCTGACTGAATCCTAGATCCAAGCCAGTCAATTAATTAAGCTTCCTTCATACCTGCTTTGGAAACGGTCGTGTATTGTAGGCACTCAACTCGGCTATACTAGCTTTCATTTTGTCTGTAAGAGGGGCAAGGCAGTCGTCTGTTTTTGAGTCCCATCTTGCTAATCTCTCCAGATATTTCTTTCGATCAGCATCAGACATTTTATCAGGAAATGTATATGATATACCCCTCAAAATCTTCTCAGAAGAAAGTAGACTATGGCCTGAAGAACTTTACTTTAGATCATTATTATTTTCAAACTGTATTCGTGGCAGCCATTTTGAACATGTGTTCGAGGCTGGTCTATTGTTGAGAATGAGATACAGAGAAATGAAAGTCATCATAATTTCTTTTTTCTTCGATTCATTTGGGGTGACGATTATGAACTAAGAAATACTGAAAAATATAATAATAATATTCAAATATATCCTACTGGACTTGAACAAATGGCGTCAAAAGGTCCTTACATTGATTCTTGGGACGAGTTTGCGAAAAGATCAGAAGTGTTATACATGAATAACCCAAATAAAGTGAGTTGATTTTGTTATAAAAATGGCCTAAAGTCGATTAATGTAATGTTTAAATATCTGAAATAACCTTCAAATTTCGTCTTTCTGTCAGGTTCGATTTGTTGTCAAATACAGAAATTGTGATGGAAAACTCGTTCTGAAAGTTACCGACGACAAAGTGGTAAGAATAACTTTCTCCAGTTTTCATAAACCAAACCCCCATATCTTTTCATCTCAAAACACGCTCTTTATTAAACGAAAATATGTGGAGAACGTAGAAGTGGGACAACAAATTATCTAAAAAAACAAAACCCCGATATTAACTACAATTTGCAATTTTAAATATCTAAATTTGCAACTTCATCAGGCTTCATAGACCCAGCCTGAACTTTCTTATAAAATATCTGCTTTTTATTGAACATCATTATGAACATTTTATTTCAGTGTCTAAAATACAGAACAGAGCATTCACAAGATTTGAAAAAACTAGAGAAATTGAACAGTATACTAATGAGACACATTTGTTCCAAATAGTTTTATTTTGATGTTACATCATCTTCTTGTATTTCTTATTAATTTATGTAAATAGACAGAAAAACATCGATTTTCATTATATAACTGCAGTCCTTCTTTACCTTGCATAAATCTGGCAGCAAATAATAAAAATCTTGTAGAGAACAGAGACAAAGAAACAACATATTTCTTGACTATGAATAATATTGCATTCAATATTAAGGATATTTGAAAACTGCAACTACATGTGCATATCATCTAAATCAAGTGGTGTGAAAAAAGCCTGCAATGGAGGTCCATAATAACAACATTGAGTTGCTTAATCACTCAATGTTTCCTTGTCAAACTGGTATTCTCCAAGACCTGATCCAACACGTTTGAGATTTGTGATATAACCACCCAACTCCTTGATTGCCTCGACTTGCTCTGTCAAGAAATGGCCTTCAATGAAATCAGTCATCTGTGCATCATTGTGAGTGGATGCGACTGCATGCATATCCAACAAGGATTGGTTGACCTTCTTCTCGAGTTCCAAAGCATCTTTCATGGCTGACAATCCACTGTCCCATTCTGTAGCTGCTGGAGCCTGCAATTAAAACAAAATAAGTAAGAGATAAGAAATAAAAATAAGACCACATCTATTCAAAACGGAATTAAAATAATCGGAAAGCATTCCAAGCATGCGAAAAGCCTTGATATCACGAGTGTGGTCAACTTTAAAATGTGTTGACAAGTCACGTTTTGTTTTTCAAAAAATAATCCAAAAGTGCAAAGTTCAACGGGAAGAAAGACTTGCTGTTTTCCCGAGTCATCCTCCCCTCTCCAAAAATTCCGCAGAAACTCTGAAATAAAAATAAATGACATACCTTGATGTCAGTCAATTTGATGCATCCACCTCTTTGGTTCTGGAATTTCATGAACTGAAAATAAAAAAATTTAAGTCAAGCGCATTTTAGTAACGAGCGAGTCGAAGAATAATGAAAGCAAACGAAAAGAACAAAATGGCTGCTCACCAATTGTGCGTGTTCACGTTCCTCATCAGAAGCCTTCTTGAAATATTTGCTGAATCCCTTGAGGTCAACATCATCTCTATCGAAGTGATAGGCCTAGAAAGAAAAAACAAAGTATCACTTTAAGCGGTCAAACAACTCAAGTACATATTTAATTAGTCTGAAATTTTGCTTAGGCCAGCCATTTTGTCCTTCAACTTACCATTGCCATGTAAACATAGTGAGCGTAAAGCTCCATGTTGATTTGCTTGTTGATCAAGGCTTCGCAATCCTCATGATAGTTTTGTCTTATCTGCGACATCTTGGTGCTAAGGTGGCTGCAGCTAAAGTCAATTTTTTTACTTGAATTTAAGTTGTTGAAACTTCGAGGTCAATTCACCCGTTCAAGCACTGTTGAAGCAAAGATGAATCTTTCCTATTTTACGAAATGAATCAGAAGTAAACTTTTCGTTTTCTTCCGAAACGCTCCCGTTATATAAACGTGCTCAGTCACATGATATCAAACAAAACCTCTGATTGGCCAGTCTTTATATAGATTCACGTGAGTGTCGTATGATATATTTCCCAGAGGTCAACGCTCTCCCAAAATGCATTGCAGTGCAGCGTGAGAAGCTGGTGACAAAAATAAACAAGATGCGAAATTAACAAGACAAAAGCCCTGCGCATACCAGACAAAATCCGGGCCTCTCCCAGGCTAAATTGACCCTTCTCGAGATGGGTCCTCAAAGGGTCATCGAGATGGGTCAAAATAACAAGGGTCACTGAGTCCAGTAAAAGACGGGACCATGACATGGCAAATCTTTGTTATAGGTTCAGTTCATCGACGACGGTGTAAAAATTTGACGTTGCTTGATGTTTATACTCAAGAATTGAAAAGAAAGCCAAAGCAGTAGTATATATTTCCAGTAAATCTGATACATACATGTATACTAAAATCATGATAATATCTAGAAAGCTCCAATGCGATAATACAAAATAAAATGATGACATAAAAATGTGTTGGTTTCTGTTACAGTGCGTGGAACATGATATGCAGTCTATCACTAGATGGGTCGAGAGGTTAAGCCTTGATGCAGACCTCAGGCATGATGTTCTCTTAATGTGTCAAAAACTATTAATAGTCAAGATCAGGTCAAATAACTCCTCCAGGGAAATACGATGGACCAGTGGGTGTCGTGAGGATACCTGGATATGGCTACCTCTTAAGCACGTGCTTTGAATGGTCCTCGTTTGACGGGTTAGCTAGGAATTCTTACACATTGCTGAATACAAATGCTCATCATTCTCTGCTTAATAATTATGTTCCACTAACGAATTCGAATGAAAGTTCATACGAAGCTCTCATTGTTTAAATACAAGCCTCAAATGGATATTGAAACGAAACTTGAAAAGCCGCGATTGGCCCTTGAAAACTTAACTATCGCACCTGTTAAAAGAACTGTTTAAAAAAATTAAATAAAAATAAGCGGATATGTAATATAAAAAAATGAGAATCTTAACGAATAGAGTTTAGCATTGAAGTTGCTATACTGCGACCAACTGTTTGGATTTGGACAGAATCATTAGCATGAATGGCTTTCATCTGACGATCAGACGATGTAAATACAATACATAATGGGTTATCTAGATACAAAAAACGCTTTACATAAAACATGGCACTTTTTTGATAAGCTGCGAGGACTGCTTTATTAATACCTATTGGACAGTGTTACCAAATGCCAATGAAAGGAACAGCATCACAATACCTTAATGATGCCAGTTGTGGTTGGTAATCCAAGCAAGCTTGCTTCCGCATTGCCTCGCTTGTTCGAACCAAAACATTTAAACATAACTATCAATATAATACCTCGTATCTTAAGCCATTTATAGCAATAAAAGTCCAGTAATGATAAAACAAAACAGACTAGATAACACCGTTGCTACGTTAGTCGTAGCGCCGTTATCGGGACGTCCGATTGATCTTTCGGTCCCGTTATCAAGTGGGTCTTGCTCTTTGTCTTGCGTTGAGTCATTACCTGTCCCTGGTCCTGTTCCAGTTCCTTTTCCTGGGATTTCATTCGGGTTTTGCGTGGCAGACGGAACGAATGGATCGGTTTCAACGTTATTATTGATATCTGTAATTGTACTTGTCGATACCACAGCTGGCCATGGAGTGGTGAGTTGGCCGCTTCCAGGATCCGTCGTACCATCACCCGAGCCACTGCCTCCATCGCCGCTACCACCACCTGATCCCTCACCACTATCACCACTGCCATCTTCTTGATCGACACCGTTAGAGTCAGCTCCATTGATGGCCATCAGGATCCTCTGTGTGATGTCCTTCAGTTTGAGTACTTGACGCGGCACTGGCTCTTTGATTTCCAAATGGACTTCAGGATTCTGGAACATTTCCTCAAAGCCGTCTTTCACCACCGGATGCATGTAGCTACAAACATTATTGCTCGACTTAGAATTGATATCATACACATAACCATGCTGATGCATAGGACTATGCACTATGAAGTGTGCAACTGTAAATTGCTGAACTTCAAATTGCCAGCACTTATAATAGAAAGCAACAGGGATATCCCAAGTACTTCTCCTGAAGTATTAGGGGAAGGGCACACGTGTCATTGGTGTCCCCGCACAAGAACATCACTACAGGTTGTCAAGAAGCATAGCGTGAACAGTAAAAATCCGCATACAAGAACCAATGGATAAAGAACATACACGAAGTTCTGCTCAAAACAGTAAAAGTTATAATAGCTCATTGTTTTTAACAATAAGGCATTGTTCCTTAATAACAGCTAGATGCAAAAGTGCAGGTTCCCACATAGATGATTTTACTGTGCTGTATTCAGCATTCAACCGCGTAGTGATATATAACATGAGAACATCATTACGTGGAATACAATATAATCGTGTACACGCTCACCTGTCCACTGACTTTCCATTCCAACAATTCTCTGTTTCAGTCTGAGGTGCTGCAACACCAGATGAACAAACAGTGTGCGATATGGCAGTCCAATGATTCTTCACTTCAATGATCATGCTCTTCAGAGACTTGATCAACCTGGCCAATGATAAAAATCACCAATGATGACCAACAATTGATGACCAATGATAAATTCAATTTCAGCAAAGGTGGGGAAGAGGGAACGGCAAAACATGTGTATTGTCAAAAAGACTAAAAGTTGATCATGTCGTGAACAGAAGTGTTTATGAGTGCGACGTTTCGAGAGGTACTTCTCTCATCAACCGGAGAAGTATCTCTGGAAACCTTGCACTCATAAACACTCCTTCTAAACCTCTATTCTTATCACGACAACCACTGAAGAGACAAATATTTTCACAATGCGATCTCTTGTCGCTAAGTCAGACCAGAGTTTGTCAACAAATCATGCAGTTACGTGTCAATGACATAAATCCTATTTACCGGTACAGGCTTGTTCCATATGCAGTCGTTGGTCGAACTTCATTATTCATGCCAAGAAAATTGTATGGATAGGACATTTCATCACTTTTCAAACTTCTTCGCTTAACTGACTTTGTCTTTTTCATCAGTGGTATTCCACACTTCTTTTCGACCTTAAAACAATAGCAAACCTCAGTCAATAGTGCAAGAATCTTGAAATAAACTCTAATTCTGCTTGGATCGGCCACAAATCCTCTTTGTATACCTATTATAACTGGATCACTCAAGGCAAAACAAATGGTGATAGAATGGAGTGACGAATCTTGAAGGTAACGAACCCAAAGTACCAAATTGTGTATGAAAAGTACAAAAAAAAGTGTCATTCATTTTTTTATTCTTTGGAGGGGCTGATTCAAGGAAAGGCTTATATGAGAGGGGAAGAATTGGAGGGCTTACGGCAGCTAAGTATCAGAAATCTGTCAAACCAAGGGTAGATTATACCATAAAGCAATTTAAGAAGCCATGTTTAATTCTTCCCGAACGGACATTATATCGAGACTCCACTGAAACGTATTCAGGAAACTAGGTCCATCCTTTTCTACTTAAGGGATGCCCCCTAATATGGAAATCCCTGACGCCCTGTCTCCAATGCGAGGGAACGCAGTGATTCTCCAAGCTCAATCAAGTAAAAAAGAAATTAAAATCTGCAGCTATAATATCAGTGATTAATAGACCCGGTGGAGATTAATCGACTTACCATTGCAGTGATGTTATCTCTGTTGAATTGAAAACGCATTAAACCAGATGATATTTCCACACCAAGCGGCCTAATCACGGTTTCCATGCTAAATGGTCCATCGATTTTATTAGCAAGCTTTGTCACTGCGTTCAAAAAGGTGCTCCAGGACGGAGCCACGGCAGCCGGGTAGGCAGTGCAGCCTTTCATCACATTCAAGCAGTAATTATGACAAGGCCTCGTGTTCATAGCGCCTACGCAGGCATCACACATTGTCATTTTCGCAAACGCGTCCACGCACTGCTTGTTGATCTTAATGTTCAGCAGGGCCTCGACAACCTTATGACCACTGTTCAATGCTTCTATTATGACCTTCGATGCGAGAAATGATTTCTTCACTTGCACGCCAACCCTGCGCGGAGTATCGCCAAATGGCCGAATCATCTCTGCAGTTTCGAGTATGCAATGCTGGTAGGAAGCGTCGTAAATCTTATCTTCGTTGGAGATCATGAAGACCTTTTGGTAGAGCATTGAGAACCAACTATCCACCAACTGTTTTAGATCCATCTGCTCGGTTCCATTGATGTATTCGCGGAGTTTGGAGTAGAGATGTCGGAAAATCGCCTTGTTCTTCGTGTATTTGTCGGCATATGTCCGCGTGTAGAGCTGATCAACGTCCTTGTAGGCATTCTCAATCAGGTTACTAAAAAATCCTGCAAAAGTCACGAGATGTTACATACACTGGAGAAAAAGCTCAACAATCGTATGCAAAGATCAGATATGTAATAAAATTTTCAGCCAATTTGAAAAATATTGTAGCTGGGGGGGGGGCAAAGCTGGAGATAGCGTATACCCCAGGTTGGGACAGCCAGGACAAGTGTCAAAAAACACACATCACACTTGATATAAGATTTCCTTCTTGTCAACAAAAGATTTCCAACCTTTCTGTTTCGACTGAAACTTCTTCAACTAATACCAACGTTTAAAACCCCGAACAAGATACGCCCAGAACGTTTCTGGTCACCACGCTGCACGGAAGCGTGGCAGGCGTAAAATTCTACCGCACGATGACCTATACACGGCACATTAAGGACCTTCTAAGAGGTGAGCGTGTACACATCCAACATAAATAATTCATTCTGCACCAAAATCATGACACGACTGACCTTGGGAAAAATAACTTTGTTCGGCAGAAGGATAGTGTGGAAATTCGAAAGAAACGCATCTAATTTATCTCGGTGAGTATAATTTAAAACAGTTGGCAGTTGAGTTTATCTTAAATAAATTATCAAGGACACAAAGAAGGAGCTATAATCCATTTTTATATTATTGAATTACCACAGCGGGTCAACCGGGTTGATTATGAAAAACTAAAATGGCAGATCAGTCATGCGCTGTCTTTGACCTAGCCAAGACACTAAGATCTATTTTTATTCCTAATAAGATTTCGCGTACTTTCCCATCTCCGCTATACATTTTATTGCACCAGGAAAATTGCGAAAGTTCCGTATTACGTGTATTTATTTACAAAACAAAGAGACTTTGAATAAGCCCAGCAAATCGTGAAATACCACGACACAACGCAATTGAAAGGATTTAAATTGCCGCAAGAAAAATACTGGTGAAATCAAGAGATGCCTAAAAACAAGGATTAGTTACTTTCATGTTGTAAACAACTAAGGTCTCTCCCCATATCCGAGGGTCCAATTCCTCTACGGTTCCACGGGGTCTGGACAAGAGCGAGGTGCTAAGAATATCTGGTGAAACGTAAAGCCAAACCAGACTAAAATTATTCCTGTAACCGAAAGATGAGCTGTTAACATAGCAGGCTCACAGAATTTTTAATTCCTGCGGACGCAGCCTTAAAACTTAAGGCCGGCTGTAGGCAAACATGGAAACAGAACCAATTAGGATAAATTGGGAAGAACCACAAACAGGAAATGGCGTGGATAGTGAAGTTTAAATAAATTTACATTAATGCCACATCCATGACAGCTTGCTATCTCAGAATTTCAAACACCAAGCACAATGGAATTCGCTAATGGAATTCAATAGACACAGGAAGGGCGTTTCAACTCGGCCTATGCATCATGTGGCAATTCACCGTAAACAAAAGAAATCAGTCCAAATATATTTCTTGACCATTTACAGAGATAACCCCCCTTACAGAAATTAAAAAATATTAACTGCCAAGTCTCCGCAGACCAATTTAATGTTTAATTACCCTGGGCAACGTATTTTATAGCTTAGTGTAAAAGAGCGCGATTTTTGTCGAGCTGTGTAAATGCATTTGTGAGATTCCCAAAATTGAATCGAGCATTCCCAAGTGTAATGACGACATGCAATGTGACATAGAAAAACACTTTTGAATATATTGAACCTTGCACCGAAAACGATGTATAAATGTGTTGGAAGGGTCCCAAATGTAAGTAAAGTATCGCCGATATTATTTGAGAAGTGTCCATGAGTCACATTTCGGGTCGACTATGAGATTAAAATCATGTGTTTCCAACTCAAAAGCAAGCAACGGGCATTCAAATTTAATTTGCTTCGACCAGCGAGCTGGGATGAAAAGCCATTCGTGAACATAGATGTTTTGATATTAACCTCCGGAAGATAATATGAACCATTCTGAGTTCCTCTCTGGCAAGGAAATTGTAAGATAGATATTAGGCAAATGTGTTTGTCATCAAAGTGTCAAAAGTAATACTTACCCGAGAAATTTCTCGCTGTGCTGGAGAATCTGTGTTGGATATTATTGTGCATCGATTTAAATAAAGACTTTCGCAGATCTTCGCTGACTTTTTCCAACTTTATTTCCATTTTTCGTGTGCAACAAGTATTGTTCTTTTCGCAAACTTGCAAACTGTTATCTGAAAATAATTATGGACGGAGACGATGACATGCGAGAGATATTCCGGACTATAAATTCCTTTTACCTAAATGTTGGATACATTCCAAATAATTATCATTTTGAAACATTTATTTCACATCAACAAAAGGTTAGAGCCCAGTTATAAATAAAGTTAACAGCCCAAACACGTTATTTGCTGCATGTATTGTGAGCTGCACTTATTAGATTTGCGAGATGTTGAGATAAGTTCTGTTTACGTCCTTGAGAAAGACTCTATACTTCAAGTCTGAAATAACTTATAAATACATGCCTATATTTCGTGTTGGTAAAAGAAGGATACTAAGATATATTTCTTAATTATTATGACCAGCATTATTTGAAATTATTTATTAATAAACTATTCCGAAGGTATAAAGGTACTTGCACAATTTAGTTTGAATAGTATACAGCACATGCTAATGAAAATACAAAGGGTCGCGAAGCGCAAATTCAAATCTGTGACGATTCTGTTATGAAATAGAAGAATATTAGGAAATAACTGAAAATAACAACAGTAAAATACCTGTTATTGAAGTGTTATGAGCCCCATCCGATGATATAAACAATTTCTTAGCGATCTGCTTTGTTACATTGCAAGATTTTTCAATTCCTCGACTTGCATCAACTGAGAACAAGATGGCGATAAACAAAAGACACGTATGCAGTTTACAAAACTTCGAAGCCATCTTCAATGGTAAAAAAAACAAACAATAATTGACTCTTTATATGCCAGACTAGACTTGCTGCTTTTGGTAAACTTAAAACGTCGTTTAGATGCGAATATTTACAGCCAGAATGAAAAGTTTTGTCGACGATAATAAATCAGCGAAGCACCATGTTTCTTCATTCTCCTCGTATCCTCTAAATACCGAAATTCAATCTTGCGTTGATTTCGTACTGTGGTCGGCACAACAAAGAAATGATCAGCCAATCACCGGCAGGCATATTAGAGGATCAAAGACATTGGGAAAAGGGGATTACAATTCTCCTGCCCCATAGAATTCTCATCAATCACATTGTACCCGCATAAATAAAAACACCTGATATTTTATTCAGTAGAGGAAAATTGACACCTCTGCATAACAATTGCTCATTATTTCCAGCCTATGAAGTCAGCCATGACATATGCTTCCAAATAACACAACATGGCGCGCTTTTCTTTCCTTCTCACCCCTACCAATGAATACAAGCCCCCCTCGGGACAAAGCTTGGTACAGAGTCCCAGCCCACGTCACCATTTGTACATTCTTTCAACAATCATAGAAAGCTATTGTTCGATTGTTGTCCGATCGTCTCCCCATAAGATATCTCACAGTGATTAACTTTGCGTTCATAAATATTCGTGCAGCAGATTCGCAAATGATAATTACTATGAACTCCAGCAAGCAATTAAATATTCGATTGGATTGTCTCCAGGTGAAAAGATCCATTCACGGTAACAATATTTAGTCGCTATATTTGGTTTGTGCTTATGTTTATTTATAAGTCCGCATATCCATTTCTGCAAACTTTATCTATGAATACAATCAGCAAATCGTGGTATATAACACAATTGTATTAGACTGCCATGAGCTTCTTAATTATTGATTGTCGACCATAAATCAATTGGTGAATGAAAAATATCAGCAATTACAGGTTGACGGGAGTCTCCAACAAAACAGCTGCGTGCAGACATTACAGGACGCTGCGCAGGAGAAGGGTTGGTCAATTCTGTTCTCCTAGACCAGCGCCAACCTCGAAACCAGGGCTACAATGTAAACAGTTGTCAGCAAAGCTAGAACGGCCCGTACGAGGTTGGGACATTGCTTTACGGGGGCAAATAAATTTACAACAAAGTCTATTTACTTTGTGGTTGATAACATAGCGCTTAAGAGCACAGTTGTCATGGTTTTATAAATAAAGGAATGGTTTTTGGTATAGATAACAAAACGAAGCAATTGAAACATCACATAGATTTTGACAATTATCGTGAGCTGCCAAACAGGATTGTTGCTGCACATGCATAAGCCGCCAAAAGAAATTGTTTAGCTGGCCCGGTCTTCTATTAGACACGGGTGAAATCCGTTTACGTTAATAGCATCACGCGCATAACAGATTTGAAAATCTTTCACGAAATAAGATTACGAATAATGACTTAAAAAGGAAAGAACTGATAGAATAGTAAGTGGCTGGGATACTAATGTCTAAGAATTCGAAGATTTATGCAATGTCCGGCTTAAAATGTTGACCGAAACTTGTCTCAAAATACAACAAGAACAATTATCGATATATGTTTGAATATACATTCTTCGCCAATGATAAATATGTCGTGATGTCGTGTGTCGTGGGTTGCAGGGCGAAAGAGAGGCTGCATCAATAGGCTAGACTTGAACAATGAGCAACAAACAGAAATAATAAGCATGATATACATCATTGATTATTTTTCGAATTATTTTGGAAAAATAAAAAGAATTGTTTAATTAAATGGTTTAATTAAATTCATTTGTAAGAATATAAGTAAATATATTTTTTGTAATAACTACAATAATTCGAAAGAATCATAACTTATTGCAACTTTAATTGGAATTGTTATGTTCATTTAAATTTAGCTTAATCTAAAACTATTCCTATTCACAATGTTTTGATGGATTCAATTATATAAAAATTGAAATTCTTTACGCTAATCTTAATTGAGATAATGTTGTAGGAAGGTGAAAGGTGAGAAGGAGAAATTTATCTCTAAATGCATCGAAAATCAAAACGAAGTAAGAATCGGAAAGTGTCAACAGAACAGAAAACTTCATGGAAAGTGCTTTTCCGTTCTGGCGTCAGAGAAAAAAAAATTTAACAACAAGGAACAAATATGCGATTCAAAGAGACACCATGTTGAGGTTGATAAAATCAAATGGAGTCAAGGACAGGGTTAACCTCAATCAAAGCACAAAATGATATGATGACAAACGCAGGGATGTTTGAAATTCGTCGAATACAAATGAGACAAATATGGATAATTGAAGAGGGTTCTGCTCATTTCCTGGAGGAAGATTATCCCGAAGACAGAGCAGATTCTTGTCGGATCGCTGTTCATCAAGAACATGCACGAGGAGAAGAAATAATACGTCATCAATTGAAGATATTGTGGCTCAGCTGAGCAAGTTTATCTGCGTTTGACTTGCCAAACTGCATATAATGCAAAATAATAAAAAAAAACTAGAAAAGAGAGGAGATCAACGGAGGGCAAAGCGATTTCCACACAGCAATCCCCAACAATGTTGATTCGTCCATTATTTTTTCACACACAAATATAAGACGAGGTCTGAAACAATAGCTGCCTAATTGTATAACATAAACTGACTATTTAGATAAAGACTTTATTGAGTGTATGCTGGGCAGGAAAATAACCAATATAAATCATTGAAATAGGATTTGAATATTGTTTTGATATCAAGGCCAGAGGCTCGATATGATATGAAAAGGACGTGACGATCTCAAAGCAATAGGAAACGCCTTATGAGAGGGTCTTGTGACGCGTTGCTCACTATGCATAATGGGAGAATGAACAATGCATTTCGATAAGAGTTCAGAAAAGTACGTGCTCGATCAGTGATAACATCAACAGGGCAACCGAGATGGGTGGAGAAAGCATAGCATTATCAGATGACGACTTTGAGAAAAAATTGCGCTTATCCAGCCTCGTACTGGAGACGAGATTGGAAAAGTTGGAAAAGACCTTCTTAGTTTCAACGGTGTGAAAACAAGGGGTAATTAAAATGAAAATATAGCAACTACAGTAACCTATGATTAACAATTACACCAGGATTCTTCTTTGTCTCCGGTTGGGCCAGTTGGGACTGCTTTTGGTTGGATAATTTGTGACTTTTCTTGATGCTGAGGTTTATTGTCCTTCAGTCCTGGCAAGGAACCAGCCACTTTGCGAAAAAGCTGCGACAAGACAAACAATTATCAGAACAACATAACAATGAGTAATAATGAGTAATAATAATGAATATTATTGCAATAATGATGACGGTTAATTGATTTGATTGTTGGCAATGTTGACTGAATAAAGAGGACAGATATAAAGGAGCGCCTCCTACTATTCTAAATGACACACAGTTGAATAGAGCAGGGAGGTAATAGATGGAGTGATTAATGCTATTGCTTTCATGTCTGCAAGGATTGTTGTCTTATGAAAACAACAACAAGAGCCTGAAAAATAACGCAAACATAGCCAATGCACAAGCAGAGATCGTCAAAAGGGATTGGTGATTGGTAATAGGTGATCAATCAAAGTCTCATGTGACCAGCAGGAGAATATCCGCAGGCAACTGCGAGAAGAGCAGACCGTTCTAACGGCTGTCTCGGCGTCATTGTTGCGCGCAATTGCAATGCATTCAGCCGTGATATTGCAAACAAGGGTGATTATGAAAGCCAAAGGAAACGACATTGTTGCCATATCGAGTCTTACCTCGCAAATCTTTCATCGAAATATAAAGAGTCGTTATTTTATTTATGCATTTACGGAAACGAATAGGGTTGCCAAATTATTTGTCAAGAACACGTATCCATGTCACGTGGGATTGTCGATGCTCGTTAGAGAAAGGGATATTAAGATGACGTAATTAAAAAATAATGGTGATGGTGGTTGATGAAAATAAAGATAATGTGGGGGACATAATCGTGTCACTTCTATAATGATAAGACTGTGTAAAGAATAGAGGAAAGGCGGGTTATTTACTTCAATTAAAGGCCACCAGAATCGTCAATTGCGTCCTTGTTAATTAACACAAATTAGTGAGCGATTAGATTATTCCACGGCAAAGTTTGAAATAAAAACAAAAAACAAAAACTCTTTTGCCACCACAAATTCCATCAGGAACAAGAACATGAAATAGTGAGAACTCAATGAAACTATTCAACTCACTAATCCAATTTGATTAACACATAACGTCGTGCCCAAATCGACCAGTATTAAGAAATTTGTTATTCAAGTTGGCAATGCACCACACAATCCACAAAACCGATAGCAAATTAGATTTCAGGTGATATTTGTTCGAACAACATTGTCAAAGGAAATTCGTATCAAAAAGCCAATTTATTTTCTTTGGCAGTGTAATTTTTAAACTATTTGCTTACGTAAAAAAGCGAAGCAATTCAAGGGAAGACAACTTGCACTGAGTCAAGAAAATATTTAATATTATTCATTTTCACCGGTCCAAAAATAATTTCATAATTTCAGCTCCATCAATTAATAGAATATTTAACTGTCCTTACGTCACTCGAAATGCGGGTGCTGATTGGATGATAGCAAAGAGAGACATGTTGTATACATGAGTAGAATTTCACTTTGCGTGTAGAAATTAAGACCTTTATGGTGGTCAATTTGTTGCATTGTGAGAGTGTTGGATATAATTAATACGAACAATCAAAACTGGATAATAATTGAACAATGCAAATAGCAGTGGATGGATATGATAGCTAGGTCAATGATAATAAGCATTACTTTGTTTTTAATCCTTGCCTAATGAAAGATGCGAAGAATACAAAAATTCAGCTGTCACAACCTCGCATCCTATTAACAATAACACAAAGCATAAGACATTACACTGTTGCAAGACCAGGCTCGGAATCAAAAGGAAACGTCGTGTGCATGTGCGGTGATTATGCATTTCAATGTGTGGTGCTTATGCATTTCAATGTGTGGTGCTTATGCATTTCAAAGTGTGGTGATTATGCATTTCAATGTGTGGTGCTTATGCATTTCAATGTGTGGTGCTTATGCATTTCAATGCATCTCTGCCCCACGGCGTGTGGGTCTTGAGTTTTAATTTCCTTTTTAGAAAGATACAAGCAGTGACTAGACAATGAGCCATCTCGTGATGGCATTGCAACGGATTAAGCGCAAATGTCGACATTAAAGTCCGTCGTTATAAATCATTAATTAATTGCATACCCGTGACCTCGGGCCTTTCCATTGTGATCAAACAACGCCAGAAGGCTTCGTGCAGCAAATGGCGACAAAGATAAATGATGATTCGTGATTCATGATCACTGATCGATGGCTGATTGTCAATCGGTGATCATTGATACGTTATCAATGATTTCCATGCAATGATCGATGATTGAGCATTGATGACAGATGCTCGAAGGATGATTGGTGATGAGTAATGGATCACAATCAGCTATCGGTGTTCATTGATTAACGATTGATGATTAATGATTTTACATCAACAACAACAACATACCTGTTTGACATTATGGCCACTTTTAGCACTGGTCTCTATGAACATCACTTCTAATTCTCGGGCTTTTCGCTCTCCCATCTCAGTTGAAACACGCCTGAAAATACAAGCACACACCAATCAGTAAATACAGTCAACTCTGTCTGATTCGAACACCCTGGGGAAGCGTGAAAATGTTCGAATTACAAAAGGTTCGAATCATAGAGGTTTGTTTTATAAGAACTGGTTCATTAGTGACCACTGAAGAGACAGAAAATTCCGTTCGAATTAGATAGAGTTCTAGCTATGCAGATTTGACTGTATCACAACTGTTTAAGCGATTAGAGATTAGACCAGCTTCGCGTGGAGGCATTTAGCGTGATAGGGCAATTAACTCTCGGTAAGAGGCGTTAACGTCATAACGAGGTCACGCGAGATTGCCACTAATAAACCTCGCACATGGTGATGGGGTATGAGAGGAGTGAACAAATCACGTGACATCACGCATCGCACAATCATTCTTTGCGCTTTCAAAAAGGCAAAGAATGATTAAAATGCTTACCGGGTGAAAATGGCATTAGATTTTGCTTATCATTCAAATATTCCCAATTGATTAATCGGTAGCTTTATGATGAACCGAACACGACGCATTGCTCAGAATGTTCAGAATCAATACAACAAAGCGGTTCATTATATTATAATCATGAATCTGATCGCTATTAATTCGAGTCCCTGGTCGGATGAGTCAGATACGTGAGTATCACAATGATGACTCGTACCCACGCAATGTGTCAGGGGACGAATAACTCTTTTAAAAACAATTACTTTTTTGTACTGCTTGTGAATGGGTCAAATTGTCACCACAGGGAGCCGAGGAAGCACGGAGCAGCACTTGAAGGAAACACGAACCGTTTTAATTATGAGAAACCTGGTTTGAAGACAACTTTGGTTTCCCACGAAACTATGGAAGCGACATAAACCTCCTTCATATTATTCATAGAATAACTTGAGTTTCTCTTTGCCTCTTTCCTGCCAAAGATCCGAGGTTTGGTTCCTGCGAAGCCTGCAAAGTCTTGCTTATGTTGCAGCGCTGTGATTCACTTTAATTAAATAGCCTTTCCAACTCAGTTGATCCTCAGAACATGTGTTGTTTTGAACGATAAAGCTCACATCACAAGATGCTCGTTGATAAATCTTAGATACAGTCACATGCAGCTTACCGTCAGCATTAACCGGGTGAGAACGAGGTTGACAAAGCAAAAAGTTGACTAACCTCTTTTCGGTTAAATCGGTTTTATTTCCAACCAACATGACGATAACATCAAGACCTCTTTCAGCTCTGACTTCTTCGACCCAACGATCGGTCTGTTCAAACGAATTAGTACCTGGAAAATTAACGAAAATTAACATTAATATCTGTGAGGGATCTTTGAGGCTGACTTTTGCTTATTGAATCCCTTTGGATTGTTAAAACCAATCTGCATCTTGTTCACAGAATAGTTGAACTTGTCACTAAATCTCTATTCTGTGTCTTGTTGTAGCAAGTCTTCACATCTGTTATCAAATATTGAACAATAATGGGCTTGTGTAAAAATCTGTGGTGAAACTAAGAAGAGGTCTGTCTCTCTAGAATGAGAACGGCAATTGCAGGAACGTCGGAATATCTAAAAGTAGGAATATCTAAAAGTGGGAATATCTAAGTGGGAATCTCTAAAAGTGGTAATCTCTAAAAGTGGGAGTCCTTAAAAGTAAGAAGCTCTAAAAGTGGGAGTCTCTAAAAGTGGGAATCTCTAAAAGAGGAACGTGGCTTAGTTAATTGCATTACCTCAAATATCACACTAAAGATTAGAGCTTTATTAGGAAGACACTTTGAGTAAATTTCAAACCCTTCCGATTTCGCTTCAAAAACGCGGAATACCCAGCTTCAAAAACGTCATGTTATAAAAATCTCTAAAAGCGGGAATCGGTTCTCATGCGACAAATGGGAATTCGATTAAAAGGTGCCAATTGCGTGCTGGCACCTGCAGGATAACACCCACAGAAAAGGTCAGGGGTGAGGTATTTTGATCGCATAGCACGTTTTATAAGATCCTTTCATTCGAGTGTTGTTAAATTGGATTCTTTGATGATATCAATGTTATTGAAAGGCTGAATGAAACATCAATAATAATAGCTCTTGGAAAATTTGCAACTCACTCCCGCTTTTAGAGATTTTTATAACAACGTCTTTGAGGCTGGACATTTCGTAAAGGTAAAATCGAAATGGTTAGAAAATGACTTAAATTTTCTTTCTAATAAAGCTCTAAGCTTTGGTTTGACATTTCAGCTAATACAATTAACTATAGCCACGCTCTTTTGGACATTCCCACGCCCCTGTGTTCCCACATTCCACGTTCCATTTCCCCCCTTTTAGAGATAGTCCTAAAAAGAGTAAGGAAATCCACAAAGATTAGCAAAGGATCAAACCTGAATTAAATACGTAAAAGAAATAAAATCTAATCTAATGCTCTTATATTATGCAACAGATAAACTTTCATTTCACATCCTTCGAACTTCATTGCTTATGGCGGCAATTGTTCAGCACTTTTTAACAAATAGTTTTATACAATCTACAGTTTTACCTCAAAATCACAGGTAATCATGCAGCTTTCCTGAGGCCAAAATCCATCCAAATATATCCGCATATATTGGCTTTAAAAGGTTGAAAGGGCACATGTTTGGCGCAATTCAATTTCTCTACCCCTCCGATTTTCTGTGCTCAACGGCCCAACTTTCAACCAGATATACGTTGCTTTGTAATATAAAAATAGTGCTAGGCTAATAAAGAAACTGTCAAATTTCCAATCTTAAAGAGTCCGCGAGAATATTCGGGATTGGCTATCAAGACTTTCCGATTACATGGAGATGACCGGTTAAGGCACCAGTGCGCAGAAATATTACATAACATTAAAAAACACCTGCTTAAGACTACACCTGCTTAGGATGGTGAATAAAAGTCCTTTTCTGCAAGGCATGTTTGTCTGAATTCGATTTGAGGAAATAAAATAAAACAAATTTTTTGTCTCAAATTCCTGGTGAGCCTCAACGTATTGCTCATGCTACGCTAAGAAAAATTGATAGTAGCTTACAGCTTAGCTGATAGTTCTTTGGTAGATGTGATCAAACTTGGATCTTTTTCAAGGGACACCCATCCAAGAGTTAATCCCTAAGATAATCTATTTTTAAATTTTGTAATAATAATAATAAAGCAAATGATAAATGATGAATTCTTACTTGATATATCGTAAACAACAACAGCTGCTGATGAATCTCTGATGTAACTTGGTATTAAACTTCTGAACCTTTCTTGCCCTGCGGTGTCCCAAATTTGAAGCCTTACCTAAATGTTAACAAAGTTATTGTAAATCCTGAAATTTTAATAAAGCTATTTTGAATCCTTAAATGTTAATAAAGTTATTATAAATCCTGAAATGTTAATAAAGTCACTGTGAATCCTTCAGCCCCTATGGGCTTATTTGGCAAAAACTAAATTTTGGCTGGATCTGGATTCAATACCAAGCATCATAAAAGTTATTGCATGTAGTCAATTAAAAATCTTAATTACTGGTTTAAACTTGCTGCTATATGCAATGCGTTCACTGCACAACTTCAATGATTTGATACTTGGGCTCACGGGTCAGGGTGGGGGGATTTTCATAAATTTACAGCATGAATTAATTTCTAAGTTGACTCCCCAAGAATAATACAATATTTCAAAGCAAAGCTAGATTTATTTGAGTTGAAGATGTTGGATGTCTATAAATTGAAAATTAAAGAAAAATGAAAACATTTTCATACTGTTCTATCTTCAAGGTACATTGTCTTTGAAAGAAAATCGATTCCAATAGTAGCCTAAATAACGAACAGATTATATCTTTACTACCAGAGAAAGCAAAACTATAAAAGCCTCTCCAATAAATAACTGCAATAATGTAAAATCGAATGCAAAGGAAACAGTGATGAAAATGAAAATAACATCATCTAACTCTTCTTTTATTACTATTAGTTATGTATTCTATTTATTTATGTACAGGAACCTAATGATTATAGCACGCTAATCATACTGATAGGTTATCCCTGTTTAAATATTTGTTTTTACAGTGGAATCCCGCTATAACGAACCCCGTTTATAACGAACTTCCCGCTATTACGAACTAAAACTCCGGTCCCTTGGATTCTGGGAAGTAGTTCTTCATAAGAAAATGTCACTTCTGTATAACGAACTCCCGCTATTGCGAACTATTTTCTTGGTCCCTACAGAGTTCGGTATAGCGGGATTCCACTGTATTTCTATTATTAAACTAAGAAATGTAAATGAACAAATAAATACCTGATAAGTGCTGTCAAAACTATCATACATAAATCTTGTTATGAGTGATGTTTTTCCAACTAAAACACGAAAAGATATTTGATACGTATGTATCATGCCAATGCTGAATTGTGCCCAATTAGCAGCCATCCTCTTTTGACTGGCCCCCTCAAATAAGCACCCATCTTGAAATTGAAAGTGTGGAATAGCTGCCATGGGCAGTAATGGAAATTCAACATTTTCACTGTGAGTGCAAATATAATAACATAGAGATTGCAAATGTTCAGTAACATAAAACTTTTCAAATGTTGCCAAGTAAGCCTTCATAAAGCTTTAGTAATCAAATTGGGAATGCCTAAAAAAGTTTAAGTGCTGCTTTGAAAAAAAACTTTCTCATAAAAAACGTGCATGTCAAAAATTTTTAAGGCAGGGCATGTGGGCGTGGCATTTCTAATAGCTTGACTTGAAACATGGCTATAAATAAGAAAATAGTAACAAACTATGGATATTAGGAACTTTGAAAGGGATATCACAGGTTTTAATAAATCCTTCTGTACTTTAAATAGCTATTTGCAATTCAAGGTGTGGTAGCATGCTTTATCTCACGCTGTGAGCAAAATAACGTGGCCTAGCCAATTGGCAAAAATATATATAATTAAACGTTACTTACCACTTTGTTCTCCAAGGAAAACAAGTTTAAACTTTCGTAGTGGATTTTCAAAATCTGCTGCCATAATATAATCTATGAATATATTTGTTTTTAGATATATAATATATTATATTTTTCACTATATATTTTTTGTTTTTGACTTGAGCAATAACCAAATTCCTTTGCATTGCATGGAATTTTTCTTTGCCTCGTAATGATAGCGAGATTGGCTCACGCTTGTTTTGTCACAGGGTGCAACAACCTGATACAGCGTGATGATAAACTAAGCGTGATAAAGTTAAAAAAGAGGAAAAAATATTAAAAGCAGAGAAGAAAGTAGTAATAAAAAAGGAGAAAACAAAAGTAGAAGCAAAAGTAAAAAATTAGTTCAAATTCTGCAGCTGTGTAAGGGATGCCGGAAGCACATTGGGGCACAGGGAGTCAAACTTTTTTAAAGGGCACTTTTGGGCGTGGCATACGAAAAAAATTTGGGCGTGGCATATAAAAAACGAAACGCTATATAGTGTTAACTGTGGACGCAAATTGTTTAACAGCGCTCCTGTGTTAAACATATTTGATAAATGAACAGAACGATAGTTTTATAACAAAATGTTGTAACTAAATTAGGAAAATAAGAAGTACAGTAGCCGGCAAAACGGTTCTAATTGAATGCACCAAAGTAATTTCTTCTTTGTTCTGTTTTTCCGACAAACTCGCTTGCAACCTCTGGCACATCAATATCATGATTGTGCTCCCATAAAAATAAAACCACTAAACACACAATTAAAACTTAAAGAGCTTTTAAGGGGTCGCAAAACAAGAAACGTTAAGAACTAGTCCTTGACCTAGGTTCCTTATAAAAACCGTGTATTCTTTGGGTTAAAACGATTCTCTTTCACTTCTTTTGCGACGTTTTGACACCTTTTCCTTTGTCTTCAACATCCAATGATTTGCTTTATTATATTGTATATCATGGTGCTATGCTGTATCTAATCTGCTGTTTCAGTTAAATACCAATGGCGATCGTTGACCACAATACGTTTTGTTGTAAAGCAAAAAAGCCGTAATAATTCAAAAAGGGCAGCTCTCGCCCCCCTGCACCCCCTCATGAAAGGGCAAGGGGGCGCCGCCCCCCTTGCCCCCCTGTTCCGGCATTGTAGTGCGACGCTGGCTTAAGCTATCGAATGGAAATATTTTTCAATTCAGAGCAGTTTTGTTGATATGCTGTTTTGGCACAGTACGAAGGTAGAACTATGCAAAGTTAGCAACCACAATCGTGTAAATTAGCTTTATTTTTCACGCTTTAGAAAGCCACTAAAGTTAATTTTCAATAAGTTTCTTTCCATGCTGGTTACATGGCTTAAACTTGCATGAATAATAAATTAATGTCGATATTATTCAAAAGCGAATCTGGGTAAATAGTCCACAGAGCAAATTGAATTTGACTTCTTGATCCACACAACTATCACATCTTATTAGACACTTGGGATTGCTTAAATGACAATGGTAAGTTGGCTAAAACGGAGTTGAGTGTAACAAAGTGTAAGTTCAGAAATTTAAAGTATAGTGTATGGCTGGTTTGATATACTTACCTGCTTTGTAGTGTATTGAGCTATAGAGAGTAGTTAAGAGTTTGGAGTCATGTAACAATCAGTCCATCAATTAGTTAAGAGTATTCATATTATTATTACACCATTGTTGTATTATTACTATTATGTATTATTATTTTATACATTATATTATGTCCATCAAAATTTAATTTTTTTGCTCCAAGGAAAAGCTATCAGACGAGCAAATTGAAGGTACGTCATACTAATCAAACAATTTCATAATCGTGCCTTGGTGATGAATATCCCTTTTGCTTAACTGATCTCTGTCCTCTCGTGACACGAACACGAACATTAAATCAAATCATTGCATGTGTTATTATATTCACGCAGAATACAGAGACGCATTTTCGTCGTTCGACAGAGATGGAAATGGTTACATAACAACAAAAGAGCTGGCTGCGATTCTACGCTCTCTGGGCCTCAATCCAACAGAACATGAACTGTGTTCAATCATCAACGAAGTTGACTTCGATGGTAAGAAAATAGCAGTTTATGACCTATGATACTCTATTATATATTATACACCACAAGATACAGTGTTGTAGCCAATTGAGTAGGGCCTGGCTTCGATCCTCCGGAGGTGAAGCCTTCACTGGTTCGAGCTCATCATGATGGGTTCGAACCGCAAGTGGTTATCCAGTATGCGAATGGAATGAATGGTCAAAGCACGGTGTATTTGTGTGTCGTAGGTAATGGTAAGATAGAATTGTCCCAGTACTTTGTTCACGATTGATAATAATAATGATATTAGTAGCTGATAACAACGATGATAATGATAATAATCACCGTGTATTTGTGTATCGTAGGTAATGGTAAGATAGATTTTCCGGAGTTCGTCAACATGATGGTATTGCAAGGTGATCACATGGCATGGAAGGAAAAAGATCTGAAAGAAGCGTTTCGAACTTTTGATTCAGACGACAAGGGATACATGCACGCCGCAGAATTAAAATATGTTCTCATGAGGATGGATGATCCCACTGTTACTGAAGACGAAATCAAGGAGATGCTCACCGATACAGGATTAAACATCAACAGGAGAATTACGTATAAAGGTAAGCAACGCGAGGGAGAATTGTTATCGCCACGCCCTTTCGCGTACGACACGCCTTCTCTTCGCAAGAATTAAAAAAGTGGGAGAGACTCGTCCACCCATTCCCCCCTTTGGCTTCGCCACTGACCGGCAAATAGCAATTGAATTACATTGCAATATACAATAACGCCACGTTGGAATGAGCAAAAAGCCTCTTTTCTATGAACCAAAAAAACGCGCATAATGGTACAAGTAGATGGATGGCTAAATAGAATGGAGACATGCGTGCAAGTACCATAGAGATAGGATATACGATAATCTAGAGTGCTAACGGCCGATACTCCCTCTGTGTAGCGGGTGAAGCAAAATGGCAAGTACGTGACTCCAGTCGTGCCTTATACACATTAATCATACACGTTGCACTTTTGATTTCTTAGAGTTCAAAAGCATGGCGAAACCAGAATTAAAGATACGAGCTGCATCATTTTCAGATCAGCAAAACAATAAAGACAAAATGATCAAACTCTTCTAGATTATAATCATATAGAAATAACCACTTGTACATTGTCTTTATTAATCGTCTTAAACTTTTAAACACTGAGCTAACAAGCATTACATCAGAGACTGTGGCAAAGTTATAGATAATTGCGTAAACTCGTAGGATAGATGATCTTGTTGGTGCAGTTTCTATTCCATTCTATGACTGTCAATACCATTCATTCTTAGACAAAGACACTTACTAAATAAACAAGTGTATTAAATGGTAAATGGAGCATTGCTTGTTTGATAAAATACCTTCCTTAATATGTCTTAATCGTCTTAACTAGACCAAGGTATAACTGCAAGGCTAGTCCTCCAATAGCCATTGAATAAACTGCTTTGAGCAACAGCAAACTCCAAGATGCAATGCCAAATATGTAACTGATAAGTCTGGAAAGAAAAAACATATCTTTAACTACAAGTCCTTGGGACACTTGTAAAAATAAGAGGGAAAGGGTCTTTATCCCCCCCCTACTCCCACTAAAACGATGTTCTTCTCTCAACTAAACCCTTATGACCATTGTGGCTGATATTGTATAAAACATTCTCTAGAGACAGCACTGTTGGGGGGAGAAGGGAATGAAGGATACATGCAAAATCTGCAAAGTCACAAGTGTTCCAGGGCACTTGTCCACTATTGCATATGGTAAGAGCAAAATCTCATGGAGCTCTAATAAAATGAGTCTCAGTATATTAAGAGTTTGTTAATCAAAAAGAGAATGATGCAATAAAACAACTAAAAGGACAAAATGCTTTGTTCATTGAGCTGGGAAGATGCTATATAGGTATTAACACTTTCAAAGAAATATTGACCATATCAACATACTTGAGAACTAATGGACGATATGAAGCTAGGCCGAGAAGAAGTAACACAACAGGAAGATATGTCTTGTGCAAATCAGTTCTTGTGAGAAGCCACACCAAGGCAGCAATTCCGAGGTAATGAACCTTGAAAAACAAAATTATCATATGATAATAATAACATAAGTTATTATGAAAATGGCAAATTTGTCGAGGATTTATTATTTGCACTTTGCCAACCTGAGATTTCAAGTAGCACATTCTACAGACTGGATAATTTCATCATCGTTCACAATTTCAAAGACAATTTAAAAGAGGAGCCCAATAGCAAGCAGAATAAGGGGGGCTTAATAGACGTTTCGCAGTACATACCAAACTGATGTTTGAGTCTAAACTGAGTTGTGTGTATTTCCAATCAAATTCAATCCCTTTAGCTCCGACCCAAAGTGGAATCAGCTTTGTTGTCAAAAATTCAGCAGATGCCCAGCCTGAAAAAAGAAGAAAAATGTTGCAATAATGTTTTAAAAATTAACAGAATTTGGGGTGATCCATTTTGCATGCTCCAAGTTAATGTTTCCTTGCAGCGGGAGAGTCTGTGTTTATTTTCCAAGCAACAGAACAAGACGTGGCTTGGAAAGGGTGGAGACAAGAAGTCTTTTAAACATTTATAACAAGGCAGTTATAAATTGTTTGAGCAAGCTTCAAAGTGTGAGCCTTACAGCATTTTTTTGCAGCATGAAATACAATTAAATACATTGTTCTCTTACATTGGTTTGAAATTTCTCCAGAAACATCTTGTACTTAAGATGTTTCAAAATGTTGAAAAATATTTTGCAGAAAACTTTTGTGTCTGAAAATTCTTATTCTTATTTCTTCATTATTTTATCTGTTAGTGTTACATAATGAAAGAAATTTAACAATAAATGAGTTTTCTCCTCACCTAAACCAGCAACTAAAACTTTCAGCTCTCCTCTCCCGGGGATCTTTGTCATGAGGATGTGAAAGCCCAAAAGATCAGAAAGATCCATTGTAGACTTCATGAATTCCTGTCGTACAAAAATATCAAGACATAATTGAAATTTCATGATCTTGAATATGATAATCTTGTAATATTGTGGAACAAAGACAAAAAATTAATTACTCCAACAATGTCCATTTGATCTTCTTGCGTGTCAGACATTGGAAAGAACGTCGCAAGGATTAGCATCTACAAAATGGAATTGGCTAAAATCAATTGCAATAGATTATTTCAAGACTTCATATAATCTGCTAAAGTATCATATGTAAGCAATGTCAGCAAAAAAAACGAGAAATTTTTTTATCCGAAATAAATCCAAAATTGCTTTAAAATTTATACCTTGCATAACTGAGTTAGAAAGTACGCAGCTCCAGCCTTGATTATTTTCCAGAAAGAACTATACTCTGATCTTTTAAAGATATAAACATAATTTTATATTATATCGTTAAAACACACCCTATTTCTATAGGTCAGATGGTTGACTTTGGGGTTGGACTAAACAAAAGGTAAAAATTGGGAACAAATAACATGTCATTTATTGAAGAACATTATAAAACTTACAGTCTGGAAGATCTATAAAGGATGAAATAAGGACCACAGCTCAATGCTAAGCAATTCCCAAAGTGAAAGAACGTCATTTTAACTTTATTTAATAACTTTTAAAAAATAAAATCGAGCAATTATGAAGATTCAGTTCAAAGACTGGCTCCTCGTGTCTTCGAATACGCTTGCGCAAGTTGCTCCTACGTTTACAAAATATGTTGAGCACAAAATTATCGCGCGTTTTCCTGCGGGTTTTGGCGGGAAAGCATGAGAATCCCATTCCTCCCCACTTGACTTGACGTAGCAAGGAATTAGGCCACACCAACACCACCAACCCACACCGAAATCTCGAAGAAATGGCGAACAGAAAAAAGCAGGAAGATAAGAATCTAAAGATTTTACGAGAACTTGTTGGTCAACAAAACAACAAGAAATGCTTCGACTGCGGCCAAAGAGGGCCAACTTATGTGAACATGACAGTAGGAGTTTTTGTATGCACATCTTGTAGTGGTCTTCTGTAAGTATAATATATAGCTTAGTACTTCCCTTTGCCTTTCCATCTATGAATGTTGGCCTAAATTAAGTTGGGGAATGAGGACTTGCATTGTTTTAAATCGAGAAATAAGTTGCTTACTATATAAGTAAGTTAAGCTTTTTCTTGCGATCTTATTCAACTTTAAGCGTAAGTCTATTGAATTGAAACTATTTATAAAATCCCATGATAATCATATACTGATATTCTGAACTTTCAATTTTCTTCTATTGTCCGAAAATAGGAGAGGATTAAATCCACCTCATAGGATCAAATCTATTTCAATGGCTACGTTTTCAGCTGCCGAAATAACTTTTCTTCGAGCCCATGGAAATGAGGTATACCAAATATATTATTTCATTTCATTCTTTCCCATACACATATTTGCTTGGAGGGGGTCAAGTTGATGGGATGCATGAAGTGGAGGGGTTCAACTTTAAAAAATGCCATGAACGAGAACTGTTAACATAATTTTATTTTGAGGGTGAATTTTGTTCCCTTTGTCCATGGGGATCTCAGCTTGATGATGATGATTATCTATGAATTTTAATTCTTCAAACATATTTCTTTAAATATGCTTACATGACAGGTTTGCAGAGGCACGTGGCTAGCCCTGTGGGACTCGAGCCACCCTCCAGAGCCAGAGTCAAGAGAGGAGCAAAAGGTCAAAGATTTCCTTATAAAAAAATACGAGAGAAAAGTGTGGTTTAGTGACAAGCCAAAGCAAAGACCCGTCCAACAAAGCATTCCTGAAGCAAAACCATTGAAACATCTGCTTGGCGAGAACTCGCAAGAGCTTCAAGTTAACACATCAGTTCCAGCAGCGGTGAGGAATCTTTTGATTGTCTATTTAAAAATTTCACTGATTGTTGGCATATCAAGACGAGTGGCATAGCTGGAGGTGAGCAGGGGGTAGGTGCCACCCCCCACTAAATGTTTGTATTCGCCTCTCAGAAACATGTTTAATGACAGAAGAAACATCAATTTTTAAAGTGTTTTTCACCAAAGCTGCCACACGTGTCATTCATTTAATCTCCTAATTAAATGAATGACACCAATGTTTTTGATAAGCTCTATTTTGGACATGTGACATAAGTCGGACCCTTGGACTTTGGGACTTCTACGTGCACAGGATGGCATTTTCAACAAAACAAAAATTGTCTAAAATATTAGTCCTTCCTTTTTGGGTGACTTATTCCCTCACCATAAAAACACAGCTATGCCACTCACCAAAACCACATTATTATGCTATGAAAGACAAATCTGGATATTTATTTTTGATGATTTACATTTTTAGACATCTGTCCAGCATGTAGAGAGACCGGTTGCTCAGCCAGCTGCACCTACAGCCCAACCACCCACAGCTCAACAAGTCAAACAGCCGAAAGTTGATCTGCTGGCTGATTTGGGTGGTGATCCGTTTGGCTCATCAAGTAATCCTCAAAGTGAGTTCAATTTTCTTTTAATGTGGTAGAATCTGTTACCTAGGGAGTTTTTGGGGACCACACCCCCCTCCCATTGGTTTGGCTGCCTGGAATTATTCAGAAGAATTCGTACGCAAAGAGCAAAATTTATAAACACCACTTATCTCCAACAACCATTTGAACATTGTTTACGAAACACTCCAATGCATTGCAGTGAGTATTTCAAACATTGGGAATTGATGGTTTAGAGATTAAAGAGTCTCTAAAGAGGTTTAATGAAAATATTGTTGTGAAAAATTGATCTGATAGAACAAGCTCTTGCGTCCACAAACTGTCTGTGTCCACAGGAAAGATGAACACCCAAGGTGTTAACATTTAACATTGTTAACATTGTTAACATTTGACAGTAAAAACCTGCATGTAAGAACCTGTAAATTTCCATCCAGCCTATTGTTTCAAGACAATAGGCTATTGTTTTCTTCTATTGTTTTCAGTAGAAATATCACCCTGAAGGTTCTTAATCCATTGGTTCTTACATGCGGGTTTTTACTGTATTCAAATATGTCCTATTCTAGATAGTAGCCAAGGATTTGCAGCCTTCCAATCTCAGCCACCTCAGCAAGACATGTTCGGCCAAGCACAGCAACATCCATTTGGTGATGACGCCTTTGCGAGCCAACCACAGAAACAGCCCCCATTTGGTGGACAACCAACACCATTTGCAGCCCAAGCACAGCAATCAAATCAATCAAATCAATCAATGTTGATCAATACAAGTGATCCATTTGGAGCAGTCACCCCACCCGCATCTTCTTCATCAATCTCCTTCAATGCGTTTGGCCAGAGCTCTTCAAATGTGCAGGCTTCAAGTAGTGGAAATGTGAACTTCTTTGAGCAAGCTCCGCAACTTTCAAGTGCAAATGCTTTCAACCAATCAGCCCCTTCTTCAGTGCCAGGTATTAGCAGAACTTATCATATTCATAATCATAGGCAAAAGTGCTTTACAGTAAGTTGAGATCCAGTTCAGGCAACAAGTTTAATGATGAAAAATACTGCCAAAAGTTTCCAAGTATCTTTGAAAGTTTCATCAGAAATCATCACTTTGATGGTGACTACTTTTTGATGTCCTCAAATATATATTTGGCTAAGAAAGTTTTTTATCTCTTTCTCACTAACGAAACTTCTGAAGTTACTTTTTGTCATCCCTTTACAGTAAATTTTGTATTCTAAATACAGTTGACACTCGCAATCTTGAACTCGCAAGAGAAATTGAGATTTGTTTGAGATAGTGAATGTTTGAGATAGCGGATGTCAACTGAAAATCTATTCCTACCCTATTGTTGTAATTATTAGCTGTGAAACGATCTCTTTGCTAGGTGGTGTTCATCAAGGTGACAAATACAAAATATTGTCAGAGCTTGATGATGTATTTCGTGGCAGCAACACACAGAGTATCTTCAGCTCAACGTCATCCGCATCAAATGTATCAACAGCCAATCAACAACCGAACCCATTCATGAGCCCAGCTAGTGGAACAAGCGGAGTTGCCATGTTTCAACAGCAACAGCAAAAAGCTCCGAACCCATTTCAAAGTGGACAAAATGCCGGTCAAAGTCAACCAACAAGTTGGGGCATGATGCCAGCGGGCCAACCTCAGGGTGGGATGCAGTCTGTTGCCATGCAACGAAATCAACAACAGTTTGGTCAACAAGCGTTCAATCCAAATCAACAGCAACAGCAACAGCAACAGCAAGCGTTTGGTTCGAACCAACCGGGCGGTTTTGCAAATGCAAATCAAGCAGGCTTCGCTCAATCAGGGTTCGGAGGAAATCAAGCTGGCGGCATGCAAAATCAAATGCCTTTTTCAAACCAAGTGAATAAAATGCCACAGCAACAACAACCTATGCAAAATCAAATGCCTGGTGGAATGCCACAGACGTCACTTAATCAACAACAACAATATATGTTTAACTCCCCGCAACACCAACAACAACAACATTTTAACGGACAACAGCAAGGCTTTCCTGCTCAGCAAGCAGGACAGCAATTCATGGCTGCGCAGCAGGGCGGATTTGGTGGCCAACAAATGCAGGGATTTCAGGGTCAAATGCAAGGTCAGATGCCGGGTCAAATGCAAGGTCAGATGCCAGGTCAAATGCAAGGTCAAATGCCGGGTCAAATGCCGGGTCAAATGTCGGGTCAGATGTCAAATCAAATGCAAGGACAGATGCCGGGTCAAATGCAAGGTCAGATGCCGGGTCAAATGCAAGGCCAAAAGTCGAATCAAATGCCAGGTCAGATGCCTGGAGGCTTTGGCAATCAGCAAACACAGCAATTTGGAACATGGAATCAAACAAGTAACAAAGGTGTTGGGAATTTCGGAATGGTAAGATGTGACATTGCTTTTGGCATTGAATACTTGGCTCATCCATCCATCCATCCATCCATCCATCCATGATCTCAATCTATCTATCCATCCATCCATCCATCCATGATCTAAATCTATCCATCCATCCATCCATGATCTAAATCTATCCATCCACCCATCCATCCATGATCTAAATCTATCCATCCACCCATCCATCCATGATCTAAATCTATCCATCCATCCATCCATCCATGATCTAAATCTATCTATCCATCCATTCATCTATGATCTAAATCTATCCATCCATCCATCCATGATCTAAATCTATCCACAATCAAGTAGTTTACCATGTTGGTTTTTCTTTCAGGCTGGATTTCAAACTGGTGCCGCTCAGAAGTCAACCAATCCATTCATGTGATATAACCGAAGATTATTTGAACAAAATAGAATTTCTTTTAGAAAATTGCCACTGCCCGAGAAGGAGAAGGGAAAAGAGTTGTCATCCAACGTGGCTAACCTTGGAAATATATTCAAAAGAACAAAATTATATCATGAAATTATAATGGATTAGGAGAGAAATCTCGTATTCAGGTAAATTGCTTTGAATATCAAAAGACTCGAGTTGGTGAGAGTTTTATATCAAACGTGTATGGCATGGCTTGTGTCTCAAATCGTGTTCTGTTTTGTCGATTCCGATGTTTTCTGTAGCTTAATTATAATCATTAGGTTAAGCAATTTATGAAGTGCATTTTATGTGCGAGTTTTAATGTCTTGTTGAGTACAGGGCCAAATAAAGAGATCGTGATTAAAATTACATGGAACGTCATTGTTATATAATATAGAAATTGGCTCTTACAATATTATAATATGTCGAAGTCGAATACAAAACAATTTCATCTGTTGCAGACTAACATCCCTGACCATAGTTGGGAACATTTGATGTATATTTTAAGTGTCATTGTTAAGTATTTACTGGCTGATGATAAACAATTAATTTGCTCAAACGATTAATCGATGAATCAATTATATATCTTATAATCCTTTTTATTTCTGTGAAATTATTTTCAATACGAGTCGTGTTTACTCGTATTGAGATGCTCGTAAATTGAATATGACCAGTACACAAAACATGCTTGTTTTTCTGTCGGCTATGCAAGCTCTGTTGGGCACAGTGAAACCATTTTAGGAGGTACAGGGTGCACATACAGCAGATTGGTTTTGGGTTGATGAATTGGGTATGGAAAGAATTTCACATTGAAACCCCGCATAAAAGAACCAGCAGATTAAGAAGCCAAACTGCCTGACATTTCTGCTCAGAACAAAAGAACAAAAGAAAGAACAATAGCATTGTCTTTGAACAATGGAGTCGATGCAATATTTGCATGGGAGTTTACTGTCCTCGGCTTCCATAAAGCAGATCGCGTAAAACAGGCCCTGGTAATAACGTATCTGGTCGCTATACACATTGTCCGTTGTACAAGACAAACATAGACCGGTCCAAACATAATCAAAAGTCAACTTACTCTTATTCACACCTTTCGACATCAACAATAAAACACAAAGACCAAATTAACATAAATACTGCATGATAAAGTTATTTACAAAACTTACATTCAGGTGTGTATTTATTTCTTTTTCTTTCCTCCTTTCTTGGCAGATTTCTTTCCTTTCTTACCTTTCTTCTTTTTCTTCTTGCTGTAAGGACCGAGTTGTCTTCTCACCATCACACCTTTCCACCAGGATTGGATCTGGCAAAAGGAATCACATAAGCGTTAACAAGCAAGAAAGACACAACAACCCCACATAAAAACACACCCACGGCTGCTAGAAACTCAGCTGATTGATAGAAACAGATTTCGGTTGGAAAGCATCTTAATATTCCATTACAGTTCCTAGTAATCGCATTGTACTAACAGATTTCTGCATACCGTAATGCTTCGATTAAACACCCAGGGCGTTTATTAAATTTTTTGATATTTTAGGGGCCTCTATTCAAGGGGGCGTTTAAAAGAGGGAGGCGTTTATTAAGATCACACTTACCGTGAAACTCTGAGAAACAACTAAAAAGGTCTGGTTCCAGAAGTATAATTAAAAAAATCTAAATATCTGGTTCAAAGTCATCAAAAAGATCATCTTCCTCGTTGATGTTAAAAGAAGGATCAGCTTCAGTTCTGTGTGTTTCATATACACACCCCTCTACAAGGGGCGTCTATTCGAGGGGGCGTTAAATCGAAGCACTACGGTAATTAAAAACCCTTTGAGATTCACTTGCGTTCGTTTGGAAATTTGCCTGCAAACCAACAACATAGCAAGTCAACCATGTACTAGTTCTAAGCATACCTTTATGCATGCTTTGAGCTCTTCCAGTTCTCTCTCAGCTTTCTTTCGTTCGATTTCCTTCTCGCGTCTGTCTTCCAAGACAACTTTTTCGTAATCGTTATACTAAAGTCAAAGAATAGGAAGAAGATTTGAATGTTGAAACTCAAACTAATAAAGAATCCCTGGATATGGATGGATAAATAAAGTAGATAGATAAAGAGGTAGCTACATAAGCTGCAAGTTGATTTGCTAGCAAGTCTATCTTTTCACTATTATTTGATTTCGCTGTCGTGAAATAGGAAAGATTGATGTGTAGCTCTCATCCGTGCCATCGAGGTTATATTCCAAATTTGTTATCGACCGTCCAACACCCTGTTCGGTTAAACGCAAATATAAAATGTTTTCTCGGTAGCCTTGATTATGGGGACGAGAATTAAAAAAGTCGTTCTCTCCTACTTCAACCTCAAACAACAGATAGACTTGCTAGCAAGTCCAAGGCTGCCAGTGATTAGCACAACATTTACCTTCTTAGTTAATTCTTGCAATCTGTTAAGGTCATGCGATTTGTTAGCCTACAATAAAGTTGAGAAAATTTCGTCATATTATCATAGTCAATCATCAACTACTACGAAGACCAATATTAATAGCAAATGAATTAACATATAATGTATATGATTATTAGGAGATTAACTGTTAATAACATCGTAGTAACAATACTATTCCACCCACCTTTAATGCATCCAACTCATGCTGCTTTGCTTCGATGTCTTTGTCATATTTTGCCATCCAGTAATCTAACTTTTCACCCAGCATCTAACAAACAAAAATCATAAACAAACAGTTGAGATATAAGAAGTGACATCTACAAAGAGTTATTTTACAAACATTGGGTTAGACAACTAGATAACAGAATAGTGGACAATTCTGGGACAATTTCGGAAATTCAATTTGCATGGTGACCACGATTGAGAGAACAACATTGTTTTAAGAAGAGTGTTGGTCGAATGAAACCAACGAAAAAAGAAGTTCACGGGTCGATAGCTCTTCTTCATATTTTTACAAGAGTCCCAACGACGTTTCTCCTGTAGTACTAAGTAGCATTGTAGTAGACTAGCAGTACAGTAAAAACCCGCATATAAGAACCAATGGATTAAGGACCTTCAGGGTGATTTGCTGTTCCAAACAATACACAAAACAATAGCCTATTGTCTTTGAACAATAGGCTGGATGGAAAATTTACAGGTTCTTATATGCAGGTTTTTACTGTAAGTAAAATCACTATGTTCAACGTATGCAGGCGATGCGATAAAAGTATAGACGAAATACAGTTGTACCGACTTACAGAGTAATGTTGTCGTAAGAAGGATTCTATTTCGTTGTTGACACGTGCTTCTTCATCAATCTTCTGTCGCAATACCTGTCGGGTGGTAAATTAGTGGAGGTTGAGAATCGCAATAGAAATGACATTATTTTGTTTGCGGACATAAAACAGCACTAATGCAATGCGATCCAGGGGCCCCTGTGCCTTGCACTACACGCATAAGCATTTACAAGGATGGGAGCCCATTGCCCAAGAACGCTTGCATCAAGCGTATTACACTATGTATCATCAGGTGCGCAAATGCAAAATTTTTTCAGGGGGTGTTCGCTTAAAAGACGCTTAAGAGTTACACGAGGGACCGATTTGTAGATGAATAATAAAGTTTTCCAAATTGTACAACCTAGGGTACAACTATTGAAAACAAGAAACAGTTTAAGCCCACAGCTGGATCGGGACCGGGGAAAAATAGCAACTGGGAACGGGTTTTAAAAACTTTGGAGGGTGTCACACCCCCACACCCCGTAATTTGCTGCGCCCCTGTGTATCATTCACGTTAAGGTCAAAAAATCAACTTGTCAAAATCTTTGGAAACTTTACTCAATTGAAAATTGATGGAAATTTGACGCAAAAGAGACTAATCCTATTAAACAGGGTATTCCCCGTCCATTGGAAATCATTTTTGATCGTGCAACATTTCGAAACATGTACAATACCAATTAGCGAGTTAACAAAGTAATTTTTCCAACTCTCACCTCTATTTCTTCTCGTAAATCCTGCTCGGATTTTTGGCAATTTTTCTGCGTGCAACTCACTCTGACCTGCGAGAAACAAAAACAAGTACATGAGTGATGCATAAATTTTGACCCACGTGATCCATGTGGGCTGATGTAAGCAGCAGGCAGTGAATTCAACTTGCTATGTTAACAGAACTAGCTTACTTCTGCATCTTTCTTGATGTACTTTGTTTCCATGCTTGTCTTTGCTTTTGTTTCTTGCAACTGGTCTTTCAAATGTGCGATCATTTCTTTCCGTTTCTTTCATTTCGACATAAAAAAAATGTCAAATGTCAAAATGTTTACGTCGAACTCTGTTGGAGCACTGAGTCGCAGCCAGGCAAATACGAGACACAAAATAAGTAAATATAAACAGCAACAATAATAGTAATGAAAAAGGTTCAACATAACATAACTGTGATTTCCAACTACAACTACAATAGACAGCAACCGCATGGTAATAAGCCAATCATATGATCACATAATTAACATAACTTATACTATTTTAACAAATTCAAAATAAAGCCAGTGATGCTTAAAGCAAAGCAATTCTAGAAGTGTGGTAGGATTGTAAATAAAAGCAAACTCTACCAACCTGTACTTCAATTTCTCTTTCCTTCTTCACATCCAAAAGTTGCCTTTGCAACTGCTTAACTTTTTTTCGACTTTCTTCTTCCCTAAAAACATCATCAAATCAGCTTATACCTCAAATTTTATACGCAAAGATGCAGTAAAATGATGGTAGTCACATAAGCCAGGAAAGATAACTTCAAATTGATGTTTGCATACTGTAGAATGATGTTTTGAAGATCTGTTTTCTTGTTCTTCTCTTCATTGACAGCTGTCACTAAACCATTGAATGTTTGTGTTGTCTTTATTTCATCCAGTGCAGTACATAAAATATCAAATACGAATTTCCTGCAAAACAAAGGAAGGTAATGCAGGAAACACATTCCAAAATACATACAACTGTGAACAAAAGTCTTTGCGAGACTGAGACTGTGAGAAATACAAAAAAGGCTATCAAACAGTAAATTTCTTTTTGCGACTTTATTCAGCCCCCCTCCCCACTCCCCCTACAACAATGTTGTTCTCCTAATCAGACCCTTGTGATCATCGTGCAAAAATAATTTTGTTGATATTGCACAATAGAGGGAGCAATAGCCTATTGTATTTGAACAATAGACTGGATGTGAAATTTGTGGGTGTTTTCCCCAGGTGTTTGCTGTTGGTTAACCATTGTTTGGGATGTAAAACCTTGACTTCATCTGTTTTTCCGGTCATGTGGAGTAGAGAGGAAATTATATCAGGTGTGGCATTACCAGAGTTCCACACCCACGTCATTAGAGGCAATATTGTTTGGATGATGGATAGTATTGAAGGATACATGCGAAATATATAAAAGTGACACAAGCCTTTTGTCACCTGTTGCAGCATTGTTGATTTGAACAAACACTAAACGTAGAAATGCAAAAGAAAAACGCGATAACAGAATAAAAAAATTACCTGTCTGCTTGTATTTTCCTGGTACTGTCGTTCACTCCAGTTGCCTGTCGAAAACTTTTATTCAAAGCTAAAATGAACAAGAAATTTTTAAAAAACGTTTGAACATATTGCAGGGCAAGTAAGAAATTTATTGGAAAACTTTACACAGGTGAATTTAAGACTTTAACCGACCTCTTGTGTGGCCTTGCAGTGCTTTGGACATCATCTCAATTTCATCCCGATTGTTATTTTTTGCAGACAGCAACTGGAAAGTTAGGAAAAAAGCTACAATAGCCGACAAAACTGATTGGGGCACTTGTAGAAGTATGAAAAAGGGCTATCAACACATAAGCTTCGTTTTTCATGGGCTTTATTTAACCCCCACTCTCCTTAAAACAATGCTGTTCTCTCAAGCAGACCATTGTGATCACTGTGGTTAACACTGTTATAAGGCTGTCTCAAGAGACAACATTGTTTGGGGGAGGAGGGGAGGGGATGATGAATGCGTACAAAATTTGCAAAAGCCACAGGCATCCCAGGACCTGTCCACTATTGCATGTGAGCATGATATGAAGCATTAAGGCTGATTTGAAAAGTCTTGACAGTGCATGGGGTACTTATAACAGAAAGCTGTACGAAAACATGGCTGAAAATTCAACCTGGTGCTGCACATGATGAAAAGCAGAAATAATACAAAGTGATGACATTGCGCATTAAAGCTCTTACGTGATCATATTTCTTTTCAAGCTCTTCTTGGCGATTTATCAGGTGTATAATGTCATTGCTGACAAGCTGAAAAGAGATTATAATTATAATCATATAAAAACTAACTAAGTGGTGGGACTAAACTGCTGAATCACCCTATTTTCGTTTTTTACTGACATGCTAACCACCGTGCACGTAATACCAATTAGTTGGTCATGTACAGTAGCGTATAGATAGATAAGCGTAGTAGGTAGAGTATTTTAAATAAGAACATGTTGTTCTTGTTCTCTTAGCTTCACAAAAGATCATAGAAAAACGAATAATCAATTCCTAACAAAGTTCATCAAAGCTCAATTATCACCACAGGAAATTCCAGCATCTCACCTGACCCTTCTGGTTCTCATTTGATGTTGGTGTAATATTGCCAAGTATTGCAAGCTGATCTAAGCAGTCTTCCAAAACTGTTGTAACATGCACTGTATCAAGTGCAGATAGTTTATAGCTCATATTTGTATAAATCCTGAAACATTCGATTAAAATGCTTTGAAACCCATCTAAAACCGGAAATAAATCAGAAAGTGTCGGCCATCATGTTGTTGTGGGAAGGTGTGAAGTGTGGAAAACATTAGATACCTGGCACATTATCTGGTCTAGAGAAACGTTCATTGGGTGTTTTACAAAGACAAATACAAGTAGAAGCGATTAAATATAAATAAAGCAGAATACTTACAATTTAGCAATTTAAGAACTGCTTCAACTGAAAATATTCAATTTAGTCCAAACTTGATATTCGGATTCGGAAAAGTATGCTTCCATAGTAACAATTTCCATGGACACGTCGAAAATTCTGAAATGAGACATTTTCTAATACGAGGCTAAAATGTCAATTGAATTTTGATGCATAGTAAATTTTATTAGCTTCTTTTCTATTTTTCATTCCATTTGAAAACGAAAGCATCATGGCATCTTCTGCTGATAACGAAAACAGGATTTTCAAATTTATTTCATCGATTCATCCAACTTTGCAATGCTCTTTGCAGGCTGCATACAAAATGGGATCATCGTTGATGCAGAAATACGAGAAAATGGTAATCGAAGATCCAGAAATGATTGGAAAAATCGAATCAACTCTAAATCTAGCTTCCTTTCTTCTGCCAGGCCATTTTAAATCATCAGAGCTTTTATCTGAGCTTCTCTATTTTGCAACCAAGATGCTGTCACTTTTGCACGATATCATATATCGAAAGAAGTTTGCAGTGCTGCAGGATTTATTCTGGAATAAGAAGAACCACTTGGAAGCAGTGTTAACTGTTGTCGAATACATTGAAGCTTTCATTGAATTGGGGGCTATTAAACTTTGGGGTGAAGTTGGAAAATGGGTCATCATCTTCAGTTTGCAGATATTGAAAGCATTTCTGAAGATTGTGCTGCTTTATTATTTTGATTCAGGCATCCAGTCTTCTCCATCGTTAATGTTGATCAGAGATAGGTTTCCACACAACAAAGATATGGAGCAGCAATGCGGTGATGAAAATGAAGCAGCTGCCAAAATGGAGCAAGACAATGAGCTAGACAGTGCCTGGAAAGAAGCAAAGGAAGACCAGAAAGCAGTTTCAAAGGATGTCTGGGTGGGAAGAAGGTCTGGAAGATTGGTTCGATCGTTAAAAAGTTCACCACCAAAAGGCTTTCGGGATTGGAAGCTACCAAATAGAGAAGAAACAGGAGAAAGTAAAGTTTCTGAAGTTGATTATTACAAACTGAAGAGCAGGCTTTCGCATACAGAAAGAGCAGCTGAACTTGCGCACATCCTCAGACCAATTGCACATTTGACCAGCATGTTTGTGTTTGGGGAAAAGTCCTGGAAACCATGGCTACTATCATTGGCTATTGATGTGAGCAGCATTCAACATCTCAGCTCAAAAAAAGGTTTATACAAAATGGAAAAAGATGAACTTTTGAAGAGGAAAATAATGCTTATGATGTATTTGTTACGGTCACCATTTTACGATAGACATTCAAAAGCTAAGTTGGTTGCATTTCTAACATTACTCGGTGATAAAGTTCCAGTTATTGGTGTGATATGTAAACCACTTTTGCAGTATTTGCCACTTTGGCAGAGTATGTACTCTCACATCTGGTCCAACTAAATTTGTTCAGCTCTTGTATTCATAATCTTATAAAACCATAATTAATTTGTTCTTACATTACCATGTCATGTTTTATTTATTGTTTCTGAAACTGTCTTTAACTTCTAACATTTGTGAGCAAACCACGTGATTGCATTGTTCAAATAAGGGTGTGGCACTCTGGTAATGCCACACCTGATATAATTTCTTCTCTACTCCACTGACTGGAAAAAAAGAAGAATGGAAGGTTTTACATCCCAAACAATGGTTAACCAACAGCAAACACCTGGGTATAAGAACCCACAAATTTCATATCCAGTCTATTGTTCAAATACAATAGCCTATTGTTCCCTCTATTGTTTTAAACAAAATATCGGCTTGAAGGCTTCATAATCTACTGGTTCTTTGACGCGGGTCTTTACTTTGTTTACCAGCCTCGTGTTCTTAATTAAATAATAAAAGCCCTTAGATAAATAGAAATGAAAGGCATTAGGACGGTTGAAAAGAAGTATGATAATAACAAGAGATAACACAGATGTGCAAGATAACTTGATTATAAACAAAGCGTACCTGTTCATTGCTGAATCTCAAAACTAACGAAGATTTCTAAAAAAATTCCCAGAAAACTTCAGTCATCTTCTTTCAAGAACATTCGTTGAACAAGAAGAACCTGTTGAACCGGTTAGTGTCACATGGTACGTTACGACCAATCAGGTTAAAGAAGAGTTGGCTGAATTCCAACAAAAAGCATACCCTGTATCTTGGAGACAGCCAAATTGTTTATCACTGCACAATTGATAAATAGAAAGAGATATGAATGATAAACTTCAATGCATGATTGATAGCTGCACGCGCAGAATTTGTTCAACAGCATCAATGGAAGAAAAGTGAAAAAAAGAAATAAAACAAGAAACTATACAAAACACACAGTATAACAAATAATATACAAAAGTCGGTTTACAATGCTTGAAGCACAAAAATATCGCTAACTTTATGACAAATTGATAACATGTAAATGATGTTATTGTCCAGAAAAATACAAACTTTTTAAAGACGTTTTAAAAGGAGTTTCAAATGCAGTTGAAGCAAATTGTCGTTCTTGTACTTAAGATGTAATTCATTTAATTATCATTAACAAAAACTGCAAACTTCAAATTTCAGTTTGTTTCTCTTCTGGTTTACTTTCTCCTCTCTGGCCCTTTTGGGGCGGATTTTCTAAAAATCAAAATCAGGAAAGTGTGAGAAATTGCCACAATTAAATGTAGTAGAAATTAAATGTGAAAGTCTCGGTAATTATCAAGCAACGAAGAGGGACCTGGGAGCCGGGTGTCACGTCCCCCTACCTTTTTGCAAAACATTAAAGCATGCCCCTTTATGGATAAAAACATGCCCCTTTATGCCCCTCTTGGGATTAAACACATGTCATGCAATTTTCTTGTAGTCTCCTGCTCATTTTGTTACACTCTGGTGCCTCTGGTGCAACCGTTTTGATTTAGCAAATAATACAAATAATAATATACAAATCATAATACAAATATATTTATACATGATGAAAACACTTCAGCCAACTAACGCTTTTATCAACGTGTGTCCTTAGTTGTTCACATGCGTAGCATTATCACCAAGATATGCATTGCTAATGAAATAAACAGCAGCGCAAAACTATTCGCAAATTCTGCGTGCTAATCAAGTGTTCAACCGTCATGCGCAACACGCATAGGCCCCCTCATGCGCAAACGAGATGCAATCGGAATATACCCAACATGGAAAACTCAAGCCGGCAATGTTGCATATGCAGAAGGCGGTGTGGATGAAACAAAAACAACCCAGCAAAGTTGACAAGCGGTTTCAAAAAGAGACTGTCCTCTTATAACTGAAAGATTTATTCACTGAAATAAATGTTCCACTAATGTGTAGAAAAAGTTGATTTTCTACTGAAGTAGATTTACTTACTCAAGTAGATATTCTTAAATAAAAGGTGGGGAAATTGTAGGGTTATTAACGTTGCATTTGCCACTGTTGCAAAGCCCTTTGGGATAATGTAAGCCAAACAGCTGATTAGGCAAGGTTGGGTCATAAATGTTGCAGTGAGGTGAGAGCAAACGGCAATGGTAGATGGGTAGACTTTGATGTCAAGCGACACAGTCAGAGGTTGCACAATCTGAAAATGCTCGCAAATAAATATGAATACGAAGATTGTCAATAAAAGTTAAAATATTAAAGGCATCAATACTTAGATAGGGGATAGGATTGGGATGGGGAGGGGAGGGGTAAGGTAAGTTTGCAAGTGTTGGCTTAGGTAGGGTATTGCAAATATGTTTGCTTTCATCTTGTCCTTGTAAATAGTTCCTTCTGGATATTTAATGACCCTTTCCAAGCTTTTATAAGCCATGAAACATATTGTACAAGAAAACTAAAAGTAAAACATTAAGGAAACTAAAAGTAAAACGTCAAGGAAACTAAAAGTAAAACATTTGATGGCAAAAATGTTACACTTTGAATGCTGAAGTGAAAATGCTGCATTTCGTTTTCATTATATTTAATCAAGACATACATTGGGATATCGAAAGCAATTGTTATTGCTGTCTTGATGTAATTCAATGCCTCATTCAACAAGCAGACACCAATACATTTATGCTTGTCTCAACTAAACGCTTCAAATAATGGCCTTGATTATGGCGCGTGGCAAGTACAGAACTAATGTTGGCAACTCTCTGGTACTCTCAAAAATGTCGAAAAAACTCGGATAACCAGTGAACTTTATAGCGTTCAATATAACATTCCAAATAACTGAATTTCTACAACATAGTTTATTTCACTGCCACACTTTCCCTAAGCTTCGTCTGTGATCTTTCAAGTCCTAATTTTACAATGAACAGCGAAGCGCAAATTAAAGGCTTGAAATTATCAGATGATGACTTTATCGGAGGAGTTCTCGTAAACATTAAACACGTATTAAGGTTAGGTAATCGTTGGGCAGCAATACTGATAGCATGGCTAAGCAAGTGGAAACGCAAACAGGTCTTATAAAATATCAGCTCAACCTTACATGGCTTCAAACAGACACCATCACAAACTCAGCTAAAACTCCATATAACAACGCTAAGCCGGTACATGTAGTATTAAATTGACAGCAGGTACATGTAAATCAAAGCTTGATAATATACAAGTAACAAGTAACAAAGTAGAAAACACGGTATTCAATTATAGAAAGCAAAGCTTGTTACCTTTAGGGATGGTAGTTTGCCTTGCTGTTAGCCATGTTGTAAACTAAAGCAATGTCGAAGCAAAACTAAACAGCCGATAGTAGAAAGCCGCACAAATAAGAACTTTTCTGCAATAAGCAATGCATCGCAATGCTGCATAAATGTGTTGCCAGTTGTATTACACAATATAAGGCAATATGAAATCCGTATTATGATTGTCTATTTTCAGACTGCAGGACAAATCGCAACGAAACCTTGCGGTAATAACAACCGCTGAAACGCTGAAACTTCAAACTAAGGGAAGGGTGGAACAAAGGACTCTTTTGTGGCAGTAAGCGAGGGTCATTGTTCAAGGCAGAGAGATTCTGTTGTCATATGTGCAATGGAGTCGGGATTCCCCAGGAACAATGGGAAAGTACACATACGTTTACATACGGGACTGATGAGAATCAGCCAATGAAATCGCATTCCGGATGCTCAAAATGAGGAAAATGGAGAAAATGAAGGAAGGGTGGCGAGTCTAACGTACAAACAATGGCAGGTAGACTGACTGAACAAGCATTTGAAGTAAAACTGATAAAAAAAACAACTGACTCTGTATCGGCAAATGTATTTGTCGTTATTACCTACGGCACACACAGGGTTACACAGCACAGCAAGACAGTGTGACAGTACAATAGTATAATATCAGTTGATGAGCGCAATAGTGTAAGACAGAAACGAAACCAAACATACATCAGTGTTTGGGACTAAAATACAATCGTAGTTCCGTAGTGTTTAGTATAGAGCATTGCCGATAAAAGACGTGAGAATACTTTAAAAAAACTCACCGTGCGTTAGAAGGTGGCTGGGTTCTCGGTTGACAAGCAATGTCACTGTGTTGATGAAGACTTGCTGCCACAATTTTATTTGGCAAATTGGAAACCTTGCATGATCCTGGCAGTCTGTCCATACTGTCAAGCGCTTATTCTGAGAATTTCTGATGAATAAACCGGCAAGTTGTTAGTAGCTGTGTAGGATGAGGCGATTTAACGAGGGCCACAAGGAATCTTGATGAATGTCTTCTTGGGTATTGATGTAGGCAGTTGCTCTGAAGGAAAATAAAAACCACGCTAAATTCTCCCGCTTCATTGAAATACAAATGAACACAGCGATGTGTTGTTGATGTAATATCTACAACAGGTCTTAGGCGTTTCGAAATTCCTAGGCATTCCCCTCTTGAGCAAGTCAGGGGGAAATACGGGCAACAAATGACAATAAAAACTTGCAGTTTGTTTGAGATGATGTGCACGAATAGGGAATTTCCCTGCGTCGTGAATCATCCGTCCTAGCGGGCGTTTTTTTTCCGCGGAATCACACCGACAAATTCACAACAACAGAGATCTCTGTGAGAATTTACTAACATCCATATAAATATATATCGCAGGGCCTAAGTTGCGCGTCACTTAAACTCAAACATATATCATGTAACGTGGAATAAAATCGCGTAAAATTAAGACGAGTTATCGAGCTGATAATTGCGCTTAGGAAGGAGGAATAATGTGCAATTTTCGCAAATTAATTGATCGATTGAGGCAATGTTTTGTCTACCGCGCCGGAGACAAAAGATTCGTGCGATAAAATGTAAAATAATTAACAGGTTAGGATATCGCAGATAACTGCCTTTAACTAGCTGTAACATTTCTACAAATGGAAACCAAGTAAATTAGAATGAAGTCCGTGTTTTATAAGGGTAAAGCGAAGCAATCCGCTAAGCCTGAAAGTGCTTTATTTCTAGCCTAACGCGTAAAAGATATTTGCAGGACTCAAAGGGGAGTTAAAATATGTAAGAAACAACGACAAATACCGTTTCCACGAAAACGAATGCGATAAATAGTACATAATATAAATAGAGAAGGTATATGAAATGTTACTTACGTTTGTTCGGCCAAGTAGGTATACCAATCGACAGTAAATGCAGCAATCGGCAATAAAATCAGTTGAAAGCGGCGAAACAGATTCTTGGAACTTTAGAAACCTTCGAGAAACTTCGATGCTCGTCATTTGTTCTCGCCAGGGGAAGGTACAAAGTTGATGACAAATCGAAGCAACCTAAGGAGAAAAAGAACATTGATCAGTAGAATTCTGAACCTGTGGGAGGTTTCCCTGTAATGTCATTTCTACGTAGATTGCAAATTTGTTAACTATAAACCGAAATTTGCACAGAAGGCAGCTCCTGGCTATGGCAGCACTGCACGTTTCAACATCTTACAGGCACGCAACCAGAATGAATTTGAGACAGGGGGCCAGAAGCGCTGTAAGTGAGCGATAAATTGTAGACATTTGCCATTTGCTGCAACGGCGCAATCTCGATGCGCTGGTTAGGATGAGTGAATTCTCCCGTCCGCTCTATTCACTATTTGTCTCTTACTGGTCGCGTAATGATTGGTCGCTGCCTATGACATCACACGATTTGCTACCTTAAATAAAAAGCGCTCGAAGACAAAATAAAGTTAAAATTGAAAAGACTCCAAAAAATCGAAGCGGACCTGAAACAAGGAGCAACGAAAAAATTGGTTAAAAATTGTTTCAAGAAAATTTAACTCAACAAAGAATGGGTGACGACCCAACAATCGAGAAACGTACAAACGGAGCAAAGAGTAAGTAATATGTTCTTCTTTATATGTATAAAGAGTCCTTTGGGAATTTTCAGATTAAACCGAAGCATCGCCATGTTGTATTTCATGGCAACGCGCATTTGCGGTAACCAAAAATGAGCTATCTTTTTACGGTCAGAAAAACAAGGATCTGGCAATGATGACCCTGATAACCAGATAAGAACTTGTCCTCCAAGACTTAGTAAGTGATTTTAAAGCTCATCGTTTTAAAACAAGACAGAATAAACGGCGCATCGGCATATTTCAATTCAAGTTGAAACGTCAAAGCAAGATGGCGCTATCTGCTCTGCTTACCTCCATGGAGTGCGAAATCGCCGTTCATCGCTTAAAATATTTCCAGCAAACTTCTTCCATAACCCGATGATTTATTTGAGATTTAAATTTCATACTTGGCTGAGGTTTCCGAATTTCAGTTGCTCTCGACTTTTGTCTGCAAAATAAAATAAAATTGCACGTAAAATCCCGATCCATAATTTCAATAAACTTAATAAATAAAATGAAAGAGCAAGAAAAACCGAGTTATAAGATATTTTGGCGATTTGAGTTGGGAAAAAACATTGAATCTGATGTAATCAAACAAATTTTGCAAGGGTAAATTACTGGGTTAAAATGAAAGCGAAACAAAATCAACTTAGGCGCGCAAAACAACTCGAGGGCATTACCAATCCCGCGCGTAATAGTAATACCGCGCGAAGTACTAGTTCCAGGCGACGTTTAAATTTCGCGCGCAAAGATAATCCCGCCAAAATTGCATGCGATATTAAATTCCGCGCGTAATGGCAACTCCCCGCTCCAACTCCAACACTTATTCAAAACAATAAAACTCTTTTAACTTAATAATGACTGCTGTATTATTGTAAAGGTAAGGGTTTCTTAATTTTTTCTCAACATTACTAAATAATCATGTTCTCCTCAAAAGTACAGTAGCAATAATAACGAAAAAGCAACTGCATGAGAAAAATTTGCTTAAGCATTTCTGAATTGTCTTGAGCAGAATACTACATCAGTAATGTTAGACCTACTTATGCTATTAAGGGAAGACAGAACATAAAAACAAAACACTAAGGAAATAAAACATAAACAACCGAGTAAAATGGAGCTTTAAACGTAAAACAATCAAACTGGAGCAGTGTCTAAAATAAAGATGAAAAAATAATGCTTCTTTAATAACAAAAGACTATCAATACGAAAAGACAAAGCTTCATTGTGATAGACAAATGCCAAGCATTAGTCCTTGAAGATCTCAAACATGAAATTTGGGTTAAAGGAAAGAAAATTGAAAGAGCTAACACTTTTATGGTGTACGTTTGGATGACATCATCACAATCATCGTCATCGCATACTTTTATCAAAGCAGGTTATTTATAGCTGAAACACTGCAGAGATGGGGACCTGCTATTCAGTTACTACAGCAATATCAAAAAATTTACTTATAAATCTAATGTAATGTGTAATAGCAATGTAGTAATATAAGTTATATAGAAGTGATACATAAAGGCAATGTAATCTGACTCGGGATAGTCGGGGGATAGTCGCATTCGCATAACCACTGAAGCTGGTTACAACGAAACGCAAGCATTTGTCAAGAAGTTAAAAAAATGGTGGCTCTCTTCAATTTACAGAAGCAGTTGGCAAAGTCACTTATTCTTTCAAGAATAGACCAGACAATGGGGGCTTTGTCTACAGTCTACACCCCCTTTACTGTTGCACACCAGAACATGATACATAAAGTGTACAAATTATCGCTACATCTTTGGTAACCCGCATTTACGTAAGGGATTTGAAAACGACTTTGACAATGAAATGAACACAAGAAACAAAGTCAGTTCTACTAACTTAGTTCCTTGTGTTCTGGTAAAGGTACAAGAGCACCACAAGGAACAAAGCCACGTGAAGTCAACATGGAAAACGAGAAGCAAGAGCGCTAGACCTTAAAAAAAAGTTTCGTACAGAGCTTCAATCAAGCATTGCAAAATCCTTAAAGAATCTGGACTTACATCATTATTATTATCATTAATAATGCCAGATTGTCCATTTGCAGCCAAGAAAGGTAAAAAAGACAAACAAAAGGAACAGAAATCAAAACCACAAAGACATAAACAAAATCCATTCAAATCAAAATCAAAAGCAATGATAGGGAGAGGAGAAACAACCAAAAAGAAAAAAACCAAAAAGAGACGTGGCAAAATAAAAAAGTCACTTTGCGAAAAGTAGAAAAGAGATGGACAAAGAACTTCTGGTAAAACTATTATGTTAATGGGAATCATGTTCAGGGCACAGATCACCCTTCAGAAGACAATTTGACAAGTCTGAAATACTAACATGCTAATCTATTAATCTAGAAATTGAAAGCTACAATCACAATGATAACCTATCATCACCTGAGATGTCGTTGTTGAAATATATCTTTTACTGCTTTCAGAGAATAAAGGATGTTGCACCATACAGTGGCGGCGCCAGCTCTAAAAAAGTGGGGGGGATTTTTTTCAGGGGCGGGCAAAAAGTTTTTAAAAATGGTGTCTTGCTTTTCTAGGGGTACATGGCGTGCTGAAGGCATGCACGCAATGGCCGGAGGCCATTGCGTAAAACAGCTGGGGATCTGGGGTGCACTGTAAGCCCCCCAGCAGGTCCAGGGGGCGAAGCCCCCGGAAGCTCCCGGGATTTTGTCATTTCTGACGTCTCAAAATGGCTTAGGATTGTTTGACTTCTCTTTCTGCATACATTGAAGTAACCCTTTTGTGTTTTACATTGAAACAATCTTGCGAAACAATTCACAGAACGTAGGTCTACCCCCCCCCAATTTTCTCTTCGGATTTGCATGAATCTCAGATACCATCTTTCAGAGAAAGTGGGGGGGGGACATGTCCGCCCCATTCCCCCCTGGCACCGCCACTGACACCATACTATAAATTGAGGTTTGTTACAATTGTAGCAAGCTTAAATTTATGACTTAAATGACTGCTGTTTACCATAATATATAAATTAGTTGCTCTGGTCTCTCATGTTGGCAACTTTGCTCTTGTAATCTGGTTGTTGTGTGGTGTTCCATTTTCGAATATAAGTTATTTTTCTGAGACACTTTTCTATATAATTGCCAGCAGCACTCTAAAAATTCACTGTGATAACCTATTCATAATTTGAAATTTTTTTGTTAAAATATATCCTTTATTATTTATAGAAAAGTCAAATGATGGATCCTGGTGCATAATATTATAAAAGGAGGTGTAGGTGTGTATCAAAATTTTTTTGCTACAATAAATTAAATAATGAAGCAGGGATAAGAAAAACTAATAGCTAACTGATAGAACTAAAGTTGATTTGCAATAATGAAACAACATTTGGAAAATACTGTTGAAGATACATATAGTGTATTGTACAGGAATTATTATTGTGCAGCACTACTACAATTTAAGAAAATAAATAAATATTTAATCAAAATTTATTATTTTCCCATAGGAGAAGAAGAGCATGTGGTTTTCAATAATAAAAGATAACAAAAGATAACATAAAAAAATTTTCACTATGACACATAATTTTTTACTGTTAGCTGAAGTTGGTTGAAGTATGCAGAACAAGAAGAACTTTTCAGATATTCTTCTTGCAACTTTTTATTTGCATTTTTTTGCTTGATGTACACCTTCACCTTCTAATAGATTTTTAAGTTTTTACTTTTTCTGAAACCTGTGATGATTGGTATGTCTTCTATTCTATGATATAGGAAAAAAGCAAATTGCTTTTGCGAGTGCTTGGCAAGGTGGCAGTACTTAATCATTGCATACGGCCGGTTTTTTATTTGAATAAAATTTTCTTAGCTTGTCTCGTTGGTTTCACATGACATTAGGACCTTTTAGGCCTAATTAGCAACGCCCACTTTTAGCAGCAATATTTATTTTCTCTCAAGCAATGCGGAATAAAGAACTTTAAGTGGAAAATATACCTACCCTTGGTGAAAAATACGTACTGGACATTTGAAAACATTCTCACGAACTCTCAGCGAATTAACGCAAAAATTGTTGAGAGACATCAAGACCGCCATGACATTTACAACAACCAAAGAAGAAACTACGACGCGAAACTGAGGCTGGGTGAATCATCTCCAAAAGGGGATTTTTTGGGGGGACATTTTTGTGAGTAATTCATTATTTAATTCCCCAATAACTTGAGTCATAAGGGAAATTTGCAACAACTTATCGCCATAATATTCTGCCAACGTAATATTTCCAACCCAGGTCAGGTCGTGGCAATGCCACTCTCTATTTGAGAACGAAAAGATCAACACGAAGAGAGAGATATATCACAAAATAATGCGGGTTAGAAAAACCAGGTTTAGTCCAATAAGTATTCAAAATTTACGTATTATAGTAATATGCTAATGTCGTCCAAATTCGTACAAACTTGAGACTTTATTGCACGAGAGCCTCTTACGCACAGTATTGCCGACCGCAGTAACAAAAATGAGAGCTCAAAATCCTTCTTTGCGGCTAATTTTACAGCAAGGTTGATTATTACATTTCCAGCCTCACGGCCACAACCACCATAGGGTGTAAATACAAATGGGCTAAACGACCCATGCTCTACATCGATGATCCTTTGATTTTATTGACGCTTTTTCTCCTTTTCACTGTTGTTAAATGCTGTGGAGAGTTTCTGGCTCAGGTGGCTCTTTGCAAATGGGTTGATAACCCTTACGTCAAAGAATGCAAGTTGCCCCCTTTGCCAAAACCCTCTTGCACTGACATACAGACGTGCCTCAAAAGATACATTTGCACTGCTTGGTAGACTCTCTTCAGTTATCGGCTGTAGATGTGGTTCAACTTTCACATCATTGTAAGCTTCTTTCATGAGGTGAGCAAACAGATCACGTGTTTCATAATGTCGTTGGTGCACAAATCCACCTTTGGCACAAGACATAGCATGATCTACATCAAACTTCTTCCCACAAGGACAAGAAGATGGCAAGAACTTCAATGGCCAACGAAAAAGCTAAATACTGCAATCTGATTGGGGCGACAAAAATTTGTCGCCATCAGAGGAGATTGTTTCCACTTTTTGACCTGAAAGTCCATAAGTCCCTCAAACGAGCGAGTAAAGACGAGCGAGGCACAGGGACGCAATGTAATGAGTCTAAGTTCACGAGGCGAAACTGAGGCTGTGTGAATCATCTCCAGGGGATTTTTTGGGGGTGTAATGCTGCTAGTTTTTATTCATGTTCATTCATTCGCATGTTTTGTTATTTGCCACAGGCCATGCCTTGTAGCATCGATACTGTTTATATTTCTGTAATCCTTTGTTTCCTTAGCTGTTAGTTGCTGTTATATACTTGGTTCTTGAAAAAGGCCAAGGTCGGTTGCTGTTTGTGATATATGTTTGAGAAAACTATACCTGTCGTGTATCGATTGTCGTTTAAAGTGTTAAAGTATGCCGAAAAGGACCTCTGTTACGTGTAAGAAAAGAAAGGCAAAATAGAACTGTGTCGTTTATATATGTTATGTTTACTTGTTCGAAATTCAATCAATTGGTCACCATTTTACGATAGACATTCAAGAGCTAAGTTGGTTGCATTTCCAACATTGCTTGGTGATAAAGTTCCAGTTATTGGTGTGATATGCAAACCACTTTTGCAGTATTTGCCACTTTGGCAGAGTATGTACTCTCACATCTGGTCCAACTAAATTTTTTCAGCTCTTGTATTCATAATCTTTGAAAACCATAATTAATTAATTTGTTCTTACATTACAATTTCATGTTTTTATTGTTTCTGAAACTGTCTTTAGCTTCTAACATTTGTAAGCAAACCACGTGATTGCATTGTTCAAATAAGGGTGTGGCACTCTGATAATGCCACACCTGATATAATTTCCTCTCCACTTCACATGACTGGAAAAACAGAAGCAGTGATGGTTTTACATCCTAAACAATGGTTAACCAATAGCAAACACCTGGGTATAAGAACAGACAAATTTCATATCTAGTCTATTGTTCAAATACAATAGCCTATTGTTCTTTCTATTGTTTGCAACAAAAATATCACCTTGAAGGCTTGGTAATCTACTGGTTCTTTGGCGCGATTCTTTACTTTATTTAGTAGCCTCGTGTTCTTAATTAAATAATAAAAGCCCTTAGATAAATAGAAATGAAAGGCATTAGGACGGTTGAAAAGAAGTATGATAACAACCAAAGATAACACAGATGTGCAAGATAACTTGATTATAAACAAAGCCTACCTGTTCATTGCTGAATCTCAAAACTAACGTAGATTTCTAAAAGAATTCCCAGAAAACTTCAGTCATCTTCTTTCAAGAACATTCGTTGAACAAGAAAAACCTGTTGAACCGGTTAGTGTCACATGGTACGTTACGACCAATCAGGTTAAAGAAGAGTTGGCTGAATTCCAACAAAAAGCATACCCTGTATCTTGGAGACAGCCAAATTGTTTATCACTGCACAATTGATAAATAGAAAGAGATATGAATGATAAACTTCAATGCATGATTGATAGCTGCACGCGCAGCATTCGTTCAACAGCATCAATGGAAGAAAAGTGAAAACAAGAAATAAAACAAGAAACTATACAAAACACACAATATAACAAATAATATACAAAAGTCGGTTTACAATGCTTGAAGCACAAAAATATCGCTAACTTTATGACAAATTGATAACATGTAAATGATGTTATTGTCCAGAAAAATACAAACTTTTTAAAGACGTTTTAAAAGGAGTTTCAAATGCAGTTGAAGCAAATTGTCGTTCTTGTACTTAAGATGTAATTCATTTAATTATCATTAACAAAAACTGCAAACTTCAAATTTCAGTTTGTTTCTCTTCTGGTTTACTTTCTCCTCTCTGGCCCTTTTGGGGCGGATTTTCTAAAAATCAAAATCAGGAAAGTGTGAGAAATTGCCACAATTAAATGTAGTAGAAATTAAATGTGAAAGTCTCGGTAATTATCAAGCAACGAAGAGGGACCTGGGAGCCGGGTGTCACGTCCCCCTACCTTTTTGCAAAACATTAAAGCATGCCCCTTTATGGATAAAAACATGCCCCTTTATGCCCCTCTTGGGATTAAACACATGTCATGCAATTTTCTTGTAGTCTCCTGCTCATTTTGTTACACTCCATGCCTCTGGTGCAACCGTTTTGATTTAGCAAATAATACAAATAATAATATACAAATCATAATACAAATATCTATACATGATGAAAACACTTCAGCAAACTAACGCTTTTATCAACATGTGTCCCTAGTTGTTCACATGCGTAGCATTATCACCAAGATGCGCATTGCTAATGAAATAAACAGCAGCGCAAAACTATTCGCAAATTCTGCGTGCTAATCAAGTGTTCAACCGTCATGCGCAACACGCATAGGCCCCCTCATGCGCAAACGAGATGCAATCGGAATATGCCCAACATGGAAAACTCAAGCCGGCAATGTTGCATATGCAGAAGGCGGTGTGGATGAAACAAAAACAACCCAGCAAAGTTGACAAGCGGTTTCAAAAAGAGACTGTCCTCTTAACTGAAAGATTTATTCACTGAAATAAATATTCCACTATAATGTGAAGAAAAAGTTGATTTTCTATTGAAGTAAATTTACTTACTCAAGTAGATGTTCTTAAATAAAAGGTGGGGAGATTGTAGGGTTATTAACGTTGCATTTGCCACTGTTGCAAAGCCCTTTGGGATAATGTAAGCCAAACAGCTGCCATTGGTGATTAGGCAAGGTTGGGTCATAAATGTTGCAGTGAGGTGAGAGCAAACGGCAATGGTAGATGGGTAGACTTTGATGTCAAGCGACACAGTCAGAGGTTGAACAATCTGAAAATGCTGGCAAATAAATATGAATACGAAGATTGTCAATAAAAGTTAAAATATTAAAGGCATCAATACTTAGATAGGGGATAGGAGTGGGATGGGGAGGGGAGGGGTAAGGTAAGTTTGCAAGTGTTGGCTTAGGTAGGGTATTGCAAATATGTTCGCTTTCATCTTGTCCTTGTAACCAGTTCCTTCTGGGTATTTAAGAACCCTTTCCAAGCTCTTATAAGTCATGAAATGATGTTATATTGTACAAGGAAACTAAAAGTAAAACATTAAGGAAACTAAAAGTAAAACGTCAAGGAAACTAAAAGTAAAACATTTGATGGCAAAAATGTTACACTTGGAATGCTGAAGTGAAAATGCTGCATTTCGTTTTCATGATATTTAATCAAGACATACATTGGGATATCGAAAGCAATTGTTATTGCTGTCTTGATGTAATTCAATGCCTCATTCAACAAGCAGACACCAATACATTTGTGCTTGTCTCAACTAAACGCTTCGCATAATGGCCTTGATTATGGCGCGTGGCAAGTACAGAACTAATGTTGGCAACTCTCTGGTACTCTCAAAAATGTCGAAAAAACTCGGATAACCAGTGAACTTTATAGCGTTTAATATAAGATTCCAAATAACTGAATTTCTACAACATAGTTTATTTCACTGCCACACTTTCCCTAAGCTTCGTCTGTAATCTTTCAAGTTCTAATTTTACAATCAAGAGCGAAGCGCAAATTAAAGGCTTGAAATTATCAGATGATGACTTTATCAGAGGATTTCTCGTAAACATTAAACACGTAATAAGGTTAGGTTATCGTTGGGCAGCAATACTGATAGCATGGCTTAGCAAGTGGAAACGCAAACAAGTCTTATAAAATATCGGCTCAATCTGACATGGCTTCAAACAGATAACACCACAAATTCTAAGCTCAAACTCCACATAACAACGCTAAGCAGGTAAATGTAGCATCAATTTGACAGCAGGTACATGCAAATCAAAGCTTGATAATACACAAGTAACAAGTAACAAAGTAGAAAACACGGTATTCAATTATAGAAAGCAAAGCTTGTTACCTTTAGGGATGGTAGTTTGGCTTGCTGTTAGCCATGTTGTAAACTAAAGCAATGTCGAAGCAAAACTAAACAGCCGATAGTAGAAAGCCGCACAAATAAGAACTTTTCTGCAATAAGCAATGCATCGCAATGCTGCATAAATGTGTTGCCAGTTGTATTACACAATATAAGGCAATATGAAATCCGTATTATGATTGCCAATTCTCGGACTGCAGGACAAATCGCAACGAAACCTTGCGGTAATAACAACCGCTGAAACGCTGAAACTTCAAACTAAGGGAAGGGGCGAACAAAGGATTCTTTTGTGACCGTAAGCGAGCATCATTGTTCAAGGCAGAGAGATTCTGTTGTCATATGTGCAATGGAGTCGGGATTCCCCAGGAACAATGGGAAAGTACACATACGTTTACATACGGGACTGATGAGAATCAGCCAATGAAATCGCATTCCGGATGCTCAAAATGAGGAAAATGAAGAAAATGAAGGAAGGGTGGCGAGTCTAACGTAAAAACAATGGCAGGTAGATTGGCCGAACAAGCGTTTAAAATAAAACTGATAAAAAAACAACTGACTCCGCATCGGCAACTGTATTTATCGTTATTACCCACGGCACACACAGGGCTACACAACATAGGAAGACGGCATGACAATAAAATTGTAAAATATCGGCTAATGAACGCAATAGTGTAAGACAGAAACGAAACCAAACATACATCAGTGTTTGGGACTAAAATACAATCGTAGTTCCGTAGTGTTTAGTATAGAGCATTGCCGATAAAAGACGTGAGAATACTTTAAAAAAACTCACCGTGCGTTAGAAGGTGGCTGGGTTCTCGGTTGACAAGCAATGTCACTGTGTTGATGAAGACTTGCTGCCACAATTTTATTTGGCAAATTGGAAACCTTGCATGATCCTGGCAGTCTGTCCATACTGTCAAGCGCTTATTCTGAGAATTTCTGATGAATAAACCGGCAAGTTGTTAGTAGCTGTGTAGGATGAGGCGATTTAACGAGGGCCACAAGGAATCTTGATGAATGTCTTCTTGGGTATTGATGTAGGCAGTTGCTCTGAAGGAAAATAAAAACCACGCTAAATTCTCCCGCTTCATTGAAATACAAATGAACACAGCGATGTGTTGTTGATGTAATATCTACAACAGGTCTTAGGCGTTTCGAAATTCCTAGGCATTCCCCTCTTGAGCAAGTCAGGGGGAAATACGGGCAACAAATGACAATAAAAACTTGCAGTTTGTTTGAGATGATGTGCACGAATAGGGAATTTCCCTGCGTCGTGAATCATCCGTCCTAGCGGGCGTTTTTTTTCCGCGGAATCACACCGACAAATTCACAACAACAGAGATCTCTGTGAGAATTTACTAACATCCATATAAATATATATCGCAGGGCCTAAGTTGCGCGTCACTTAAACTCAAACATATATCATGTAACGTGGAATAAAATCGCGTAAAATTAAGACGAGTTATCGAGCTGATAATTGCGCTTAGGAAGGAGGAATAATGTGCAATTTTCGCAAATTAATTGATCGATTGAGGCAATGTTTTGTCTACCGCGCCAGAGACAAAAGATTCGTGCGATAAAATGTAAAATAATTAACAGGTTAGGATATCGCAGATAACTGCCTTTAACTAGCTGTAACATTTCTACAAATGGAAACCAAGTAAATTAGAATGAAGTCCGTGTTTTATAAGGGTAAAGCGAAGCAATCCGCTAAGCCTGAAAGTGCTTTATTTCTATCCTAACGCGTAAAAGATATTTGCAGGACTCAAAGGGAAGTTAAAATATGTAAGAAACAACGACAAATACCGTTTCCACGAAAACGAATGCGATAAAAAGTACATAATATAAATAGAGAAGGTATATGAAATGTTACTTACGCTTGTTCAGCCAAGTAGATATACAAATCGACAGTAAATGCAGCAATCGGCAATAAAATCAGTTGAAAGCGGCGAAACAGATTCTTGGAACTTTAGAAACCTTCGAGAAACTTCGATGCACAAAGCAACCTAAGGAGAAAAAGAACATTGATCAGTAGAATTCTGGACCTGTGGGAGGTTTCCCTGTAATGTCACTTCTACGTAGCTGGATTGCAAATTTTACAACTAACCGAAATTCGTACAGAAGGCAGCTCCTGGCTATGGCAGCACTGCACGTTTCAACATCTTGCAGGCACGTAATCAGAGTGAATTTGAGACAGAGGTGGCCAGAAGCGCCGTAAGTGAGCGATAAATTGTAGACATTTGCCATTTGCTGCAACGGCGCAAAAATGTCGATGCGCTGGTTAGGATCAGTGAATTCTCCCGTCCGCTCTATTCACCATGTCTCTTACTGGTCGCTTAATGATTGGTCGCTGCCTATGACATCACACGATTTGCTACCTCATATAAAAAGCGCTCGATGACAAAAATAAAGTTAAAATTGACTCCAAAAAATCGAAGCCGACCTCAAACAAGCAGCGACGAAGAAATTGGTTAAAAATTCTATCAAGAAAATTTAACTTAACAAAGAATGGGTGACGGACCTACGAGCCAGCCCCGTACAGGCGGACCAAAAAGTAAGTAACATGTTCTTCTTTATATGTATAAAGAGTCCTTTGGGAATTTTCAGATTAAACCGAAGCATCGCCATGTTGTATTTCATGGCAACGCGCATTTGCGGTAACCAAAAGTGAGCAAATCCTATCCTTTTACGGTCAGAAAAACATGGATCTGGCAATGATGACCCTGATAACCAGATAAGAACCTGTCCTCCAAGACTTAGTAAGTGATTTTAAAGCTCGTCGTTTTAAAACAAGACAGAATAAACGGCGCATCGGCATATTTCAATTCAAGTTGAAGCGTCAAAGCAAGATGGCGCTATCTGCTCTGCTTACCTCCATGGAGTGCGAAATCGTCGTTCATCGCCTAAAATATTTCCAGCAAAATTCTTCCATAACCCGATGATTTATTTGGGATTTAAGTTTCATACTTTGCTGAGGTTTCCGAATTTCAGTTGCTCTCGACTTTTGTCTGCAAAATAAAATAAAATTGCACGTAAAATCCCGATCCATAATTTCAATAAATTTAATAAATAAAATGAAAGAGCAAGAAAAACCGAGTTATAAGGTATTTTGGCGATTTGAGTTGGGGAAAAACATTGAATCTAATGTAATCAAACAAATTTTGCAAGGGTAAATTACTGGGTTAAAATGAAAGCGAAACAAAATCAACTTAGGCGCGCAAAACAACTCGAGGGCATTACCAATCCCGCGCGTAATAGTAATACCGCGCGAAGTACTAGTTCCAGGCGACGTTTAAATTCCGCGCGCAAAGATAATCCCGCCAAAATTGCATGCGATATTAAATTCCGCGCGTAATGGCAACTCCCCGCGAACGCTTATTCAAAACAATAAAACCCTTTTAACTTAACAATGACTGCTGTATTTATTGTAAAGGTGGGGTTCTTGATTTTCTCTCAAGAAACATAACTAAATAATCATGTTCTCCTCAAAAGCACAGTAGCAATAATAATGAAAAAGTAACTGCATGAGAAAAATTTGCTTAAGCGTTTCTGAATTGACTTGAGCAGGATACTACATCAGAAATGTTAGACCTACTTATTCTATTAAGGGAAAACAGAACATAAAAAAAAACACAAAAGAAATAAAACATAAAAAACCGAGGAAAATGGAGCTTTAAACGTAAAACAATCAAACTGGAGCAGTGTCTAAAATCAAAATGAAAAATAATGCTTCTTTAATAATAAAAGATTATCAATACGAAAAGGCAAAGCGACGAAATCCCTGCAAGAGAGACAAATGCCAAGCATTAGTCCTTGAAGATATCAAACATGAAATTTGCGTTAAAGGAAAGAAAATTGAAAGAGCTAACACTTTGATGGCGTACGTTTGGATGACATATCATCACCATCATCACCATTAGACTCGCTACATTGCGTCCCTGTGCCTCGCTCGTTTTGCTCGCTCGTTTCATTGTGTTGAGCGAGTTACGAGCGAGGCACTGGGACGTAATGTAGTGAGCCTACATCACCATCGCATACTTCTATTAAAGCAAGTTATTTATGGCTGCAACACTGCAGATCAGGACCTGTTATTTATTAAAGCAATGTCAAAAAAGCTACTTATAAATATAATGTATTATGTAATAGCAATGTACTATAAGTTATAGGTTAGAAGTGATACATAAAGGCAATGTAATCTGACTTGGGATAGCCGCATAACCACTGAAGCTGGTTACAACGAAACGCAAGCATTTGTCAAGAAGTTAAAAAAATGATGGCTCTCTTCAATTTACAGAAGCAGTTGGCAAAGTCACTTATTCTTTCAAGAATAGACCAGACAATGGGGGCTTTGTCTACAGTCTACACCCCCTTTACTGTTGCACACCAGAACATGATACATAAAGTGTACAAATTATCGCTGCATCTTTTGTAACCCGCAATTACGTAAGGGATTTGAAACCGACTTTGGCAATGAAATGAACACAATAAACAAAGTCAGTCCTGCTAACTTAGTTCCTTGTGTTCTTGTAAAGGTACAAGAGCATCACAAGAAACTAAGCCACGTGAAGTCAACATGGAAAACGAGAAGCAAGAGCGCTAGACCCTAAAAAAAAGTTTCGTACAGAGCTTCAATCAAGCATTGTAAAATCCAAAGGGAACCTGGAACTTCCATCATCATTATTATCATTAAATAATGCCAGATAATAATGCCAGATCATCTATTTGCAGCAAAGAGAGGCAAAAAAGGTATACAAAAGAAAGGTAAACAAAAGAGAGGCAGAAAAGGTATACAAAAGAGAGGCAGAAAAGGTATACAAAAGAGAGGCAGAAAAGGTAAACAACAACATTTGGCACAAATCAAAAATACAAAGACAAAAATACACAATCCGTTCAAATCAAAATTAAAAGCAATAACAGGAAAATGAAAAACAAAATTTGTGCAAAAAATCGAAAAGAGACGTGGCAAAATAAAAACGTCACCTTACAATAAGTAGAAAAGAGGTGGACAAAGAACTTCTGGTAAAACTATTATGTTGATGGGAATCATGTTCAGCTCACAGTTCACACTTTGGTCACAAGAACATTTGGCAAATCTGAAATACTAACATGCTAATCTATTAATCTAGAAATTGAAAGTTACAATCACCATGATAACCTGTTGCCATCTGAGGTGTTTTGTTGAAATATATCTTTTATTACTTTTAGAGGATGACGGAGGGTGCATCATCCTATAAATTAGGTTTGTTTCAATTATAGCAAGCTTGCATTTATAACTTGAACGACTGCCGTTTACAATAATATATATAAGTTGTTCAAGTCTTATGGCTTTCATGTTGGCACCTCGTGATTATCTTTGTTCTTTGTTCATGTAATCTTGCTGTCATGTAATGTTCTAGTTTCAAATACAAGTTATTTTTTTCTAAGGCATTTTTCTAAATAATTGCCAGCAGTACTCTAGAAATTCACTGTGATAACCTATTGATAATTTGAAATTTTTGTTAGAATATATCTTTCATTATTTTTTAGAGGAAAACGAATGTCACTGCGTCATATCATAAATAGAAGAAGTTGGTTGAAGTATGCAAAACAAGAAGAACTTTTCAGACATTCTTCTTGCAACTTTTTTTTACATTTTTTTGCCTGATGTATACCTTCACCTTCCCTAGATTTTTAAACTTTTACTTTTTCTGAAACACATGGAAATAATAAGGTAGATAACCTGACCTATGATGATTGGTGTGTCTTCTATTCCATGATATAGGAAAAAACAAGTTGCTTTTGCGAGTGCTTGGCAAGGTGGCAATACTTAATCATTGCATACGGCCGGTTTTCTATTTGAATAAAATTTTCTTAGCCTGACTCGTTGGTTTCACTAACAATTAGGACCTTGGGCCTAAGCAACGCCCACTTTTAGCAGCAAAATATTTATTTCCACTCAAGAAATGCGGAATAAAGAACTTTAAGTGGAAAATATACCTTACCCTTGGCGAAAAATACGTACTGGACATCTGAAAACATTCTCGTGAACTTTCAGCGAATTAACGCAAAAATTGTTGAGAGACATCAAGACCGCCATGACATTCACGACAACCAAAGAAGAAACAACATGCAAGTGCGTAAAAAGTGCAGTGGCAAGCAAGTTTTTACGACGCGAAACCGAGGCTGTGTGAATCATCTCCAAAAGGGGATTTTTTGGGGGGACATTTTTGTGAGTAATTCATAATTCCCCAATAAGTTGAGTCATATTTAAGGGAAATTTGTAACAACTTACCGCCATGATATTCTGCCAACGTAATATTTCCCCACCCAGGTCAGGTCGTGGCAATACCACTCTCTACCTGAGAACGAAAAGATCAACATGAAGAGAGAGAGAGAGAAGTCACAAAACAATATGTCAATGGATTGTTAATGAAATAATATTATATTCATCTCTGAACAAAACGGAAATCATGCCTGCAAAATAATTAAAAAGTATACCTCTGAAGGAATTAATAAGCAGGCAAATATGTATCTCAAAAATATTAGTAATTTATTAATAAAAATATAAATATAGATATTAAAATGCGTACAATTAGCTTTTCAAGGTCACACGAAAGTACAAACCAGAAACAAAATTTAATCATTAAACATGTCTCTTAAACTCTGAAATATTTCAATAAGATTCTTCAATCCATACAAATAATTGAGATCAATAGATTGGTTGTTCATCCCAAAATATGTGTGAGGGAAATCAATCATTCGAACTACAACATCTTCTCCACAGGGACTGGATTCATCAAGCAATGATTTCTGTAATTCATAATTAGTTTGTTGACCATCAAAGGCAATGAAGATTGAACTACTGTAAAACTTCACGTTTTTCTGATGAGAAAACCAGTGTAGAAGGTCCTGCAATTTCTTTATGATTGTGTCAACAAGATGCAAACGGGCAGGAACATTTGGCAAGTCGAAAAAATAAAGCATATCTGAATAAAAAACAAGGTTCAATGCAATAAGTATTCAAAAATGTCCAAATTAACTGTTCATACAGGAGAATTACATGAAATATCCAGGCATTGTAAATCATTGAATGAGCCCCCAAATCTGAATAATAAGCCCCCTCAAATAAGCCCCAATCCAGGTAATCATTTGCAAGAATATCGAGTCCAACTATCAAAGCCTTGAAGTTGTTTATTGCAAATAACAGCAAGTTTCAACTAATAATTTTATTAATTAACTGCGTACTTAGCATTGAACATAAAATTGATTTTTTTGCAACATAAACCCCAGAGGCTAATTCAAAGAGTTGCGGTATCATAAGTTAAGCAATTAGTGTTTGGAAAATTGCCTAATGACACAATCCATCCTTGTTTCAAGACCACCTCATTGCAATGGAATATTTTAGTACTCATTGCCCTAAAGTATTGTTACATCAAAATTCAATTCGGCTCAAACAAAGGCAACAGGTTATTTCAAGCTGATTGCTATGTAGTTTTACATTTGAATTGCATGGACACATGACATACTTGATATGATGTCATCAGGTGCCAATTTCTTGCAGAAGGCTTTGTCATAGAATTCGGTTTTACCAGCTGATACTCTGAACGACTAAAATAAAAGCAAAAATTATCCATTATTCCAAACATGATAACTTAAAAAAGATTAGTTTAACCTCAACATATTACAGGTGCCAATTTATATTTCCCCTGGCCATACAATGCATCAACATTAAATGGTTGTTATTAGTATGTCTTTGACTAATAACATCATACCATACCTTGTACCCAAGAATTCTAAATCCAAGATGGGTTTGGTACTGATACTTGGCAGCTTCTCGCTTTACTTTTCCTGCATCAGCAAATGGATCTGAAGTTGTCCTCCCTATTTTTATATCCATTATGGAAGGTTTTGCAAAACCAGAAAGAAGGTTTTCCAGCTCTATATAACGCACTGTAAACTGTTAAGAAATCTCAAAAAATGAAAGGATTACATTTAACATTAAAGTCATTGCAAGTTGACTCAGAAGTATGTGTAGACCTTCAAAAGTTATGGCCTCCAAGTTAAAAACACTTCCTCTGCCAATGCAGTAAACGTTATGCATAATTCATCAATATTTAGGTGCTCATTTCCTGTAGTGCAAGGAGTCAATAGCAACAGCAGGGGGGAACTCACCGACTTTCACGACAGGGGGTGATCATGTTCATATTTTGGGTCAGAAATTCAGAACAGGTGAACATATTTGGAGTTTAATATTTTGAGGATTGAAAAGATATTTAGGGTTCAAAACTGATGGAAAGTCAGCATAATTAAGGTCTGAGCTAAAAATAACTACTCATAGTCTTGAATTTGGGGTTAGTCTGACGTTGGTTGACATATTTGGGGAGGGGGTGAAAATGGCCTGATGTGATCACCTCCATTATACAAGTCAATAAACTCCCACCTGGGATAACAACTAGAAGTTTCTTTAAAAGGATACACTTCTCTCCATTGTAATCCAGCTCAAGGAGACCATAGTATTTCGGAAGAAAGTGTTTCAAAAATTCAAAATCCCCATTATCAGCTTTCTTGTCAAATACTTTTTCAAAGAATGCAGTCTCTGTTATTCCAGTCAGCTTGGTAGTATCAACCATTTTCAGGACATGATCATTCTTATCCAAAAGAAAGCCTAAAACAAGGGTTTGATTTTAACTGAGAAATATCAAGATGAGAGTTGCAAAACATTCTGGAAAAATGTTCTTGTTGGCGAAAAGTGAAAGTTATTCTTGTGAAAGAAGTTCTTAGTCAAAGGTACTCTGAATTGGCAAGTAACATCATAATTCTTTTATTATTTTACTAAAAATGAACATGCTAAATAGAAAGTTTCATCATTTTTCACCCCAAGTTTTGATTCTCTTACATGGTCTTACAATTTAACTCACATGGTATACTCTTGAACTCCAAATGACCAGCAACTTGGTTGTTGAATGTTTTCAGTCCTCCAATTGGTGGTGGTAACTTGGCAGTTGAACTAAATGCAGTTGCTTTTGTCGTTTCCATTAATATTTATAAAATGAGTATCTACATGAATAAAAATTATATAGGAATGATCAGTGAACTATAGATCAATCACGCATAACAGTTCCAAATCAAATATAGCTCTAAAAATGACGCACAGGTTTTTGTGGCCATGATAAATATATTTATTATCTGTATCGATATCAAGAAAAGAAACTAAGTCAAAACAAATCAAAATGGCCTTTGGTTTTGTTCAAATAAAAAGAACAACCATGTGTGTTATAAAATGCTACCTTTACAGCTCCCGCTCGGCAATTAATTCTCAAACTGCAAACTGCACTCAAAACCAGAAAGCCAGAGAAATACATTCCAAGAAGAAGCAACCTTTGGACGTGAATTGCAAAGTCAGGAAGAAGGAGAATCCAACAAACAAACAACAGCACAGGTCAGCGGTCAACCCGACCACACAAATGTGGGCGTGCATGTGCAGCAACATATACATGCCACTGCGCAGGAAAATCTATGACGTATTGATATGCACAATGAAAGAACATCAGAGCCTGTAGCTGAAGACATTTCACAGCGATTTTGTCAAATTTTGGTACCTTCGTTTTGATCATGTCTCAAGAAAAGGAGAAGCTTCACAATAGTCATTGTCCCAGAAACACTACGATTTCTGGTACAGGTTCAATGTCGCGTGTTCAAAAATTCCACTCAAGAGCAATGGTTTTGCGATTACGTCATTTTGGGGCATCTTAATTTTAGCAGGGAATGCGGGCCAAGCTTCTCAAACGATGACACATTGTGGCTTCATTTTCATTGAGAATGGTAAATATTCTATTCTAAATACAACTGCATAACTAAGCTGTCATATGCGTTTTAAAATCGGAACATATATACATTCAATAATATCACATTCACAGCTGAGTCAAAGTACTAAACGTCCTTCTTAAAATAAAATGAATAAAATGTCTTCCATGCAAATGATATCCACAACGACTGTTCGACAAGTGCAAAATCTGCAAAAATATACGAATTAAAATTAGATTGGAAAATGTAAATATAAAAAGTATTTATAGAAATTAAGAATTCGATTTAAAAAGCAAAGAAAATATAAATGTAAAAATGCATTATCACAATTCCCTGAGTAAGCCCTCCCCTCAAATAAGCCCTCACCAGATAATCATTTGCAAAGATATTGAGCCCAAGTGTCAAGACATTGCAGTTGTATGGTGAATGCATTGGAAATAGCAGCAAGTTTAAACCAATAACCTAATGGGTTGACGGGCATAGTATAGATTTTATAGAACTTAACAACGAGAAAAAATCCAGCTAATATTTTGTTTTTTCAAATAAGCTCCCGGGAGCTATTAAGAGATTTAAGGTACAAATGGAAATAGCTGTATTACCTTTATCTATCTTTTCTTATTTCTTTATTTCTATAATCTTTATCCTTTCGATCCCTGTCACTTGATCTTATTGCATCTTTACCACTCTCAGCCTCCCTCCCATCAGTACTCACGTCTTTCGCACGCGAGCGAGGCCTGTCCTTTCCGTAATTCCGCTGGTCATGCGTGCGATCTCTTTTATCCGGCGATCTGCTATTCTCTGGTGACTTCACTCGAGATTTGTCACTCCCACCTTTCTCATCTATCGCAAAATTAAACTTTAAATTTAAATTAAAATCAAAAGCAATATCATAGCAACAGACTGCATATTCGTATAGATTCCATGCCAAGTACCGTAATGCTTCGCTTAAACGCCCCCTCAAATAGAAGCCCCCTAATATCGCTTAGTCGAAGCATTACGGTAAATCTAATCACGTCTATGTACCGCCAACGGCATTTGCTATAGCTTAGAAATACCTTTCGGTTTGCCTCTATCTTGTCTTGCCACTGGAGGTCTATACACAGCCATTGATGGTCTTTCCTTCAAAAACATAAAACAAAACACTTAGCTTCAATGTTGAGCAATGTTCATATCTCAGATATACACGATGCATCATTAAATGTTATATATTCACAGCAATAACTAAAACACCAATGTCATATAATTTTACAATGATTAGTAGCTTGATATATTGACCTTAATACTGTACATCCTCGAATTGATCTCCCCTAAAAAGAACCCCTGGGAATAAGCCCCCCTAAAAGCCCCCAGGGGGCTAATTCAACTGTACATAAATAAATGAATAGCAGCATACCCTGTTTTTGGTTCGTCTTTCCGAGTCTTCATTCTGCTCACGGGCTCTGTTCCTATCTTTGTTTTTAGTTGCTGCTTCAGGTGCATTCTTTTCTTCACTCTTTCTCTCATCTTTAGCAGTCACAGTCTTGCCAAATGCAATAATACTCGGATCTTCGGCTTCGATTGACTGCCTCCTAACTTTCTTCTCGTCGTCTCTTACGATGCCAGCCCTAGATTGCTTTTCTATGAAGAAAAACAATAAACAAATTAGTCGATTTAGCAACACTGCATTGCCGCGAGATAATGTGGCTTCGTTCTCACAGCATAATGTGCAAAGTCTGTCAGAGGATGGCTTCAAAGAGAAATGCTTGAAACATTGCAGAAAACAGCCGAATAACTGCATATGTAGCAAAGAATATCTCCAAATACAGTAAACGCCGGCAGCATAAAAACCTGTGAATTCTGCATCCACCCTATTGTTCAAATACAATAGCCTATTGTCTCTTCTATTGTTTTGAGCAGGGTTTTCAGCCTGGAAGGTTCTTAAATCCCTGGTTCTTATATGCGGGTGTTTGCTGCATTGCTAACAATAGTTGATGTATAAAAGAAGAACAGATGGTATAGCTGGATGGTTTACTCTGATCGTCAGCTTTAGATGTTGACTCTTCATTGTACTTTCTTCTGTCTTTATCTTTTCTTTCGTCTTTATATCTTCTTTCATCTCGCTTTGCAAACCTATCATCATTACTCTTTGACGTGTCTGACCTCGCACTTGTTGCTCGATCCTGATTGTCTTTCCTCGAGTCCCTTCTCGCTTCCTTCAATAATAAATTAAAATCAACAATAAAAGTCTAACAACTGCTTTAGGTGATATAAAGAGTGCAAGTAAATGAAGCAATGCCTTAGTCGATGTAAAGCGCAGAGAAACAAATGTTTTATGAAAAATGTTACACACCTTCATATCTCTGACTTCGTTGTCATATTTATTCTTCCTTGCAGATGCACCCTGCAAAAGAGTATGATGCATGAAGGGTGATGTGTGATGCATGATGCATGATGCGTGAAATATGATGCATGATGTATGATGCATGATGCATGATGTATGATGTATGATGTATGATGTATGATGTATGATGTATGATGTATGATGTATGATGTATGATGCATGATGTAAGATGCATGATGTATGATGCATGATACATGATACATGATGTATGATGCATGATACATGATACAAGATGTATGATGCATGATGTATGATGCATGATGTGCAAAATATGATGCGTGATGTATAATATATGATATATGATACATTAGTAATGATACATGATGCGTGATGCATAATGTATAATGCATGATGCATGATGCATGACGTGTGATATATGATGTGTGATGCATGATGTATGATGCGTAAAATACGATGCAATGCATGATGTATGATGGATTTTATCAGTGGCATTCTAACCAACTTCAAATAAGAATTATGTAAAAATATAAAACAAAAAAGCATCTCTTACTCTCTTGTCCTTTCGTTCGTCCTTTCTTCTACTTTCTTGGCTTTTCCTGTCCTGAGAGGCTTTTGATCCTCTACTGGATAAGATAAACAGATCAAGACTTGATGGTTCCTTTCTGAATTGCGTTGGCCAAAATTCCCGAGGTTACGCTTGTTTTTCAAGCAACAAAACAACCGCGAAGGAGGTTTAAGACAATTGTGGAGGGAAGAAATTTAAGATAAAACGGGCTTGAAGGAACTTAGCCATTCAAATGTCATATCTAGGATACGTTTCAATACAAGCCCAAGCCCAACTGATGTGGTGTGCAAGCAAGCAACTTACGCTTCTGATCTGTCTTTCCTTGTCTCTTTTGAGCTTGATTTCTGGTCAGTTTTTGAGCCCTTGAAAGCAATGCAGATCAATTATATATTGTCACTTACCGTAAATCCTCGAATAAGCCCCCACCTCCGAATAAGCCCTCCTCTCGAATAAGCCCCCATCCTGATAATCATTTGCAAGGATATTGAGCCAAAGTTTCCAGACATTGAAGTTGTTTAGTGAATGTATTGCAAATAAGAGCAAGTTTAAACCAATAACTTTATTGATTGACTGCATCGTATAGCTTTTATTTAGCTTAATATTGAACAATTATCCAGCTAAAATTTCGTTTTTGCAAATAAGCCCCCGGGGACTTATTCGAGGATTTACGGTACCTTGCGAGAGTAAATAGTCAGAGTAATAGCAAATCGATTCCATGCCAAATCATCACAGAAAAATAATATATTAATATATTAGTGATAAATGATAATAATACCTTTGAGCCATCCTTATCTCGCTTCAGCTTCCTATCATTCTCAAGCTTTAAAAAAACATAAAAAATCATCAAAAATGTCATCAAATCTTTGAAAATGATATGCAATAATTTCAACAAAGATATCAAAATGCCAACCATTGCCATCGATATCTGTCTACTCTGATTTCTCTGTGCTCTTTTCTTATTCAAAAATTCCACAAGTGGACTTTTGTCTGCTGTAGCTATCAAAACAAATAAATTTTAAAGTTACATTGGCTTCAAGTACTATCTTAATCAGACCATCATGGCCAATTATATGTAATTAAATATCTTTACCAGAAATCCTCAAACTTAAACCTTGGTTTGTTTGAAGAGGGCTTGTTCAAGGGGACTACTCTTTTGAGAGTGGGGAGGGGGAATTCATGGAGTTACAATAAAACAGACTCCCCATTAAAAAAGCATCTAAGTTTAATTAACCATTCTCTCAGACTGCTCAATTATACAATTTAACTAGGCTCAACAAACTACAACGGGGGACAAAATTCTTGGGATAATAACGATTTTTGCAAGTTTTCCACACATCCTTCATCCCTCTTCTCCCCCAAAAATGTTGTTTCTAGAAACAATTATACACAATATCGAAGAAAATTTATTTGCACTGCAATCAAAAAAGGCAAGAGAAGACAACATTGCTTTTAGAGGATTGTAGGATAAAATGGTGCAATCAGGGGATAAATTTACAGGAAGATAGAATTTTCATCAAACATATCCAAGTGTCCCAAAGACCTTTGTCCCCTACTTCACGTATCACAAGATATATTTCTTACTCCCTTCAAGGTTCGCAGCAATAGAAATTCTCACCAGTTTCATCTTAGTAAATGCGTACCTTTATCGGCTTTTAGAGATTCCATTGCCTCCAGATAAACCTCTGCACTAGGTAGAGGCTCAACTCTTTTGTCCAGATTCTCCATAAATGTCTCGTAATCAGGATCTGTAAAGAAAATGCAGAATTTTGCATTTTGAGTTTCCATGTAATTTCCAAATAGCATAAACAAATCAATTGATATACATTTTTATGTAGCAGCGACGATGATACAAACCTTTGAAAATTGTCCCACATTTTGGATCTTTTCGTCTTTTGTTTTCCTTTGGAAGTCCTTGGAAAGGAGCCAATTCCACAACTATACTATGTTCGCGGCCTTGACATGAAAAGACAAATGACTCTCATCTCAAAACGTGAACACATAACACGAGAATTATGAACGTCTAAACCCATATATAACACATACATAACAATAAAGTGAGCACGTGAACAAACCTTTTCCATCACTGAAAATGTATCCATCATATGAATTGCGAAATTGCAATGCATTTGCAAAGCTGTTAAAGTTTATGTACGCTCTTGAGAAAACATGAGGAGCAAGGCTGCAACAAAACAAAACTTATTACCATCAAAAGTAACATCATCATCATCATAACAACAAATTGCCCCCTTGAAAAGTATCCTGCCAGTGGCATGGCACCAAATACCTGTAATCTGGTGGCACAAGTCGCATGTAATCATACTCCGGCATTCCATCAAGTTCTTCTTTCAAAGTGTTTTCGGTCAGTAAAGGTGGCAATCTTCTAACTACAACCTGAAATAATGCAAACGATAAACTTGGCATAACAACATATCAAAACATCAAACTAATTCAAAAATAGATATTCATCACTGTCTTTGGTGGCACTGGCAGGCAGAGGCAGGGTGGAAAGGAAGTTACAAATATTATGCAACAAAGGAGGCAGGTGCAGAAAAACTGGTGATAGATACATAGATACAAAACAAGAAGAAAGAGATAGATTATTGATGAGAGACAATCCAAAATTGTACCTTGGTTGGAAGACTTTCCCTGTCTTTCTTTCTAGACTTCGTTTGTTGAACAGATGAGTCGGACTTACCCATCGCCATTTAAACCTTTGTCTCACCCAGAAAGGATTTATGTTATAATATATGAACAACTGAAATAAAAAAATGCCCAAAACAAAACAAGCCACTTGATGCAACTGAGTGCTTTACTCCTGTGCAGCAAAGCATCTTATAATGGTGCATGTTAAAGTTCATATACTCAGATGAGTGAGGAGAATTCATGTTATGCATGAATTTATTATTTATCGTTTACAATACAATGTCTAAAGGTAACAATTCCCATTCTTACCAAAATCGATGCATATTTGTTAGTGGATTGCACCATAACGTTACAGAGGAAATTCTATGGGAGCTATTTTTACAGGTATTTGATGTCTTTGTGGCACTAGGCCAGGCCAGGCCAGGCCAGAGGAGATTGTTTTCTTTCGAACATATATCTATATCCTGTCCCTTCTCTCGACACAGTTAGTTTCGTATTGATAATTAAAATTGTTTATTCCAGGCAGGTCCACTTGATAATGTCCGAATACCGAAAGATAAAGATACCGGAAAAATACGAACATTTGGCTTTATAGTTTATCAAGACGAATGCTCAGTTGCATATGCTTGTGAACTTTTTGACTCATTAAAACTATTTGGACGACCACTTAATTGCAAGCCTCAGCAACAAAACGGCCAGAAAAGCACCCAGTATTCTCCTCATACCGACATAAACACCAGTTTGAAGGGAGAGAAGCATTATGGAGACCATGGAAGATATGATTCACCAAGAAGGATTTACGATTCTCCAATAAACAATCAAGATTCTTATGGTCGTTATCAGATTGCTGCTCCATTAATGCAAAGACCATTGCTAAACACTCCTCCTTTTCCAAGTCCTTTGCTATCTCATAAAATGAACCATGACAATTTTCGAGAGCCAATGTTTGATAGTAATGTACACGGCCCCATGCGACGGCATTCTGCCATGTATGACAGAAATCCTGCTGCTTCCAGAATGTACAGAAGACAACAAACTCATCCATATTAAATTATAATTTTGAAAACATTCTTTTTTATTGCTATAATTTCTTCACAAAGCTTTCAACAAGGTTCTTACTAATTTTATTTTAGCTCTTCTTGCTTTAGTGTCATTATTGTAAAGGTGTAAATTGTTTTATTATAGAAAGTAATAGTTTATTTAGCTATGATTTTACCTTTTTAACAACCTGTTGCAAAATAATTGATTTCAGTTTAAATTAAAATCATTTTGTGTTACAAATTGACTCTCTCTCTATCAGCCTTCCAGAACTTGCAAAGACAAATGTGTCCAATTGACTAATGTGATTATTGCTGCCCAAAAGCAGTTGCTCCTATAATTTAGCTTAAATAACACTGCAAACATGTAAATACATGTGAATCTAGCACTTATTATGCTGTAGACAAGTGTCATATCATAAAATAACATAAAATTTGCATCTTAAAATGTTTATTAGGCAGTGTGTGGGAATTACATTTGTTCATAATAACAACAATTAAATCAAATTTCTGAACAACTGAGAATTCATCTTTGTTAGTTTCCTGCACGCAAGAATCTTTATTTATTTTACAATGCATTTGATTCGTCGTATTGTTGTCGTTCTGATTTTATTCCTGATATTATAACATTGTTCTTTTATTTTTCTCGAAATTGTGGTAACAAAAATCTCGTAACTCATGTTTTGTAAAAATATTTAGACTTAAATCCATTTCCTGATGAAATTTATTTCTACTTTGCCGCTGTAACAGGTTTCTCTAGTTGCTACGGCAAAACATTATTGCGGTTAGTGGCATTTTCAGTCAACTCAAAATGTCCACCGCATTTAGCTGGTGGCTATGAATCATTAACTATATTAATCATATTCTCAGTCTTTAAAAATTCATCGTCTTATTATAGCTGATACAGACTATTGTGTCAAGGTTGTATATTCCTACTAGCATCAACGTATTCAACAAAGTTCTCGACGTGTGTCGTTCAAGACTACAATCGCTTTTCTCGAGTTTGCCTTTTTGAAAGAATTAGAGAAATTGGACAAAGTTTTATTCACATTTCACAGCTGACAAAAACTGGTGAGTTTGATTTGAGCTTCGGTTTTGCGCGTTATTTCCACGAAACATTGTTGATATTTCATTAGTTTACAGTTTTGGGAAATTAATTTTGTGAAAGAGCTGCTTTCATTCGTGTTTCTGAGTTGGTTATAGCGAAGAGAGGAGGGAAGAAAGCTAGATTAAATAACAGGCAAATTTATATAGCGTTGATGAAATTATGCCAGAGACAAGCATGTGACAAGAACAAGTTATATTTCGGTGGAATCTATTTTTGCGTAACAAAACAAAACAAAGAGACGTAGGTACATTCTAATACAAATGTGTCACGTAAAGCTTGAAAACAAGGCAAAGATAACCTTCAATCACAAAATTTAAAATATATGCATAGAAAAATAATGTATCAACAATTGTTGCTAATTAGTTAAAACTCAAATTTAAAATCTATACTATTAATAATTCCTACAATATCCATTTGCCTCAACGAACTGATGTTTCAGCGTCGGCCATTTAATAATTAATTTACGATAATTTCATATTCGGCGAATTCATTTTATTTTTATGCATTGCTGGTTGCTGGCAAACATGTCAAAAATATATACCAAAATATATTTATTTATATCTTTTATTTTTATATGCTAAAAGTGCATACTTGTAGCAAGTTGGATGAATCTTGTGGAACGAGTTTTGGGAGAGTTTTACTTCACATTTGCAGCATTTTTTTACCACAACAGCACAACACAAAAGTGACTTTCGCGATATTATTCTGAGATGCACTCATCAAACTCGTGTTTTTGTTGTGTTTCAGTTTATAAAATGTAAAACTTGTAACTTTGTAACTCAATGGCAACAGGGTAATTTCGCATGCCCTGAGAATAACTTAAGAATATTTTCAGTCGGGCTCAAAGTCAAAGTGTTTTAAAAATACAAAGTTCAATAAAAAGTTGGGTATTCTTATAAAATGGAAGTGTAGTGAGCGAAATATCTTTGAAACTATGACAAAACCCATCTCAAATTTCTTAGGAGCACGTATCAGTAAGAATAGACTATGACATTACCATTAACACATCAGTATATCATATGTATTACATAGTTGTTTGTTGACTGATTAAACCAAAACATAAATAAGAAGTGATAATAATGACATTAGAGTTGAAATGATCGATAGAAAGCTCGATTAAAAAGCTTACGATCGTTATTAAATTAAACAGATATAATAATCAATGTTGATCGAAACATGTCTTTACAAAAGTGCTCGCAAAATTGAACAGTGTTGTCATAAAATAACAATATGATCATATGACCTCTTTGTTCGACGAACAAAATAAAATAGCCTAAATTGATCAAGAAAAAAACAATTGAAAATTCATCAAAGCTTTTGAACAAGGTAGAGCCCTTGGGAGTGCTTGTAAGATGTCTTAAGTATGATCCAGTTGATGTTGGAGTTGTTAATCCATTTGAGACACGGTCACCCCTTTGCCCCCTTGACCCCGCTTCCCTAGACGTTATCCTATCACGATTCTCTGACATTTCGCTATAGAAATGGCGCATTGAGCTTCTTTGCTGGGCTTTACAATGAGATTACATTCGAGCCACAACTCATCAGGTCACAGGACTCTTCCAATCTGTTCATTTGCATAGTAATGATGCTTTAATCTTCTTTACAACATTTCAGCTGTTTATTAGTCTATCTATCAGCCATGCTGTTAATGTGAACAATAAATTACACTACACAGTCCGTGATTAAACATATTTAAATACACTGACAAATACACCTACACGTTTTTTTTATAAGAAACCACTTTATAAGAAACTTACTAGTAGAATTTGTGCTAAATTACAATAGATTCCTTTGCTTTATTGTTTTCCTTAACAATAGAAAACAATAAAAAATTTAAGAAACTCTTACTAGTATGGCTTGAGCTAGGTTTCTTATAAAATAAAAACGTGTCAAACTAACAAAAAGTAAAACTTCGGGAACTACATAAAGCATCATCATAAACTGCTTTTATTACAAAATGATCACGGTCAATAAAGAACTCTCTATTCCAAAATTACTAAGTAAATTCAGAAAAATAAACACTTTGCACTTTGCTTGAAGCATGACACAACCCACATCTGACACCAAAACGTGGCTTAATTAAACATGGAGGTCTGGCACTAACCATTACGTAATCATTACATTATTGAGGAGTAAATGTTTTCACTAGGCTTTTAAACTGTCAACTGTTTCTACATTAAAGCCGAAAACTTTCGGACTTAAAAATTTCGGACAAAATACTTCGGACAAGAAACTTTCGGACGCTTTTTCTAGAATTTCGGACAAAAAACTTTCGGACCAGGGAAATTTCCGAACAAAGCTAAAATCGATCAAGTTTGATATCGTATTTAGTCTGGATCTTGAAAAGGGTTCTCTGGCTCCAACTCAATGTTCAATGCGTTATTTTTCCCTGTCATTGAAAGCCTTTTCTGATGATTTCAGGGCTGTTTCGCAAAGGGTCGTACAACCAAGTCAATCAACGTGAATGAAGAAGTTTCATCGTAAAAATCTTTCGTGAAACTTCAACGGAATAGACTTTAATTCCAAAATTGATCTGGTCTTTCAATTTCCACAATTGATCTTTCAATTCCACAAATCTTCAAACTTTGATTTTAGAAAAATTTTGTCGGACCATTGACAGTAGGATCCAGTGTTAATTTGATGTGTTAAATTTGCTGGCACAAACATACTGACACAGTAGTTGTCAGGGGCGGCACCAGCCCTCAAAAAGTGGGAGGACAGGGAAAAATTTTTAGTACCACGCCCATTTTTATGGAAGCCACGCCCATTAAAAAAATGGAGTTTTTGTAAGGTTTTTATCGATGAATCTTTTTCGTTGCTCCAAGTGTTTGATGTGTATGTCACATTAAAGCCTTCTGGAAATCTGTCCTCTTGTGGAAGACAACGAATTGTGTTCCCCTCGTAGATCAGTTGCGTTGCCAAAAATCCCAGCTCAACGTTTAAAACCTTACGTTGCTCAAACAATGTGCCCCTTGGGCTTGATTGGCCTCTGATTGAAAATGATGAACATAAAGGACGGAAAAAACAAAAATGCTGAAGATAAATGCTAAAAGCGTGAAATTATATGAGTAGATGATTAACCTTGGTGAACATTGACCATTTCTGTGTGTATTTCTGTGTCTTCCGAAAAAACAAACTTTCGGTCAATAAAACTTTCGGACAGCAAGTAATTTCGGACAATTAAATTTTCGGACACAATTTTGTCCGAATGTTTGATCGTCCGAAAGTTTTCGGTTTTAATGTAGTTTCACTTAGGGTAGGCATGGAAAAAGATGAAACCCACCCAAACTTATAGTTCCTAGCTTCACGTTTAAGGGTCGCATATACAATTGGTTATTAAAACCGTTTCGGTTGGAGTAGTTTCGTAATCAAATGAAGAAGCAAATTTTTATCCATAATTGAGGAGAATCTAAAACATTTTTCAAGACGTTTGTGTAGCTTTATTTATCAGTTATTGCCAAGAATTTTCTAATCCTTGTTGGGGGATGGAGGATGGAGGTATATCTTAGTGAAGCATATTCGAAACATTGTCATGATGAAGAAATCATAGAGTGTTAACCTTGCCTTGATCAACAAATCCAATAGGCAAGCAGTGTAGTTGCAACAGGTCACCTTTGGGTCGCCACCTGTAAATTTTAACAAGGACAAAACCATCCTTTCTCTCACCCCTAATCAGGCATTGTTCTATACGCAATTCGCCGTACTATTAGTCATGCAAATGCTGCCATTCTTATATCCTTAATCTCTCAATACACATACTCGTTCCGATTTGGAAAATGTTGTCAAGAAGTAAATAAGACGCAGCTCTTGTCAAACATGCATTGAGATCATTTGTTGTTATTTACAAAGCTTGTTTATGCTGCTATCTTTACTTGCTGCACAATTATTTTAATTTTAGTACTGGCTGTAATTGAAGTTTCAACACACTGGCTCTCGAAATATATAACGCAAAACGAGCTACACAAATTAAAAGACCAAGAAAAACAAAGCAATATTAAATTCTTGGGTAAGAATTTTGTATATGTTACAAGTTCCATATCTCATTTTCAATTTCAGTTAGCCTTTAAGTTATTTTAAGGCCCCCAAAGACTAACATTTAAGAGAAATACCATGTTGAGTCATAAAACCTATAGTTCCTTTTGTGCCACAGTAGAAGTGCTTTCGCTTTTCTAAGAAACTTTTCTTAATAAATGCTGAAATGGATCCGTTTAGATCTTATTAGGAGTAGGACAATAATGTTCAACATCAGTGCCGGGAAAGCCAAAAACACCTTGCGCAATTTTTATCGTTGGCTTTAAGTTCTATATTCGAGAGTGACAGGAAAGAGTTTGCTTCTTCCTCGTCACTGTTTGGTCCTTTTAAAAGTTTAAACTTTCGGAAATTGATATTTTGTAAGAAGGAAGTCTCCCTGGCTTCAAAAGAGTGGTACGTGCAGATTTTTCAAGAGTCTAGCACTTGTATTCCATTGTCAAAACATTCCCTTCGCGTTACGTAAAGCTTCAAACGGCATTCATAATTAATAAGTATGATAAATAGCAGCATGGAAATAGCTGTTCTTTATCTTTGTCCTATTCGAATGACAACAATTTCCCTTGATTCCAATTAGTTGCACGCCTCTTTCTTTTGCACTTGAAAGAACCTCCTTTATAATTAAGTTTAAGGAAAATTTAATGCGATAAAAACTTTTCGAAAAAGAGAGTAAGCACATGCCTTAAATAGGTGTCCCGCTGTAAAGTTTATTTCAGGTACCTGCTTTTTGTTAGTAATATTGAACGACACTCAGGTCGGAAAGCTGAAGCGCTTTACTTTTCCAAAAGTAAACAATTTTGTGCAAAAAACCCGAGGATGATTCTTGGTTGCTTAGTGATGAAAGAAAAGTTAAGTTCTTCTCAAGTTTCTCAAGCTTATTGTCCAGAAATTCTTCATCTCATGTTTGTTTCATTTACTACCAAAGTTTGAATTTATTTCTTTGAATAATGATGAATCCGTTAGTCTTATCTTTACAATGAAATCTCAAAGGGTTTTTTGAAAGCATATTTGCTCAATGAAGAACAATAGAAGTATTACTCATTAACAATAATCGCAAAGATGATTGGTCATTTTGAACAATGTTTTCTTTGTCTTTTAATCTCTATTGTTCCTTCTTTGTGTGAAATGTCAACAGGAATACGGAATCATCTGACTGACTGATCAGGGTTGCGGTTACATTCACGGCGATATCATGATCTTTCACTGAGGGACTACATAAAACTACAGCGAAATACCTCCGATAAATTCTGGGATTTTAATTATCACCAGGAAAGTTACCAGTTAGACATTGCATTCATTACTTAGCGACTTTTTATTCCAGTCTGGGGACGCAGATGTCTGGAAGAAGATGAAAGTATTAGGCCTACTACTTTGTCTGACGGCTTTATTTGTAGTTGGTAAGTAAATTTTGCTAATTTGATCACCGTTGGTGATATTTAACTTTGTTTATAGAAACGAAGAGGAAAGAAACATTAGATCGATTCTGTTTTCTAAGATAATAAGGTTGAGAATTTATAAACTCTTTTGGCAATTTAGAAAAAGTAAAGTGATAAAGATGGCGAAGAGATTTCTAATTTTTATTCACTTCCTTCGTCTTTTTAATGCCTGTCAACAATTTGAACACAGCTTGAGTAGGTAGGAGATTCATTCACGAAACGATTGCTGTTCTGGTACCTTAAATTACGAGAAATTAAACGCGATCCATCATTCACTTTAACCTGAAAAGAAACAGTATTTTCAAAATTAAGATTTCTCGTATTTCCAAGTCTAAGATTTATGATTTATCGGATTTCCAAAACTAAGATAAGTATCCAGACATATCAATATTGGAGCGGCGAAAACCAACCCCAAGTGCCGAAATTAAAAGTTATACCGAAAGTCTGTAAAAGATTGAAGTTTGTTCTAACATTTTATAAAGTTTGTAATATGCTGTAAACACGTCACTGGTGTTTTTCAGGAAGGTTCATTATTTTTCTGAAGGTTTATAAATTGAATTAATTTCCTTTTTTAACAAAGACTTGTTTCCGAAATCAATTCATTGCCAGTTTCAATCGCACACCATATTCGCTTGAAAAGAAAATATAGAGCGGTTTCAGCCCAAGATACAAAGAAAGTGAGATATTAATATTTAAACGGACCCATTTCTTACCAAAAACTTTCCCAAATAGCTTGCCCTGAATACCAAACGGAAAGCTTTTGAAATTCGAGCTTTGACAAGGTCTGAAGGGTAATTTGAGTGTTTTTACTAAGCTTTTGTATGCTTAATGCCCTTTTTGCTAATCCATTCTCAGCATAATTTGATAACCAAGATGGGATGTAGAAATATTTTATTTGTAATGTCCTAACAAAGACGCCATGCAATACCTGATTACCTAAGGTAATCATGCATGTAATGTAAAGGGAATTATACTAATCCCTTTCTACTTGGCAGCAGCACTCTGAAAACGGACAAAGCCTTTGCATTCCCTTTAAGTAGGATCATGTTAGAGCATTTTCTGCCTTTTTTAATTACCATGTACAACACATAATAACACTAAAGCCTCTTTCCTGTTCTGGGAGGTCACAGAGGTAGTTGTATTTTAAGTCAAGTTAATTCTTCTAAACTTATGCCAGGCTATGATCTTTTTAATTGCTTGTATAGTTGCGATCAGTTAAAGAGCATTTGCATCTTTTGCAAATTGCTGGACAAAAAGTTGTCTTTAAGTGATATCACATTAGAGAATCTTTGCTGCTTTTATTTATTATTTTCAAAACAAACTAACTTTAAAGCTTCTTTCCTGTTTTGCGAGGTCACAGAGGTAGTTATATTTAGCAAGTCAAGTTAATACTTCTAAGCTATTTATTTTGAATTGTTTGTCTATTTTAGATGAGTTAATGACCATTTTGCATTTTGTTTCTTATAGATTCATCTGCACTGAGGTTTAAAAGATCAACCAAAACAGTGAAATTGCTAACAGCATTTGTTGGTTCAAGTGTAACGCTAACTTGTGATGTATCAATAACGGATTTCAACCTTGTTGAGTGGAGAAGAAATGACACAACTAATTCTGTATTAATGAAATATCAACAGGCTGATCTAATAATTGATAGAAAATATCAAAACAGAGTTGCATTGAAGGATAAAAAGAACCTTCAGATATCAAATCTGAACCTTGGCGATGAAAATGCATATTTCTGCAAGGTTTCTAATTCAGACTCCAGTGGGTTGCCTGAACTTGGTTCACCAATAAAACTGGTTGTTCTTGGTAAATATGAAATTTTATTCAGTTGCTTGTATTCCCCATATCCCTTTGTTATGAGCTGGTAAATACAGTCATGGGGCCTGAATCTGAGAAAGCTTCCAAAAGTTATGAAGGCTTCTAATGACATTATAATAACATCATTAGGGATTTTATTTTTTCATTTGCCTTGGGGGCCCACAAGGGTTCTTAACTGCCTGAATACAGATAGTATGTTTTCAGAGAATTGAAGTCTTAATACATGGCGTAAAGATATAACATAATATAACAATGATCTAATGAGTTAAGACTTGACATGATCTAATGACTTAAGAATTAAGATTTAATGACACAATGACTCACAGAGTTTAAAATTAAAGCAGTTGTGCATGGATGAAAGCTGGTGGAATTATGCAAACAGAACATAAATCTGCTTTGTAAACTTAAACTAACAGATCTATCAAAGAATAACATTAAAAACTAATAGCATTGTAAATTGACTTGTCAATACCAGCTTTCAAAGTTTAAATTGTAAATTAAACTGAGGTGTAAAATAAAATAAATTTTGTAATTTTAGAAAAACAACAGTTGAGAGAATCTCAGAAACTAATGAATTTAGGTAAGTTAAATAAAAGCTGGATATTTTTAACCAGCAATTCGTGGAGTGTTTATCTTAATTAAAACACTGATTCAAACTTAACAACATTTATGTTTGCAAAGGCGTGAATATTTGTGAACTAAATCTGCATGTCTGGAGGTCAGATGTTGGGTTGTTGCGGATTAAATAATTTGTTTGTGGGAAGACGAAAGTTGTTTGAAAAATCTGCAGAATATTGTAACATCTTAATCCTGTATGCATGAAGAAGGAGTTTCTTGCAATAAAACGTTGCCCACACATTATCTTTATTCATAGCGGAAAGCTTAAGTAGAAATCCCTTGTTTTGAATTAGAAATGAAAGAGAAAATGACATTTTCGTTGTGTGTTGAGACTTTATTCTTATCAACATATTGATGAGAATGGTGGGAAAAATTAAGTAGAAATATTAAATATGTTAAGGCTTTGTTTTTCGTCGTCTCAAAACAATTCAATCTTCAAACACAATTGATGATGTTTCTACAACATGTTTACCCAAAATTCAATCAGCGTTATATCATCATGTTGCGCTATAGTTTTGTGGCTGTGCTGTGGTTTTTATTGACAAAAGCGTTGCTTTTAAACACGGCACACACTCATCCATCTATTACTTGTTTACAAGTTGTTCACTCAAGAAACCGATTTAAATAAAGCTCAGTAATGGAGACCCGGAAATTTAAGAAGCTTGTGGAACCAAATTAAAATTGTTATAACATTTTTTGTGTTAGGTACCAAGTCGAGGAGGAGTTAGGGGAGTTTTTCATAGAAAGTTTGCGAATATTTTTCGCTGATTTAAATATTCCACTATGAAGAATAATAAGTAATGATATCTGCTGGTATTCTCAATCATGTTTTAGCTATTGAAAATATAGCATACATTATGCATACATTGTGCTTCGTTATGTTGTAAACTTAACAGAAACATAAAAAACTTTCTTTGGCTAAAAGTCAAATTATCAAATAGAGAGCTGTAGTTTGGATAAAAATTGATCTAATTGTCAAGAAAAATAACTTCAATTTCATCGTCTTAACTAATATAATCCCACTGCCACCGTTAAACGTCGCTAAAACTGCTTCAGGAGTTTGTGATAGAAATAAATTCTATAAATAAATAAAGACTATTCTATTTTTCAGTACTTTCTTAAGTTTGAGGGTGGTTAGTACTATGGTTTCTCAGTTATTGTTCATCCGAGGGGTCGGTTTTGTTATAAAGAATCATGTACACTGTTTCATTGTACCCATATATTGTTTGATGACGAATGCTTGTTTCATTCTAGACACGCCGAGGTGCGGAGGAGTTCCTGCTGGCCTATTTGTAGCAAAGGTCGTAGGTAGCACTGGTTTGCTACCTTGTAACGTCATCGGAAATCCATTCCCGGAAATCGTCTGGACCAAAAACGACGGAGTTTTACCCGAAGGTCGATATGCCGTGACGAACCACGGCTTGACCATTAAACATCTAATGAAAGAAGACAGTGGTTATTATCAAGTTACGCTGAAGAGCATTGCTGGTACTACTGAAGTTGTCTTACAGTTAATTGTCAAATGTATGTATCACTTTATCTATTTAAGTGCACTGCTTTCTCTCATCAAACTACATGGCAATCGACTTTTTTGACTCTCGTGACCTTTTGTTTGACATTTGACCTTTCCTTTGCTTGACCAGTCCTTTGAGAAACCCTAGTTGACTCTGTCCCCATATCTCTTGACCTTGGAGAAAGGAAGTTTGATACTCTGGCCTGTCTTGCTTGCCTATATATAAGATATAAGATAGACTTTATATATACTTGACCTGACCTTGCAAAAGAGCCGTGTAATAACGACCTATGACATTTGACCTTTCACCTTCTTTTCAGCGACTGCATCAGTTCTTCCGGGTCACTACATAGATGCCGTGGAAGGTCAAATGCAGTCAATACCATGCGGCAAAGATAAGGCAGCGAAGGATTCCAAATTAACGTGGAAAAGAAACGGAGCTGATCCGACGAAGAACTCTCGATTCACACTGGACACTGCATCCGGGTCGCTGGTCATCAACAGAGTGAATAGAAGAGACGCGGGGTCGTACAACTGTTCTGTTATGAAGATTATTGAAGGCGAAATCAAGTTTCATACTTACGAAATGTATTTCAATGTACAATGTGAGTATAATTACGTTTACTTTGAACTGCCCAGCCTGGAATTGCTCCCAAGAGGATTTGGTGAAGTGCAGACTGGCTCCCACGAGCATTGGGGCTATACATCCCCGGCGGGACTAATTATGGCACGATAAATATGGCACTGTTCTTAAGGCATTTGCTATATTAATCCATATAGTAATTGTTACGTTATTTTTAACAGCACACTTGGTTAATTATTAAGGAATGTTGAAGAACAGTGGGCAAAGAGGTGATACAGGTTTCTTCAAATCAACTTAATGAATCGTATGTTCAATACTGTTCTTCTTATTTTCAGATCCTCCAGAAATAATCTACCATATAATAGAGGAGACTGCTATTGTTAGCGAGAATGTCTCGTTACCATGCGTTGCTGTTGGCAACCCCTCTGCGAACGTCACCTGGCAATGGGAAGGGAAATCTCTCAAGAACAATTCGCATTTCATTGTTGGGCCAAATGGGTCGTTGGTGATTGAAAATGTAACCCGACAGGACGAGGGCGTCTTTACGTGCACGCCTTTTAACAAATGGTTTGGTGAGAAGAAGACGACAAAGCTAATCGTGTTAGGTGAGTTCGGTTGTTAAATTAGCCGTCAACTGAAAGCAAAACACCAGCACTAATAAGCGCACGGGTGGTTATTAAATATTTTGCAAAGTTTGATGGGCGCTTGGGGCGGGTAAAAGAGGAAACACCATAATTCAAAGCCGGAAACACAAATTTATTTTATTTATTTCAAATGCTACGATAGTGGACAAACTTGGTGCAAAATTTGCTTGAATTTGCTTCTCAATCACAAGGGTCTGATTGACAAAGCAAAATTATTTTAGGGGGAGTGAGGTGTTGAATAAAGCCCACAAAAATAAGTTCACGGGTTGATTGCTTTTTCATATTTTTACAAGTGTCCCAAGGGCTTTTGTTCAGCATTGTTTTAAAAAACGTTTATTGGAAGAGAAAGGCTAATATATCCACCTATACCGTCAAATTTGCATAGCTCGAACTCGTGTAATTCGAACTCTATCTAATTTGAACGAACTTCTCTGTCCCTTCACTAATGAACCAACTCTTAAAAAAAACCTCTATAATTCGAATTTTTTGTGATTCGAACATTTTTATGCTTCCCCAGGCTGCTCGAATTAGACAGAGTTGACTGTAGTTTGTGTTATCCAATTATCCATCCAACCTAAGGGTTTGTGTTTTCGTTCCAGTGCCACCAAAGTTCCTGACAACCCAGTCATTCGTCCAGAAAGCAAGACTCGGCTCGAACATTACGTTCGATTGTTCTGCAAATGGCGTTCCAAAGCCAAACATCACGTGGCCGCCAGTCTGGGATCCATGGCCAGCTAAAAGGGTTCAAACGTACAGGAAAGAAGGCAAGCAGAAAATCATTAACGTGCAATTATCCGATCACGGTAGATATCGATGCGTTGTGGTATCAGAGGCAGGCATCGTCACCAGGGACTTCATGCTGTTCATTGTTGGTAAGTTATCACTGGTGCTTTCGTAATACTGTCTATTATCACTCCTAGGACAAGTATACCGTAAATCCTCGAATAAGAACCCGGGGGCTTATTTGCAAAAATGATATTTTAGCCTGATTATTATTCAATGTTAACCAAAATAAAAGCTATACGATGCAGCCAATCAATAAAGTTATTGGTTTAAACTTGCTGTTATTTGCAATACATTCACTATGCGACTTCAATGTCTGGAAACTTGGGCTCAATATCCTTGCAAATGATTATCAGGATGGGGGCATATTCAAGGGGAGGGCTTATTCGAAGGTGGGAGCTTATTCGAGGATTAACGGTATTGCAACATCTGCCACTCGTAAGCAATGAGATTTAATTTTTCTTCGGCGATGACTAAAGAATTTTGAGGGGAACCAATTACTACTTGGTTTTAGCGGGAATCCATCAAATGCATTATGATTTAATGAATTTCGGTTCAAAAGACCAGATGCTTAGATTGTTATCAAAGTATTTTTGTGCAATTGTGGTTCGTTATTTTGAGACTCAAATGTAGTTGATAAATCTTGAATTCCGTTTCAGCTAAGCCATACAAGCCCGTCAATATTACTGCAGCACCTATTGGAAAGAATAAGATGCAGCTTTCGTGGTTGCCGCATTTAAAGGGACTCATTGTGCAAGATTTTGAACTGTGGTATCGTCCAATTGCAGCCACGGATTACGACTGGACGTCCTTGGATTTCAGACAATCTGGGAACGAGACTGCCAAGTTCCCGGATGTTGTCACCGCAGATAAGTTGATCCACTTGAGAGGGAAGAATAACGAAGGCTTTGGGCCATTCAGTGATGCGTATAAAATATTGGGTAATGGTAGTAGCATGAGAATTATTGGATCACCTCGAGATGGTAAGCTCTATTTATTATACGCGTATTTTGAATAAGAAACTGGTTTATTAGAACGATGATGGCCAAGAATTTGAGAAGTTTTAATGAGAAATTGATACGAGAAATTGATAATTGATGCACAAGAGAAATTGATAAGCTGTAAAGTTCCAATTTATAAGGAATAGTGGTTATTTCATGTTTCAACTTGGTATTATAATACAATGCGTATTTATGATTCTTGGTGCGATTGATTATACGGTAGGGTCGGTTCATTTGGTGATCTACAATCATTGATTACTGTGATTATTTGATTGATTGATTTGCTAATCATAAGGAATGTTTGATTATCAAGTATATCACTTTAATATGATGCATTGATTCGCTTATTCAACTCCATCGTTTGTTGACTGTGACAATGACTAATCGATTGCTCAATTGATTGAATTAGCTGGTGATTGTATGATATGTTACTTGATTACACACGCATATACGTGATTGTATGTTGATTGCATACATATGCATTGTTTTCTTTTTATTACAGAGAAGACTCCATTGGCTCCATACAACGTGCGTGTCAACGTATCAGCAACGGGATTCCTCATCTATTGGGAAACGCGAGTCGCTCCGAAGCGCCCAGAATGTGATTACTTCACAATCGAGGCCAAACATGGTAACGAGTCATGGGTTGTGATTGGTGAGAGAGTGCCAAAAGACAAACGACTGTATGTGATGGACAAGTCTGACGTCATAGTTGGTGACTTATACTCATTTAGAATGTATGGCGTTGGGGAATTTTCAAGCGAGGCTGCTTATCCTTCAGGCAATTTATTTGGTAAGTCTTATACACAGTTACCCAAAGCTTTAGAAATCCACGCCTTCAATATACCAGCTATTTTTTTATTTATGTTTTGGTATTGAGTATTGCTTGGTATCCGCTCTGATACTTTTCATGTGCAGTCAAATCTGCATAGTTCGAACTCGTGTAATTCGAACTCTATCTAATTCGAACGAAATTCTCCGTCCTTTCAAGGATCACTAATGAACCAATTCTTATAAAACAAACCTCTATAATTCGAACTTTTTGTAATTTGAACATTTTCATGCTTTCCCAGGGTGTTCGAATCAGACAGAGTTAACTGTATTCTCAACTGTTGACGAGCTCAACTTTGGTTTTCATTGCTAGACATCCCTGTTAATGATTGTATCTTGCTGTCTTTTTTCGAAGGAATGTCAGAGCAACCAACTAGTCCAGCAGTCGGTCCTTCAACGTCAAGTGCTGACGATCGGTGGCCCTTTATTATTATTGGCATCATATTCTCTGTCCTGGTCTTAATTCTTATCCTCAGTTTGATATGTTTCCTGAGAGCAACTGGAAGACTTTGTGGTTCCAGAGCAAGACACCGTAAAAATGGTATGTCGTATTATCTGATCAATGCTTTATTATTATTGCTGCGTGGTGTGACGATGAAGCTCGTGTCAAGTCTGTTCTTGGACTTGATACGAGCTCGTAGCTGGAGTAATCTGAGTCGGCTTGTAGGGATATTTTACTCGTACAATAAAGTCCCGCAAATAAGAACCTGCAGATTTTCCATCCCTGCAATGGACTATTGCTTCTTCTATTGTTTCGAGCTAAAATTTCGTCTTGGAGGCTCATAATCCACTGGGTTTTTTATGCAAGCTTCACTGTAGTTTTAAAGTGTAGTTTTGTGTAGTTTTAAAGAACGTTCAAAGGAATAGTTAATCCTATGTTCTCTTACTCCTCATCGAACCCATCGCCAGCAAACACAATCTCTTATTGTCTATTCTATTGTTTTGAGCAGTAATTTCATCCTATCCATTTGTTCTTATACTTCATTGTATACAGTTCTCCCGTCCGTATTGTCACAGATTTTCTTTATTCTAAGTTACCTCTGGTTTAGCTTGTGCTGCTGATAAGCGTATTTCATTTACATGGCTTGATTTGATGATATTTCTCGTATTTTAGAAAATCTCTTGGAAAGTAAGGCGGTGGAAAATGGAATGAGGTCAGCAAGTTTATTCTGCATAATCATATATTTATTAGATACAATACTTTAAATATATACTATTGTACATAATTTTTTCATATATACGTTTATATATGAAATACGTTTATGTCATTTTCGTTTATACTTGGGCTACAAATGTCTCGTGTAATCTGCTTGGTGAAATCTATAGGTTCAGCGGGTCTTCGATCTTCTGAAACTATAGCCTGCACAGACTTTATATGTCGCTTAGATTAAGATTAAGTTGAGTTATTAGGCTAATACTTCTTGACCTTACATTGTGATTACAATGTTTCAATTTTGTCACTTTTAGCAATGGAAAATCGAAATCATCAAAGGGTGTGAAGGTATCGAATAACAAGATATTTTACAAGAAGAACAACAAAATCAAGAAGGCATTTCATTTCGACAACTGTCCACTGAAACTGGTTGAAGATTATGAAGATGGCGAACAGGAGAAGCTGATTCTTGATTCAGGTGCTCACGTGATCTTCTCAGAGAGCCCCGAGAAATGTCAATGCGAGCATCGCAGATGCATGACGTTGCCAAGGAAACCATCGGCAGGAAGAACAAAGAAGTTGAAGTCAAATGGGTTGTACAAGAGCGTCTCGTCACCAAACGTCGTTACAGGCTCAAACAACAGAGGCGTTTCGTCAACGGAACACGACGTAACAGCCGAAACAACGCTTAACGATCAAGATGATTATGATTTGTATGATTCTGAAGATAATGATGATTTTGTCGATTCGAAATTCCCAACGATCGATCGAAAGTTCTCGAAGATGAAGAATTCTAAGATGATTGATTCCTACGATCAATTCTGCCGGTCGCCAAGTGAGTTCGGCTCCAAAGATCTTCAGACGCCAAGGAGTAATAAACCGAAGACCAATGATCTTGATTTCTACGTCTCTTCACACGACGCTGATGATGGCAAGCTTCGTGTCATCGATCCAAACGACGCACCGAGCAGTCCGGTACCACCTACGATCCCGGAACAGGATGACCAGAAGACCGAAGTTAAGAAACCGGATAATAAGGATACAGAGAAAGATCACAGCAGCTCGGGTACGCCGGAACGAGGCTCGAAAGACAATGTTTTCGATGATCCGAACGATGCTTCGTCTGAGAATTCCGTTGCAGAAAGCGACCAGCGGTATTTCGCGTTGGCATCATCGCGCATGCGGCATCCGCCTGTGAAACCAGGCTACCCTGTACGCACAACGTCACATGACGATGACGTCAGTGATAAGCGGTTGAATTTCGAGCATGCGCTGACAGCTATTAAAGAAACTCCCTCGAAAGCAAGTCTGAATTCAATGGACAAGCACTCAATGCGGTCATACGAGCTGCGCTCAAGCGGATTCGAATCCGAAGGTAAACAGCACTCGTATACATCAGACACTGAATCAGCCAGCAACTCCATACCGCCGATCACCAATCCATACAGATTCAAAGATATCGATGTCATGAGTGATATTTCCACGAGGAGTTCCCCCGGGCCCCTTCGTCGGGCTGGTGGGGTGTTTCCGAATGACGACGAACCTTACGAATTTGACATCCCGAGGCACAGGACGTACGGACGACCTATTTACAATTCGCCGAAGAAAGGCAAGTTGAACGGCACAGCGAATAACGAGGACTTGTTTCAATCGATCATGAAAATGCAGATGCAATTGGGTGTTGATTTAGCCGATGATTCATGGGAGAATTTGTCTGAAGATACGAATCTGAGTCTGGTTTACAACACCCAGACGCCTCTGTACAGGGATGGCTATGCATCTGATATACCATCTTCGTTTACAGACAGAGTTAGCTCGTATTCGGAGCGCGAGAAGGCCCGCAGATGCGCGGAATTGCTGCAGGAATTGAAGCGTAATGCACCGAGTCAAACATCCACTCTGCCAAGGATGAATCATTCTGTTAAACGCAGTCAGAGTGCAGTGGCTGATTACGCTAGAGGCAAGCCCATATTACCGCCGTATAAAAGGAGTAACAGTGCGTGTGAAGAGGAAACAGTGTTTCACGAATGGCTTGTTTGATTTTCACACTTTCGAGCGAAACATGTTTTGATATCGCAGTAGCGTTCGAATAGCTGCGTAAACAGGTTGGTAAGAGGCAAGTTTAAGGGAAACAAAAAGAACCATTACGCGCTGATAATGCTGAATTTAAAGTTCCTCTTTGGGATTCATTTTCAAGAATATGTGCTTTACCAGTGAGTGAAATTTCTCGCAACCCTATAGACAGCTTCAAGCACTGTATGCATTCAACGGATCGCATTCGATCAGCAACATTGACCAAAGAGAATTTCAGCTAATTTTGAACATCAAGAGAAGATAATCTTTTGAGATTTTTAGGATAAACAATTTTGTCACTCGTTGTTTTGTTTTAAATAGAAACTTTTGTATATATAACTCGAGAGGAAATATTGTTATATGATTGGGGTTTTAGAAGGGATTTAATTTAATTTACCGAAGCATCGTTTAATTTATGAATCGATTTTTTTCTGTACGTTGATTTGTTTTAAAAGTTTTATTTTTTGCACGAGTTTATGCAACTTTAGATGTGCATAGAAACCTTTGTTGTTCGCAAATTTATACGCTTTCCTATTATGTTAAAGGGATCAAACAGAAGGGTCATGTGCGGAGAACTGTCCCCCAGTTGAAAAGGGTGCTTCTCAATTCACCCATACGTTCGATCCCAGGTTCACGTTCTCTTCAATATTCGATAAAACTCTCATGGTTATACTATACTATACGAGATTTTATGATTTAACATGATTCGTATTTTACTTGATATTGCTACATTCATATAAAACATTGTTGGTTATATTAGTTTGGTGAAGAATCACTTTGAATTTAATATTCGTTATGTTGGTGAATAGTTAAAATATTCTATTCAATATGTAGGTTTTTAATATAACTCTAAGATGTGTAGTTTAAAGGCAATACTCTGCCAAGCTTGTGATGATGATATTTCTATGGGGCTTTATGCATTTTCACGATTTAGACTGCTTAGAAATGCTAATGTTTAGAATAAATTTTCTATCATCACTGCATTTTTGTGTCATTGTGTTATTTTGTGGCGTTTGCATACTTACTAAGCTAATTTCTCGTAAGGCTTATTGAGCTGCAACGACAGTTTTAACATGGCATATTAATTGTGTGTGGAGGGTATTGGCATCAAATTAGTCGTGAAGTGTCCCTTTTTTACCCCCATCCAGGGGCGGCTCCAGACTCAAGGAAGAAAGGGGGCAAGGTACCCTACCCATTAGTAACGCCCAGCGCCCACGTTTACCGGCAGTTTATTTGGAAGGAATACGCTAGAATAGTATTTACAGAAAGTTGTTTGTTTTAAATATTCCTCTTGTGTTATTTGCATTTCCATTGATAATTTGATTGACGCATGGAAGGAAAGATGAATTCGTCGCAATGCAACAAGAAACAAATATACTCAAATTTAACCTGAATGCTCTTAAATTTAATGAATAAGTACTCTGAAAGTTAGATATAAGTTGCGTAGAATGAAAAATACCAATAAACATGGTTTGAAATAATGATTGCGAAGTTATAAATTGTTAAGAACTTCTGTTTACAGTTTGTTGACTTTTGTGGAGGCTTCATTCAATCGCCAACACACTGTCGCCATTAGCAACGACAACTTAGTCCAGCTTTCTATTGTTTGTCCCGCGTTTTAGCCGCGTTTAAGCCGCGTTTGGCAGAAGAGGAATCCAAACTGCAAACTGCATGAAGAACAAACAAAATGGCTGTAACGTTCACTCTTATAGTTATGGAAAATATGTTTAATAACGCTCTTTGCAAAGTGGAGAGCACGTTTTGAGGATACAGAAAGTTGTTTTAGAAGTTGTGGTATCTATTTATTTATTTTGCAACGTGGACCGTTGTTTTATTTGTGCAGCTCCTTGCCAGTCTAGCTGCAATTTGCATTGCAAACAATTTCAAAGACTTGGCTGGAAACGGACATATGTATATGATGATACATTTTATTATTAACTGAATCATGGGAAGAGCTTTGAAAATGTTCATATTACCGGGAGGATTTATCGTAATTCTATTCTGTTTGCAAGTAAAAGGTATGTGTGCAGTTTAATTAAATATTTTTAACTTCTCTCTGGCCTCGTGAGTTAATCGCAAATGCAAACAACTTGAAGCCATTTCCCTTCAACAAGTGTGTCCAACTCATTTTGCGCATTCAATGCATGACATGTGTACCTTAACCTTAAAGCACTTTTTGAATGCTCTATACAATGAAACGAAACAACATAATGTTACAGTATGAACATTTAATAATTAAATTATGCTACAATTAATCTAATTATGCGGTCACTCTTTCAGATTTCTCCTATTCCGCGTGCCTCAATAATTATCGTCAATTAAATTTCTTTCAGCTCTTACAAGTTGTCCACCTGGACAGTTCTACAACAGCAATGGCACATCCTGGGGATGCTACAACTGTCCACCAGGACACTAGTGAGTTTAGAGAATTCTACTCCCCTATACCTATGTGGTGTTAATTTTTCATTTCATGCCAATTATAATTCATGCCAATCCTTCTCTATTAATGCTTAATATGCCATTGAGTGTAATAAGCTCTACTCTTGTGTGCATAGTTAACTATGGAGACTTCCCTCATTTGCTTTAACTTTAACCTCCTTTGTTTTTGAGGGTTTTTTCCTAAACACTGCCCCCTGTTTATTATGCACACAGTAGTATACCCTCGTCAAAATACTTCTAAAACTTTGAGCTATTCGGTATCATGACCAGTCACCCTCTGAAAAACTGCGGTTGAACTCAGTATCACTTCAAAATTACTTCATGCATTGTAAATTCCCAATTTACACATCTGCTTCTGCTAATGAGCTCATTAATTTATCACTTGTTAAAGCTTATCACATGTTAGTACAAAGGGTGGGAGAAATTTTGCACAATAGTGTACATTAACATTCTACAGGGATTGACTCTTCTGAAATGTACACATGCAAGTGCACGTAATCTGCTACCTCCCCCCCCCCTATTGGGTCCAAACACCTTGCATTAGTGTTAATAAGACTAGGTTAGACTATGGGACGTGAGAAGAATTGACAGAGAATGTCGATTTTGGTACAAAGTTTTTTGCAAAATATTATAATCATAAGTACTTCTGCTCATGACATGATGAACTTCTATTGTTGCTATGATAATCACTGAACAGACATACACAAACATATTTATGATGATAAGAGAAGTATCTCTTGAAACGCTACACTCGTAAGTCGTCCTGCTCTTGACATGATAAACTTCTATTGTTACTATGATAATCACTGAACAGATAAACTGAAATATATTCATGATGAAAAGAGAAGTATCTCTTGAAACGTTACCCTCATAAGTTGTCCTGTTCATGACATAATAAACTTCTATTGTTACTATGATAATCACTGAACAGATAAACTGAAATATATTCATGATGAAAAGAGAAGTATCTCTTGAAACGTTACCCTCATAAGTTGTCCTGTTCATGACATAATAAACTTCTATTGTTACTATGATAATCACTGAACTGATAAATACAAACATATTCATGATGATAAGAGAAGTATCTTTTGTAACGCTACACTCGTAAGTCGTCCTGCTCTTGACATGATAAACTTCTATTGTTACTATGATAATCACTGAACAGATAAACTGAAATATATTCATGATGAAAAGAGAAGTATCTCTTGAAACGTTACCCTCATAAGTTGTCCTGTTCATGACATAATAAACTTCTATTGTTACTATGATAATCACTGAACTGATAAATACAAACATATTCATGATGATAAGAGAAGTATCTCTTGAAACGCTACACTCGTAAGTCGTCCTGCTCTTGACATGATAAACTTCTATTGTTACTATGATAATCACTGAACTGATAAATACAAACATATTCATGATGATAAGAGAAGTATCTTTTGTAACGTTACACTCATAAGTCGTCCTGTTCATGGCATGATAAACTTCTATTGTTACTAGGCTATGGGGGTGATTGGTTTAAGAATGATTTGTTTTAAGAATGATGCCTTTTTTTCAGCTGCCCTGGTGGTCAAAACACATCAGTACCATGTCAGATTGGACAGTACAACAATCTAACAAGCCAAACAGACTCCGCTTCTTGCAAGGTAAATAAATTTTTAGCATTTCAGCATCACACCAGCATTTACATCAAATGCGTCTTCATTCCATGTTGATTAAGCCCGCATATCTAAAAGTAATTATTCAATTTCAATTTCAGCCCTGTCCTGCAGGATTCTACTGTCCGAATCCGACAGAGTTGCCAAAAGCTTGTCCACTCGGCTACTACACAAATACAACTGGTAGCATAGAGTGTCGAATATGCCCGGAAGGATACCGTTGTGACACAGTGTCCTCGGCCGCAGTTGCATGCCTATCTGGCTACTACAGTGCTGCTGGAAACATCACATGTGCTGCGTGTCCTGCAGGCTTCCAGTGCATCAATGGTGCACCACCAACACCCTGTGCCATAGGTAATGTATATTTTACTAGTGTTTTGAGCTGCAGTTCATTGCTCTGATATTGAAATTTAATCTATGAACATCTGCAGAGGAGAGTTACAAGGTTTTGTCAAGGTTTTTTTAAAGACTTAAACTTTGGGGTATCCACTGTATTCTACATTATTATTGTTATTATTATTACAGCACACTATCCATTTACATTGTTTTTCCTAATGCTGCCTAAGTTTATGATATAACACAATAAAAGTTCTTTAAGATTAAGATGCAAGTTATAGGATTATTACATAATAACTGTGGAAAAAAATAAGTAAATACATTAAGTGGATGAATTCTCATAAAAAACCTTCAAAACCTTTAGAGGTAGGGTCAGAAGTGTTAAAATAATGAAATAACTAGGGCTAAAAATCTATTTCTATTAATTGTACTTTGAATACATTAAAAGGGACAATAGGCCTGTTGTTTTAATGAGAAAACACAATAGGACTAATGATGCGGCTGGGGGCAATTGCTCACCCAAATGTTAAAATAGCACGAGGCTGGGTATTCTTAAAGAGATGTGACTAGAATATTTTGAATGTCATTGAAAATTGAGTAATGTATTGGAAATCTATTCTCATCATACAAAGGCTTGCCGCATCAGCTTGTGATTACCCATTGTGGTTTGCAATGCCCATATGGTGGTTTAAAATTATAATTTTTAATGTCTTTATGGTATAATTATGTTTTAAAAGTTGTCTAATTACTTTGTTGTCAATTTCAGGCGAGTATTCGTTATTTGCAAGTGGAGCTTGCCAAAGTTGTCCTTTGGGACACAAGTGTCCAACATTAGCAACAACGGCACCTCAGCCGTGTGCTGATGGTTATTATTCAAATGCTCTCAGACAGAGTAGTTGTGCGATATGTGAAGCAGGAAGAAGTTGCGTCGGAAAAACTAACAGCACACAATGTAACCGAGGGTATTACAGTCCGGCTGGTGAGATGCAGTGCTTGCCTTGTGGCTCAGGAAACTATAGGTAAGGAATGGAGAATATATGTACCATAAGTGCAAGCAAGAAAGGAAATAGATTCTTTCTCGTGTGACAAAGTGTTCTCATACCACTGTAGTATTGACTACGCTATTATGAATATTACTGTGCTAGTTTGGCTAAACCTTTCTTAAATTTCAACATCCCTTACTTTTGAAGTTTGGTCCTTTACTTTCTTATATTCTATACTAGAAAGTCGAAGCACCCCTCACTTTCTAACGTTCCTTACTTTTAAACATCCATTACTTTCTAACGTTCCTTACTTTTGAACATCTGTTACTTTTTAACGTTCCTTGCTTTCAAGCACCCGTTATGACGCTCCTTACTGTTAATGTTAAGTAAGGGGCGTTTAGACGAAACCCCTCCCCCTATTTTCTGCAAATCCAAATAAATGCCCCTCCCCAAACTCCCTCCTAACTCCCTCTCTTCAACACGCATTTGCACATTCTAAACAGTTCGACAAGCACCGGAGTGATTTATTCGAATATTTACTATATGCTTATATCGATATTAATTTGTTATGTTTCTCGTAGTCTTGCTGGAGCGGCTGTATGCTTGCCTTGCCCTCACGGTAAATCGTGTCACGACCCCAGTCAACAGCCAGAGACCTGTCCAAAGGGATATTACTCTCCAATCGGTGTTGCCAATTGTTTGGCGTGTACACTTGGCATGCACGGATTTTCAAATGGCACAGGATGTGAGCCGTGTGCTCCTGGGTTCTATTGTCCCATGCCAGGGTAAATGAATTTGTAGTCTTTGTTTAGAATAATCTTGAGCCAAAGTCGTATCTTTCAATCCAATCTAGCTGTACCCTGAATCAAAATGTATCTTTCACTTCAATCTAGATGTACCCTGAATTTCTTTAAATCTTGTGCTATAGTATAGCTGAATATTGGCTCAATTTATCGTTGAATCTTGGGCTTTAATGTAATTGAATCTGGCACTAATTCCTCATTTAATCATGGATGAATAATCTAGTTGAATCTAAGTCTCATTCTGAGACTTGTCTTTTCTTTCATTAACTGTAAATAAATTGACTTTTTCATTATAGTTCCTCGATGGTGAAGTGTCAAACTGGAACCTATTCTCTTGGTGGTATCATAACAAGTTGTACCCCTTGTCCGGCTGGTTATCAATGCTCTGATGCTGCTGCGAGCCCTGTGTCATGTACTGGAGGTAATCATGATATATTGCTTTTCTAATCGAACTTTTAATAGCTTGTGTGTACGCTGATTGAATGGATAGACTGGATGGATAGACAACGTAGTGAATGGATAGGCTGGATGGACAGAGAGTGTTGTGAATGCATATACTTAATGGACAGAGTGTAGTGTATGGATAGACAACGTTGTGAAAGGATAAACTTGATGGACAGAGAGTGTTGTGAATGGATAGACAATGTTGTGAATGGATAGACTTCATGGATATACAACTTAGTGAATGCATAGACGTGATGGACAGAGAGTGTTGTGAATGGATAGAACTGATGATAGACTGAATTTGTACGCCGAGCACAATACCCAGGATCGTACGACAAAGCACTGGTTTAAGCAGCAAAACTCAATCCTTGATCTGTATTGCATTACCACATTCTATTGTATTTTTTATTTGTTGTTGTTGCTTTATTTCAGCGACCTTTGCTCTCGCGTATGGCACTGCGTGTCTGACATGTCCCGCAGGATTCAGTTGCCCTGGTAACAACAGAACGGTGGCCTGTCCATTTAGCGCTGCTACAGGATATTTCTACAGCACTGACGCAAGTAGGTATCCTTATTGCTTCACCTCTGCATAACGCGAGCAATTCATTGATAGGCAATATAATGTTAATCATAACTAGGGAGTTAAATGTAAGTGGAATTTTAAGATAACCAAAGTAGAGAATGTCGCTATGGTGAGATTCTATTCTTATTATACATGAGAATAGAAGTGATTGGTTATTTAATGTGTATTATTGTGAAAGCTTTATTAAGCCCCCCTTCCCCTATTAGGCCCCTCCTTGTTTTCGAAATTGTGAACGAGGATGAAGTTGTGATTGGTTATGCACATTATGCAAATTTTATTATTCATATTGTATTGCATTGTGCGTGCTATGATGTATTATTGATATTTTGTTATATTATGCATGTTATTCCTTTGTTCCAGTGCAAACATGCGACCCATGCCCCAACAGAGCAACCGGTCAAGTGTGTGAATCGAACTCGAAAGTTCCAATCACATGCCAAGCGGGAACAGTCGCTAACGGGACATCTTGTATCACGTGCCACGCCGGATTCCATTGTGCCACTCCGGGCAGTCTTGAAGTAGCATGTGCGATAGGAACGTACTCGCTTTCCGGTGCTACGTCTTGTACAACGTGTCCGCTTGGTTCAGAATGCTTGACAACGTCGAATTTACCCTCCAAGTGTTCAACTGGTAAATATCGCAACAGTGCAGCGCAGCAGACATGCCTCACCTGCCCCGGTGGCCATAAGTGCTTTGATCCAACTTTGGCACCAGTACCTTGTTCATCGGGCGAAATAAGCGACAGTGGACAAACAGTTTGCATCCAATGTCCGGCTGGCTACGCTTGTCCGAATACATCTAATCCAGGTGACAATTACCCATGTCAGAATGGAACTTATTCTGTTGCTGGTGATACTATTTGCCACCCGTGCGTCGCTGGTAAATATTGCCCATACACAACGTGAGTATATTTTCTTTAAAATTGTTTTAAAATGTTTCATTGCTGTTCAACATTCGCACCAACCTCCAGCTTTGCACATGCCTGAAATAATAATTGATAGAGTCAATTACTGGTGCCTTAAAGGGCTACTCCCACCATATTTTTTTATTCCATTTCTGGGTAGTTTTTGGCGTAAAAACAGGTACTGCAGTTTTTAAATTTTTAAATTCGCTCATTAACACCCTTTTTTACGCCTCCAAACATGCACATTCCAGAAAAAAGTCGGGCAAAAAGAAAACTGGGGCGAGGCCGGTGTGACGCAGATGCCGGAACGCAGAAAATTTACTTTATTGTGCTCAGTACCAAAGCTCGCACGAAAACGTTTTGCATATCTATAGTCAAAACCAAGTCGTATTTGAAAAATTAAACCCTGCCACGCACTAGTTCAGGATCTAAGGAATCTGTTGATGCCTCGTTTATCATGAAAAGCGTGAGTTTTTTACACAAATGAGGATGATTTGCTCACGCTTACGCTGCAAGCCGGCATGTTTTTCGGCCTCAACGTCGCAGTCTCGAGCGAGCTTCACATACAGTCTTCAGTGGTGCGGGATGGTTTTAAATAACAATATGAATTCGAAATCTATTCAATTAAAGAGGAGGAAGCTCTCTTTCAACAATTTTTCGATCGAATTGATAGTATGGAAAATTTGTGAGCTCTTATCTACGCATTTATAAGATTTAAACCAAATCGGGTCAGTCAAAAATTTGCAAAATCGCTAGGCCGAGCAGGTCCTGGCACGGGTAAAGTAGAATAATGCTATTTTGGACTAATAATGCATGCAAATAACCTCATTTGTTTTATCTGGTGTGTATTTGAAGCAGCAGCTCATATTTTGGTAATATTTCAAGTGTAGTTATGGTCATAACTGTGTGGAAAAACTCGAAAATCCCTTCCAGGAGTGTAAACATTAATGCCCAGAGATCGAAGATTTCACAAGTTCAATGTGAATTCGAAGAAAAACTTTCCAGCACAATGTTGGGCTTCATACTGGTGTGCTGGTTTTGGTTATATTGTCTGACTTTGTCAACAATATACACCTTTACTTTGCCTTAGGTTTCAATGTAATCACCAAGATATATATATATATAATTTATAGCAAGAACTCCATGGATATGTCAGCCAAACAATTTCAATTTGAGCAACTTTTTAACAGCGCCAGCGCATTACTTTAGCATTTCAATATCTTTGACAAAAACCCAAGTAGTAAATACAAAAATAATCCATAATTATCTTGCTAAAACCAAGCACACGGCAAAACTTGATAAAATAAAGTATAGAACTGATGGAAACGATCACGATTCACGAACGTTTGCTGGTTGTTTTATCACGCAAAATGAAAGGAAGGAAGAGTTTGAGTGATGAACACATAACCACGTGAGGCGTGTGAATACTGGAAAAATCCATTGTCACTGCATCAGCTTTGGGGTCAATTTTCAGCCCTTAACAATGCCCGAAAATTAAAAAAAAACACACGGGGAGATGCCAATAAGCTTTGTAATGATGGTATTGAAGTGGTTTGAAAAAAACATTTGTGTTTATCATTGAAAACAAGGGAGAAAACCGGACGCGACGTTGATTTTTCCATACTGAAGCCGAAGAGAGAAGTTTTTTTGCGTTCCGGCATCTACGTCACACAACCTCGGCCCAGATCGTTTCATGTTGCGCGACATTTTCAGAAATGGCCTGAAAATCGCACTTTTGGAGCCGTGAAAAGAGGTGTTAATGAGCGAATTTCGAAATTTAAAAAGTGCAGTACCTGTTTTTCCGTCAAAAACTACCCAGAAATGAAATAAAAAAATATGGTGGGAGTAGCCCTTTAAATACATATGCATCATATATGCAGTAACATAGAAGCACTCTATCAAGTTTTTTGCTATCTATCAAGCAATAAAACATGCTAATAAGGTACCTATTTACGTAATTAACAAATTTGTTTGGGAAATAAGTTTTATAAAGAAAATAAAGGAACTTCATTGTTACAGTCCTTTAATATAGGTATATGTACCATCCCCCCAAAAATTGTATTTCTCTTTTTTTAAACTTTTCTTATTTGCGGGCACTTACTGTAGCATTTTCTTTTCAATGAGATTAGAATTATAAAAGTAGCATTACATTAAAAACCCGCATGTAAGAACCTGTAAATTTCCATCCAGTCTATTGTTCCAAGACAATAGCTTATTGTTTCTTCTATTGTTTTGAACAGAAATATCACCCTGAAGGTTCTTAATCCATTGGTTCTTATATGCGGGTTTTTACTGTACCACAGAGAAAGCTATTACGAAATGTTGATATTTAATGATAACACCGGCCTAATATGACTCTGTTTTTGTAGTGCTGCAATATCAATCGATTGTCCTCCTGGAACATACTCGTCTGCTTCGGCCAGTCAGTGCATAACATGTCCAGCCGGTAAGGAGTGTCCCATTGCAACTGCATATCCAGCTGATTGCGCAGCAGGAGAATTCAGCACCGGTGGGCAGGCGCAATGCACCGCGTGTCCCAAAGGCTATGCATGTCCGAATAAGACGACAGATCAAATGATTGAGTGTGCACCTGGGTTCTATTCAGTTGGAAAACAGCAATATTGTTCTCCTTGCAAAGCCGGATTGTAAGTAGCATTTAGAACAATCTTTGATCGGTACAGAACTTCAAAATAGCTTTGAAAATCGGAAACATAGCGAAACATAATAAGTGCTAAAGCTTTAGTAGTTATTATGTTTCGCTCTAGTAGTTATTATGTTTCGCTATGTTTCCGATTTTCAAAGCTATTTTGAAATGGCATTTATGAGTTCATGTATAATATTGAAAAATAGTATTAACGCTTTGCTTTCTACTGTGATAGTACAGAACAAACTATTATTATTTCATTGCTTTGTAACTGATGTATGGATTTTTCTTTCTAGTTATTGTCCAAAAACCGACAAGAACGATGAATACGTTTGCCCAGAAGGAAGCTTTTCTCTTGCGAATTTTTCGGCATGCAAAATGTGTCCACCTGGCTACGAGTGCCCGAATAAGAACTCCGATATCATGTAAGTTAATTCCTTCAATTTTCATGCTTCTCATGTGTTTAAGTTCTATATAAAGCCCCGGGAAGGTCGTGAGCTCAAATGCCACTGTTAGAAACTTTAATTTCTGGCGACTTTATTATGTTGGTTTAATGACGACGCTTGTTAAAGTAAGTTGACACAAATTCTGATATCCGACCAACTATTGACGCCTTACACTGTTTGAAGTTAGGTACCAATGTCTGATTGTTTCATAGCGCATTGCTTTACTTGCTTCTTCATTTGCACACTGCCTTTCCCCACTTTCTATTGTTTATTGTACAGGATACTATTATTTAGGATATTATTTTGTTTATTATATGAGATGGCTTTTTATACAAGATATCATTTGGTTTATTATTTGAGACATTATTTGGTTTATTCATTTGGTTTATTATACAAGATATCATTTGGTTTATTATTTGAGACATTATTTGGTTTATTCATTTGGTTTATTATACAAGATATCATTTGGTTTATTATTTGAGACATTATTTGGTTTATTCATTTGGTTTATTATACAAGATATCATTTGGTTTATTATTTGAGACATTATTTGGTTTATTCATTTGGTTTATTATACAAGATATCATTTGGTTTATTATTTGAGACATTATTTGGTTTATTCATTTGGTTTATTATACAAGATATCATTTGGTTTATTATTTGAGACATTATTTGGTTTATTCATTTGGTTTATTATACAAGATATCATTTGGTTTATTATTTGAGACATTATTTGGTTTATTCATTTGGTTTATTATACAAGATATCATTTGGTTTATTATTTGAGACATTATTTGGTTTATTCATTTGGTTTATTATACAAGATATCATTTGGTTTATTATTTGAGACATTATTTGGTTTATTCATTTGGTTTATTATACAAGATATCATTTGGTTTATTATTTGAGACATTATTTGGTTTATTCATTTGGTTTATTATACAAGATATCATTTGGTTTATTATTTGAGACATTATTTGGTTTATTCATTTGGTTTATTATACAAGATATTATTTGGTTTATTATTTGAGACATTATTTGGTTTATTCATTTGGTTTATTATACAAGATATCATTTGGTTTATTATTTGAGACATTATTTGGTTTATTCATTTGGTTTATTATACAAGATATTATTTGGTTTATTATTTGAGACATTATTTGGTTTATTCATTTGGTTTATTATACAAGATATCATTTGGTTTATTATTTGAGACATTATTTGGTTTATTCATTTGGTTTATTATACAAGATATCATTTGGTTTATTATTTGAGACATTATTTGGTTTATTCATTTGGTTTATTATACAAGATATCATTTGGTTTATTATTTGAGACATTATTTGGTTTATTCATTTGGTTTATTATACAAGATATCATTTGGTTTATTATTTGAGACATTATTTGGTTTATTCATTTGGTTTATTATACAAGATATTATTTGGTTTATTATTTGAGACATTATTTGGTTTATTCATTTGGTTTATTATACAAGATATCATTTGGTTTATTATTTGAGACATTATTTGGTTTATTCATTTGGTTTATTATACAAGATATCATTTGGTTTATTATTTGAGACATTATTTGGTTTATTCATTTGGTTTATTATACAAGATATCATTTGGTTTATTATTTGAGACATTATTTGGTTTATTCATTTGGTTTATTATACAAGATATCATTTGGTTTATTATTTGAGACATTATTTGGTTTATTCATTTGGTTTATTATACAAGATATTATTTGGTTTATTATTTGAGACATTATTTGGTTTATTCATTTGGTTTATTATACAAGATATTATTTGGTTTATTATTTGAGACATTATTTGGTTTATTCATTTGGTTTATTATACAAGATATCATTTGGTTTATTATTTGAGACATTATTTGGTTTATTCATTTGGTTTATTATACAAGATATCATTTGGTTTATTATTTGAGACATTATTTGGTTTATTCATTTGGTTTATTATACAAGATATTATTTGGTTTATTATTTGAGACATTATTTGGTTTATTCATTTGGTTTATTATACAAGATATCATTTGGTTTATTATTTGAGACATTATTTGGTTTATTCATTTGGTTTATTATACAAGATATCATTTGGTTTATTATTTGAGACATTATTTGGTTTATTCATTTGGTTTATTATACAAGATATCATTTGGTTTATTATTTGAGACATTATTTGGTTTATTCATTTGGTTTATTATACAAGATATCATTTGGTTTATTATTTGAGACATTATTTGGTTTATTCATTTGGTTTATTATACAAGATATCATTTGGTTTATTATTTGAGACATTATTTGGTTTATTCATTTGGTTTATTATACAAGATATCATTTGGTTTATTATTTGAGACATTATTTGGTTTATTCATTTGGTTTATTATACAAGATATCATTTGGTTTATTATTTGAGACATTATTTGGTTTATTCATTTGGTTTATTATACAAGATATCATTTGGTTTATTATTTGAGACATTATTTGGTTTATTCATTTGGTTTATTATACAAGATATCATTTGGTTTATTATTTGAGACATTATTTGGTTTATTCATTTGGTTTATTATACAAGATATCATTTGGTTTATTATTTGAGACATTATTTGGTTTATTCATTTCATTTATTATACAAGATATCATTTGGTTTATTATTTGAGACATTATTTGGTTTATTCATTTGGTTTATTATACAAGATATCATTTGGTTTATTATTTGAGACATTATTTGGTTTATTCATTTGGTTTATTATACAAGATATCATTTGGTTTATTATTTGAGACATTATTTGGTTTATTCATTTGGTTTATTATACAAGATATCATTTGGTTTATTATTTGAGACATTATTTGGTTTATTCATTTGGTTTATTATACAAGATATCATTTGGGTTATTATTTGAGACATTATTTCGTTTATTTATTTGGTTTATTATAGAAGATATCATTTGGTTTATTATTTGAGACATTATTTCGTTTATTTATTTGGTTTATTATAGAAGATATCATTTGGTTTATTATTTGAGACATTATTTCGTTTATTTATTTGGTTTATTATACAATGTATCATTTGGTTTATTATTTGAGACATTATTTCGTTTATTTATTTGGTTTATTATACAATGTATCATTTGGTTTATTATTTGAGACATTATTTGGTTTATTCATTTGGTTTATTATAGAAGATATCATTTGGTTTATTATTTGAGACATTATTTCGTTTATTTATTTGGTTTATTATAGAACATATCATTTGGTTTATTATTTGAGACATTATTTCGTTTATTTATTTGGTTTATTATACAATGTATCATTTGGTTTATTATTTGAGACATTATTTGGTTTATTCATTTGGTTTATTATACAAGATATTATTTCTGGGACAATGAGCCTCGCCTCGCTTCTGCAGTCTCATTCTTGATACATCCTATTCGCCACTGGCCTTTGATTTGAATATTTTTTTAACCCAAAATTTTGCTTGTCTTTTTTGCCTTCTCTTGGCTCGCAGTCTTATCTTGCGAGGGACATATACAATACCCACAGTTGTGGCTATTTGTTTGTGTCGTGATTACGCCTATTCGGATCAACAAAGCGGTGCTATTGCTCATGGAAGACTCATTTGCGTTTAAACCCAGTAATTAACCATAGGGGAAACGTGTTACGTTTCTAATTTTCCTCTTCAGAGCGCGTTGCAAGAATGGAACCTATTCAACTGGAAACCAAATCAAATGTTCTGAATGTCTGCCTGGCTACAGGTGTCCCTTGGTAACAAGCGGACCAATCAAATGTCACCCAGGCACATTTTCTGTCATCAATTCTGTCACGTGTCAGACATGCAAAGCTGGCTACCAATGCAGCAATCCAGCAGGTAAGGAGAAAATAGATTTTAATCACATATTTGAACATTTCCATGAATTCTACCTTTACATTCCCATTGTTAAATTATCACCTACATTATTCAATCTATATGGCTCTGGCAGTGAGAAGTAACGAAACGTTAGTAAGTGCGTGTGTATGGTGTTAGGGAAAATTTTACGTTTGCGTTGAACCCAACATGAAGGGTCTATTTTATTTTGGCCTTGGCGACACTTAGCACTGTTAGAATTCTAGAGTGTGGTCTTAGAAATATAAGAGTTTCGTCAGGCATTAATAACATCGACAAAATCAATATCCAGCGCCACAAAACCCAAGGGCTGGCCTTTAGTAAGCACGCTTCTTTGTCGCAGGCAATACATCTACACAAAGCTGTGTGTTTGTAGCCTACAAATACACAGTGATGTATACGGTGTACCATGTACTATTGGTCTTATTTATGTATTTGTTTATGTTTATGTTGCAGATCCTGTCGAGTGTCCGGCTGGCTATTATTCGGACCCAGGATGGTCATCTTGCAAAGCTTGCGATCCTGGTTACACTTGCGTAGCAGGCTCCACCACAGCGTCTCCGTCTTCTGGTAATTGCGCATACACATCTTGCATTATACTGTGTTAAACAACCTTTAGATTATACACATAACCATTACGTTTGTATCTTGGTTTTGAGGGACGGTGCACCTTTGCCTGATCATTGCCATAGCCTCGAGCTGTTTAATTGCCGTACGTTAATGTAGCTGAGGGTTGTGTATATGTAGCAATACATGTAATCCCCAGCTACATTGTGGTATACCCAGCTACAATATAGTATACCTCATAATATATAATACATAACCCCCAACCCCCCCCCAACAACATGTTCATTTGTTTCCAGGTCTTATTTTGCTTGATAGACAATAGAGAACTTGATAGATTGCCTTTATGTTGCTGCATATACTTCTTTTCTTACGAAAGGTACCAGTCATTGACTCTATCAATTATTGATTTCAGGCATGTGCAAAGCTGGAGGTTGGTGCGATGGCAAACTGTTTCATCCTTGTCCAGCTGGCACTTACAACATGTTCACTGCTTCAAAGCAACCGACCGACTGTATTAGCTGTCCGCCCGGCTATTACTGTACCGGTCCGGGCGTGATTAACTATAATACATCAGTCTGCGTTACTGGGCATTTTTGCCCGGAGGCTACAAAGTATCCCAAGCAGTTCCCCTGCCCTGCTGGAACGTACAATCCGAACATGAACAGAACATCGCAAGTAGACGCTTGTATTGTGTGCTCACAAGGTTATTATTGTCCGCAAGGAACATCCGGACTCACAAACTCATGCCCGAGAGGATATTATTGTCCGGAAGGAACCGAAGCTGGAACAAGATATGCATGTCCGCTTGGTACTTATTCTGGACAACTTGGCCTCGTAAATGCATCCCAGTGTACCGATTGCCCTGTTGGTCATTATTGTCCGGACGGCTCAAGTGGACACCCGTCAATAGCTCCGCTTCCCTGTCCTCCGGGTTCGTACAATCCGTTTGCTAAGACCGGTCACGAATTGAACTGTCGACCGTGTGATTCTGGATTCTCTTGTCCAAGAGCCGGGCAGAACGCATCCACAGATCAATGCCTGCAAGGTTATTACTGTCCAAATGGCACGATTCACAATACGCAATTTCCATGCCCGCCTGGTAGTTACACTAACAGCACGTCCTTGAAAAGAGCAGAGGAATGCACTCCGTGTCCGCCTGGTTTTTCATGCGGCTGGGCAACCGGTTTTCCTATCAGTCCTTGGCAGCCATGTCAACAGGGACATTTCTGTCCTCAAAGTAAGTCTATACATTACTCATCACTCTGTCACATATGCACGGTATAATTACAATTATAAATTCATTTTTTGTTTTGAACATCATTGTATACAGAGACAAACATCCTCTTCTCCTGCTTCGTGAAAAGAGGTGTTAATGAGCGAATTTCAAAATTTAAAAACTGCAGTACCTGTTTTTACGCCAAAACTACCTAGAAATGAAATAAAAAAATATGGCGAGAGGAGCCCTTTAAACCAACTGTTTGTGAAATCATATTTGATTCATTTCATAGTTTTAGTATTCCACTGTAGTTTCACTTCATCTTTCGCTCAAACATCAACTCTAATAACCCTACATAATGAATAAACCATCTGTTTATTTTCCAGGCACACCGTCACCAACCAAGTATCCATGCCCTCCAGGTACTTTCACAAATAGTTCAGCCTTGTACATGGAAAGCCAATGCACACACTGTTACCAGACCTACTACTGTCCTGGAGGGGAGGCAGCACCGAGAGACAAATGTCCACCTGGGTATTATTGTCCAACAAAGACGAGATTCGCCACAGAGTTCCCTTGCCCAAACAGGACGTACAATCCAGACTACGGCTTATTCAACGAGGCGCAATGCAAAGTGTGCACACAAGGACATTTCTGTGAAAAGGGAACTGTTCAGCCCTACGAGTGTCCAATAGGTAAGGTTATATATGCATGTATGTATATAGTTATATATGTATGTATGTATGTATGTATGTATGTATGTATGTACGTATGTATGTATATATGTATGTATATATGTATGTAGATAGTAGGTACCTATAATGTTGTATAATCGTGCATAATATGGCATGCTGTGATGCTGGTGTGCTTCGGCAGAACTGTTCTCGTTGGCTGATGCTCTTGCATACACACATCATATAACTATGCCATAATATATCACATTTTCACTATTCTACATTATGTTATGTTTTCACATTGTTCCACCAGGTACTTACATGCCTTATGGTTACAATGCAACATTGAGTACTTCAGTTGGCACTGCCGGTGGATATCAATCTGATTGCCTTGCATGTCTTGCTGGTTACTACTGCTTGAATGCAACAGTTACTCCCTACAAGTGCGGCAAAGGGTATTATACGAAACTCGGCCAGTCTGTCTGCCAGGTAAATAACGCTATTATTAAACCTTAATTAATTTGTAGGCACTATGCAAGTCCTGGTTTGAAGAGTCTTGGCGGAGTCTTGATGTACGCATTTCGTTTGTATTTGAAGTTGAGTTAGTTGAACCAGAATTAAGTTGTATTAGGAAGTAATTTATGGAGCTGGATGTTTTGTTAACTGTATCATGATGTATGTGAGTGTTTCTGGGTTATATCGAGTCTACGTTACAATGACTTGGAAGTTAGCAAGGGAACTTTACACGGAGGGAAAGAGATGATGATGATGATGAAGATTACCTCTCAATGATACGATTTGTCTTTTCTTATAGCGTTGCCCCGCGGGGTATTATTGCGATAACGAAACAACTGCCGATACTGATATGTATGCAAATAAAAAGTGTACAGCTGGAAAATACTGCGCAGGAGGATTGAAAGATCTCAGTGAAGCAACAAACTGTAGTACAGCTCACTATTGCCCATCAGGTAGAACGTCTTTCCTTCACCGTTATGGTCTTTTCAAATCAACTCTTTTTCTAAAGATATCAAGGCTACTTTTGAGAGGTTTAATCTTTATTTTGTATTTATGCTTGGGCTCGCAGTTGCTAATTAATTTGCTTCTGTTCACAGCAACTCCTGTTGAAGTTCCTTGTCCAGTTGGAACGTACAACTCGGATGAAAACGGACCGAGTATTGCAGCCTGTAAACCGTGTACAAGTGGTTATTATTGCTTGGAGAAAACTGTCACTCCAACATCTAAGTGCTCTCAAGGATATTACTGTCCAACTGGCATAACCGACGGGGTATCGTCTCTGGTAATTGGCTCATACGGACCGAAACAAGTGCCATGTCCCAAATCCACGTATATCGACGTAGAAGGTACTAAAAATGTCTCTTCCTGCAAGCCGTGTACAATTGGACATTATTGCCGAGAGGGAACTGCGAATCCTGCCGTCTGTCCACGTGGTTATTATTGCCCTGCTGAGTCACCGGATCCTCTGCCCTGTCCAATTGGAACGTATGGCAATAGAACGGAACTGCATTATCGCGAGAATTGTACACAGTGCGACAAAGGATGGTATGTCAACTTTGCATACATTTTAACTTGCTGGTTACACTGATGTTTTGCATAGCTGACTCTTGATACAATTAGTCACTGCATGCAACGAGCTTCCTTGCATAAAAAATTGAACCCTTGGCTCCTTGAGCTGTTATGTACCTCCTCGAATAAGCCCCCACCTCCGAATAAGCCCTCCGCTCGACTAAGCTCCCATCCTGATAAGCATTTGCAAGGATATTGAGCCCAAGTTTCTAGACATTGAAGTTGTTTAGTGAATGTATTGCAAATAGCAGCAAGTTTAAACCAATAACTTCATTGATTGGCTGCATCGTATAGCTTTTATTTTGCTTAATATTGAACAATAATCCAGCTAAAATTCTGCTCACGAATGCAGTAAAATCCCGCATATATGAACCTGGGGATTTCGCATCCAGTCTATTATTAAATATTAATTGGCTATTGCTTCTTTCATTGTTTTGAACATAATGATTAGTCTGGAGGCTCTAACCCATTGGTTGTCATATGCGGGCTTGGTTACCATATGCAATATCATAAAGAGGTTTTTGGTTTTAAGGCTCTTTGTATCAAGACTCCAATGCATTTGCAAATTACTCTGAGACTTTGAATAGATTTCCTCAAAGATTTAAAATTTCTCCATCTCATCACCAGGTACTGTGATGCACAGGGATTACCAACCCCAAGGGCTCAATGTGACCCTGGTTACGTTTGCACTGGTGGGGCATACACGAGCACCCCTACTGATGGCAAAACTGGGAAAATCTGTCCAGCTGGAGGTTATTGTACAACTGGCAGTTGGCAGTCAAAAGCTTGCCCTCCAGGCACTTACAGTAACACTTCAGGTGCCGTGAACGACAAGGACTGTCGCACTTGCGATCCTGGTTACTACTGTGCAAGTGCAAGTGGACCGAGTCCGGAAGGACCTTGTAACGCCGGTTATTATTGCACGTCCGGTTCTGTTACACCGACTCAAAACGAGGCTGATAAAGGTTTTTACGCCCCAACTGGTTCGTCCGCGCAAATCGCATGCCAAATCGGAACATATCAACCTTCCAAGAAAGGTGGTAGTTGTTTGCCATGTAGAGCAGGTCACTACTGTCCAACAACACAAATGACCGACACAAAACCGTGTCGTGCCGGGTATTATTGCCCGGAAGGTAGTGAAGTAGAAGTTGCTTGTCCGGTCGGAACGTATAACAATTTTACTGTGCAGAACACATCGGCTGCTTGTTTGCCATGTCCGGCAGGAAAGTATTGCAGACCTTCTGCGCAGACGGTACCAACAGGTAAGACAAGGATGTTAATCCATTAACACATTCTACTACCACTGCCGTAAATTACTTATCTAACACTTACGTCGATTTAGCGCCCGGACCCATTACAAGAAAATTCAATTAAACGCCCAGGGTTTCATGTTTAATGATTAATTTGCGATGCTAATATCTCTCGTGAACATGTTAATCGCTTGAGGGCGTCCACGTGAGATTGCGGTAGATGCTTAGTAGACTCACTACAGACACAGTAAGTCCCTGTGCCTCGCTCGCTTGCTGCCTTGCGTTGAGCGAGTTGCGAGCAAGGCACTGGGACGTAATGTAATGAGTCTAGATGCTTAGTACGATCTTTATCTTCCATATAAAGCTAACCCAAGCCGCTGTGAAGGCTATTATCCCTTGCCTTTAAAAGCTCCATACTGCATTCAGTGCACTTTGACGTAGAGCCACCACGACCTGTGTAACATGTAATGTTGTGTCTGACATGCTAGTGTGATATTGTTTTATATAGTGTATTAATGTTTTCTGCAGGAAATTGTGACGCTGGCCATATTTGTTTCGGCTCTGCGACCTATCCAACACCGACTGACGGGGTGTCCTGGGGAAGACTCTGTTCACCAGGCTACTACTGTCCAGCTGGTACGACTTACGAACGCGCATGCCCCGAAGGGACCTATCGGTAAGCTGAAATAAAGTCTCGTTGATTGGACAATTGTGTAGTGCTTTCACGACTCCGCAGTGAGGTTACATGGCGTGACAGGCTGGTTCAGCTTGAATAGTCGTGATATAACAACGCTTTTTTCTCTGTGAAGCGAACTTTCCAGTGTAACAGGCAAAGTATCTCGGCTCATGCACTGCTTCATGATACAAATTATCCCTGGTTCAAGTATTAAATGAACCAGGGATGTTTTGTCCTCTTTAAAGTTTGTTATATCTATAATATGTTACACTTTAGCATATTATAGTGTATCATAGTATAGTAAAGTATAGTAAAGTATAGTATCGCATATTATAGCATAGTAAAGTATAGTATAGCATGTTGTAGCATAGTAAAGCAGAGTATAGTATAGTATAAGTATAGTATAGTATAGTATAGTATAGTATAGTATAGTATAGTATAGTATAGTATAGTATAGTATAGTATAGTATAGTATAGTATAGTATAGTATAGTATAGTATAGTATAGTAGTATAGTATAATATAGCATAGTATGGTATAGTATAGTATAGTATAGTATAGTATAGTATAGTATAGTATAGTATAGCATAGTTTGGTATAGTATGGTAATGGTATAGTATAGTAATGGTATAGTATAGTATTGTAAACTATAGTATATTGTAGTATTGTATTGTATAATCTAGTATGTATTGTATAGTATAGAATGTTCACAGCAACTAATTAGTGTTGTTAGCGACTAAAGATAAATTGTTGTATGATTTGTTCATTTCAGTGGCACAACTGGTGGAAAACAAGAAAGCGATTGTTACCTATGCGACGAAGGCAAATACTGCCGTGGAACGAATAATACTGTGCCTACTGCTGACTGTGCTGCGGGATTTTATTGCAAGCGAGGTAATAGAATGCCTAATCCGAATAATGCAACGACTGGTGGTCCGTGCTACAAAGGACATCACTGTCCTGTGAAAACAGTGAATCCAATACCGTGTGCGATTGGTAAGTAGTTTATATTCATATCTGCAGAGCGGCCTTCAGTCATGGCCCGCATATCAGAACTAATGGATTAAGAACCTCCTGCATGATATTGTGGTCAAAACAATAGAAGAAACAATAGCCTATTGTTTTGTGACAATAGGCTGGATGCAAAATTTCGATCCTCTTCTGGGTATAATCATTCGTTAGGTTTTCATTTTCGTTCTCTTTCTGACGTACTACTCCGATGATTGTCAGACGAAAGGCTTTAGTAGTTATTATGTTTCGCTATGTTTCCGATTTTCAAAGCTATTTCGAAGTTCTGTACCGATCAAAAATAGTTTTTATTGCACATGGTACAATTTATATGCGGGTTTTCTCTGCAGCTCTTTTAGCATATTTTCCGTAATCTACCGATCCCCTTGCCTATATTATTAGAAATCAAAAAGGTTAGTGTTAATTGCAAGGTTTATGCCTGTTTTACTATTGGGACAGTAGCATAGCATTGTACACAGTACAAACCCGGTATAAAGAACTTTTGCTTCTTCACACCAGGAGTTTATTTAATCGAGAGTAGTTTGTACTATGGCGCAATTGAAGTGTCAAGATTTCAATACTGGGAAATTTGCTGCCCAGAGATGTAACTTTACTTTGCATTTTGCCATTTCAGGCTCCTATGCAAACGAGACTGGAAAGTCTACATGCGACATATGCCCAGCAGGATTTGAATGTGAGGCTGCTTCAGTATCACCAATGTCATGCACTCAGGGGTATTTCTGCCACATAGGAAATGACGCCACTTTCAAAGGTATCAGACAAGCTTGTCCGCCTGGAACTTTCGGGGCAACGCCCGGCCTACAAAACGTTGGACAATGTAGCAAGTGTTCGGATGGCAAGTATTGCGACGGTGTGACAAGAAACAGCGTGACTGGTCCATGTGATGCTGGGTATTTTTGCAGAGAGAGTGCCGATTCGCGCACTCCGGTTGACGATACTCAAAGTCCAAAGCGATTCGGTCCTTGTCCATCTGGAGGGTATTACTGCGTGCAAGGCTCATCCAGCCCTAAACCATGTCCACCAGGCACATACGCCCCTGGGGGAAAATTCAAACTGACGCAACTATCAGACTGCGATCCGTGTCCTGCTGGTTCATTCTGTGCTGCCGGAAACCAAAGCACAACATCCGGGGAATGCTCACCTGGATATTACTGCAATAAAGGTTCGCCTGACCTGGCTCCAACCAACGCAACTCATGGTGGAATATGCCCACCCGGGACATACTGTCCTCTTGGCTCACCTTTGCCTGTACCATGTGCCGCTGGTACTTATAATAACATGTCTGGTCAAGCAATCTGTAAGGCCTGTCCACAGGGCTACTACTGTCCGGCTAATAGTACGTATCCTCTTGACTGTCCGTCTGGTTATTGGTGTGAAGCGAGTGCCAAAAGAGCTGATGCGAATCCATGCCCACCTGGAAGCTTTAATAATTTGCCAAGGAGGAGCTCGAGTAGTTATTGCAAGCCCTGCACACCTGGGCATTACTGCCAACTGCAAGGTAATGAGACTTCTATCTTCATCTGTATTAATTTGAGCTGTTAGTGGTCGTGCTTGCTTAAAGTTTTTCAGTTGCTAGAAGTATGCTCAAGAGCGCACCGATCTCTCTATCTGTCTGTCTATCTGTCTATCTACTGTCTTATCTGTTTATTTGTCTATTCATCTATGTATCTATCCATTTATTTACCTGTCTATCTATTTATTTAATTATCTATTTGTTTGTTATCAATTTTCTATCTATGTATTATCTACCTATCTATCTGTCTGTCTATTTATTTATTTACCTATATATCTGTCTAATTATAGTCTGTCTGATGATTGCGAAAGCATGAAACTCCGAGTAACAGAGAACTAGTCTACTTTCTTGCTTCTACTCTATTATTGCTCTGTACTCCTGTACATCGAGCACTGTGATGCCAGTGTAGACAATAAGAACCTATAGATATCTGTCTATTTATCTATATATTTGTCTATTTATCTATTTTTCTTGATTTTATAGGACAAAGCAACGTTACAGCTGAATGTGATGCAGGCTATTTCTGTTCCAATTCTTCAATTGCCGCGAGACCTGGCTCACTTGCTCAAGGAGGTGGCAAGTGTCCTCTTGGCTTCTACTGTCCAAAAGGAAGCCCACGACCGTTGATCTGCAAACCAGGACAATACTGTTCGCAGGAAATTCTCAGTCTACCAAATGGCAATTGCTCACAAGGCTATTATTGCTTAGCCGGTGCATCATCTTCGAAACCGACCGATAAAGTAACCGGTGACATCTGCCCCGCTGGCGCTTACTGCCCGGCGGGTAGTCATAATTATACACTGTGTCCTCCAGGCACGTTTACCAATCAAACAGCCAATAGGAATATCAGCAATTGCTTAAGCTGTACAGAAGGCCATTACTGCATGGGCTGGGGCAACACGTCTCCAACAGAGAAATGCAGTGCTGGATTTTATTGTCCGATTGGACAGATTCGACCGGATCCACCGTCTTTCGGTTGCTGGAAAGCTTATTATTGCGAGGCTGGTTCGCCAAGTCCAAAGCCATGTCCATCAGGGGCATATCAGAACGAGGCTCAACAGTCCAGTTGCAAGGTGAGTTTCATGCGTTGCTATGCAGTTCCTATTTTGCAGAATCTCAATATAACGAACCCTTCCTCTCGTTGAGAAAATCGCTTGGTATAACGTGCTAAGCACGTGGTTTTTAAACTGCAGTAATTGTACTTGCTTATGTTATGCAAAGTAGCGTCGTTATACAGGATTTTCAATGTATTTAATCTTCTGTTTCATTATATCTGTCACTCTACTCTTTATTGTTTATTATGACTATGTCTTATCATTTACTCTTTTGTATGTCTGCACCTATGCAATTAATCTTCCAGTTAATTCCCCTTCGCCTTATCGAAATTACTATTATATGCAAATTATCCCGATTAATCTTCAGGCTTGCCCTCCTGGTTTTTATTGCGATGCATCGACTGCTCCATTGGTTTCCTTCAATAACTCAGTCTGCCCCGGGGGTCACTACTGTCTTCAAGGAACGAAATACGCCAACCAATTCAAGTGTCCTCGTGGGACATTCAGCAACAACACCGGCCTTCACAATGTCACTCAATGCAAGCCGTGCCCAGGCAAATATTACTGTGACCAAGAGGGACAAACATGGTACACGAAGCTTTGCAGTGCTGGTAAGGACACCGAACGTCTCTATCTATCTCCGTATTAAAGTCGCTATGCTAATGTTGTAGGCTCTATGAGTTACTACCATAAATCCTCGAATAAACCCCCAGGGGCTTATTTGCAAAAACGAAATTTTAGCCTGGTTATTAATTAATATTCAGCAAAATAAAAGCTATACGATGCAGCCAATCAATATTGTTATTGGTTTAAACTTGCTGTTATTTGCAATACATTCACTAAAAAACTTCAATGTTTGGAAACTTGTGCTCAATATCCTTGCAAATGATTATCAGGGTGGGGGCTTATTCGAAGGTGAGGGCTTATTCGAGGATTTACGGTATTGCATTTGAAGGAATTTGTAGAAGCTTTCTCGCAAATGTTTAAACTTCTGTTTTTCTATATGTAATATAAAGTGTTGCATATGTGTGCGTGTCTTTATAAAGCTCCAAGCAACCAAAAAACCGCTTGCAGTGTTTCCAAAAGCTCTGTGGATTTTTAGAAAATTGAAGGAAGCTTTGTTGTTGCTGCTCAGTGCAATATTCTGAAATATTCACGAATTCTTTCTATTACTCACAGGGTATTACTGCCGCAGCGGTGCATTTGTGTCAACCCCAGAGATGATTACTCCAATCGGAACAGCTGAATACAAGAACATGACCAATTGTACTTGTCCAACATGCGAATGTTCTTCCGGCAGTTTCAATTTCACCAACGGTGGTCCCTGTCCAAAAGGCTTCTACTGTCCGGTTGGTACGGACGTGCCGATTCCGTGTCCGAGAGGCACGTTCAGCAACAAACTCAAACTGCAGTCCGAAGGCCAATGCTTCAATTGCACAGCTGGTAGTTATTGTGGAGAGCAAAATCTAACGCAACCCAGTGCAAAGTGTTCAGCTGGGTATTACTGTCCGACCGGTGCTTCAAGACCGGATTGGATTGATTGCCCCACTGGGAAGTACTGCGAGCTGGGAAGTGTTGAACCGACGAATTGCCCGAATGGCACGTTTCGTAACACGACAAATGGTAAAAGTAAATCGAGTGATTGCTATGCATGCACTGGTGGGAAATATTGTCAAACGGACGGCTTGACGAATCCAACTGGAGATTGCGCGCCAGGGTGAGTTTAATTCCCCCCCCCCAGTTTGATTGTGTTTGTCGCTTTATCGTCTTTGTGAAGGAATCTTTTCAAGGGGGTTCGGCTGTGAATAGATTGGTGCCGTAGAATTGCTCTAAGTCGAATTCGCAAAGGGGGGGGGCTAATTGGAGACAGAGAGAAGTTGAAATTAGGAAGGTTGAGAAAATCAGAGGAATTAATTTGAGATCAGTCAACTCTGTCTACTTCGAACACTTTGGGAAGCGTGTTCGAATTACAAAAAGTTCGAATTATAGAGGTCTGTTTTCAGGGGCGGCGGGCAAAAATTTTCAAGTGCTATGACATTTCAGGAAACTGGGTGGGGCATTTTAGGCCACACCCAATTTGTGAGGTGTGAAAGAGGAGAGCCATGAAAATATTTTTACTTAATGAAAGAAATCAGTTCTGTGTTCCACCATAAATAAACAAAACAGACAACCTTTTAAATTTTACCCGGGCTGTTTGCACAAAAATCGCAACAAGGGTCTTTAATAAAGGACGGCTGTGGTGTCATGTTTGTGGCTGCGGCCTTTCAATGACAGGCCTAATGTACTAAGCGGCAGTCGGTCTGTATCATAGCCACCAATGCTATGAAGTTCTCAGATGTCATAGCATCTTAGCATGGCCACTGTTCACGAAAAGGCATGCACTTTTCATTTTGAATAATATAGTATAGCTTTCCTTTGAATGATATGATCTCATATTACTAGGCATGGCCAACAAAAGTATGTGTTCCTTTCCTCATATACGCAAATCCAAGAAAAATGCTGATAAACTGCTTCATCACTAGAACATTTTTTTAAACTAACACGAGGACATGGGCATCCGTCTTTTTTAAAGCGAAGACGCTGGTCGTGATTCAATTTTTCTTGAGTTTGTAACAGACTAAAACGTTTCGAGATACTCCAACGAACAATACCAGATGCAATATGATTCATGTTTAAACCTTGGAGATCGTTATTCTAAGCATACACTCTGACTGACTGACTGACGCGAAAAGCAGATTTGACCAGTGCTATGAATTCTTGAGAATTCATAGCATGCTACGTCATTACTATACGTTTGACAAGGGAAGTACGTCACATTTGAGTGTCCTCATCAATTGTTTTCTCCTTCCTATGCTATGAGATTGAAGAAAGTCATAGCGTGCCAGGGTAAACAGGGCTGAGGGCTTGGCTGTGATAACTGGCGCTGGCATTGTTAAGTATCCAGACGATGATATAATGGCAAAATGCTTTGTCGGGTTATCAATGGAAACAAATAATTATCACGTAATGAGATTAGTGTATAATGACAGGGTATCTTTAAATGGAGAAAGCGAAAAGCCGGAATCGTGGAAATTGGAAGGAGGTCTTTTCGCTTGTAAAGAACTACTAAACTTTTCATTTTCGTCAAGTAAAAAGATTTTAGCTCTACAAAAAATTGCTATGAGAATCATAGCAGTCATAGCAGTGTCCGCCGCCCCTGTCTGTTTTATAAGAGATGGTTTATTAGTTATCCTTGAAGGGACAGAGAATTGGTTCGAATTAGATAAAGTTCGAATTACACGAGCTCGAATTATGCAGATTTGACTGTAGAGGATATTCGAGATGGGATTTAATTTTCAATATTTTTGCCTTTGTCTACTCAGTGATAGTAGTATAGCAATGAAAATGTACAGGGAACGAAGGAATTAATTCGAGGTGAAGACAACCTCGAGATCTTGAGTTCAATCTATTTTCGTATCTATTAATGGTGATTTATTATTGATTATAGCTATTACTGTCCACCTGGTTCAAAGCAGAGAGAACCGCCCAGCTTCGTTTGTCCAGTTGGCAGTTATTGTCCCGGCGGAGCGTCGGCACCTAAGCCATGTCCCAGCAACAAGATGGCCAACTATACTGGTGCACATCAGTGTGAGCCATGTCCCGCAGGATACTATTGTCTCACATCTGGTGTGCCAATTCCTTGTAAGATCGGGTTCTATTGTCCTGCTGGCACTGGAAATGACCTGAAAGCGTGTCCACGCGGTACAATTGGAGTGCAGAGACAGTACAATAAATTGCAAGACTGCCAGCCATGCCCTCCTGGGAAGTACTGCGCTTATGAACATGCTTCGAATGCCACGGCAAATTGCAATGCTGGTTTCTGGTGTCAATACGGTGTTGATAGGCCAAATCCAATCGGTGTGAACATCACTGCTAACAACGCGACAATAAACGAAACTTGTCCTTATTACTATGATGGTAGAGAGACAGGCTATGGTGGCAGATGCCCTATTGGCCATTATTGCCCAGTTGGGACAAGCAAACCAAAGATGTGTGCACCTGGTACATATGCACCGATTGGGCAGCTGTCCGCTTGCTATCCGTGCATGCAAGGGTATTACTGTCCGCTCGAAGGCATGTCCGATTACCATAGTTATCCCTGTCCGTACGGTCATTACTGTCCGAACGCAACCAATACGGCTCAAGAGAATCCATGTCCAAAAGGCAAGTACAATGACCAAACGAAGAGAACCAACAGTCACGATTGCAAAAGCTGCCAGCCTGGAAGATATTGTCCTTCAGTTGGTGAGTAAAGCAGTTAGATTTATTTTATTCACGCAGTATAACCACATAGGAGGATGTGGTTATACTGTGGAGGGTATTACTGCGGAGGAGGATGTTCAAACTCCCGCTTAATCCGAGAAACGGATCATTGGCGAGGGAAGGGAAGGTAAACAGGGGCCCGCTGGCCATCCTCATATACGAGCTCACTCTCCCCTCTCCAGGAGATTGCTCTGGCAGGGAAATGGCTATGCGTAAATGCGGGGATGCTGTGAAAAAATAGCAACACATATTAGCTAATACATCGGAATATCAACACATTGAGTTGTACATCGGAATATCAACACATTCAAATGAAACTCACTTAATACTTTGTGATATAGAGGGTTGAAGAGTAATTCGCAGTGGTGAACAAAGCAGTTCTGGGGACCAGATGCTTTGTTCGGTGTAAGAAAGCTCTTGTATAATTCGGAGTTTCTTAAAATTGATACCTTTTGTTACGTTATTCATTAAGTCTTTTGGCAGCCACTGATTTGTTCTGATGTTCTTGTAGGTATGAAAGAGCCGAATAAGACATGCTCGGAAAGATACTTTTGTAGACGCAACGCAACATCTGGAACACCAACCCAAGGGGAAGATGCAAACATCTGTCCCATGGGGTGTTATTGTCCCACTGGTACTGGTGAGCCATATAAATGTCCAGCTGGAACATTCTCCAATCAAACTGGTAGGTGTTTGGGTGATTATATTTCATCAGTGCATGTCTAACTTCCTTCCCCGACACTGCAGCTAAGTGTAAGCTGCCAGAAACTTCAGTCTGCTGCATGTATGCTTGCTTGACTGTAATAATTTGCACTGAATCTGTTCCGATTCTACTGAAACAATTGCAGAGTTTAACTAAACCTTAACCCAACTCCCTACTCTCTCTGCAACAATATTAATTACAAGAGATGGAGCAACAGCACTGGACAGTGTTTGCAGACTTATGTCAATTGTAATGTGAGTTTTTAATGTAAATAGCTGATGCGAAGTTTTTTGATAACTTGATTTTTTTGTTAGGTTTGGCTACGTCATTTGAGTGCAATAATTGTACTGCTGGTGAATATTGCGGCTCTGCTGGTCTGAATCGTACAAGTGGTCCTTGTGAAATGGGTTATTATTGTCCAGTGAGGTCATCCAGCGCAAGACAGGTACCTTGTGGTACAGGTGTCTATTGTCCAGCTGGGTCGAGAGAACCATTGCTATGCGAACAAGGAACATTCCAACCTAATTCTACAAGATGGATGAAGTCACAGTGTCTCTCCTGTACACCAGGTATCAATGTCTCTCTTGCTCTCATTTCTTATGCACCCCACCTTGTCAAACAAAAGCTGATTACTCAGCCACAGTATTTGTCGTGCAAAAGCTGATTGTTTAGTCGCAGTATTTGCTACACAAAGCTGATTGTTTAATCGCAATGTTTGCTACACCAAGTTCATTGGCAATAGGTTCCAGCAGGGCATACAATATTTAGCATTCAAGGGTTGATTATTCAGGGAAAAGTATTTGCCATGCAACGGTGAAATGTTTAGCCATACTATTAACATTAATTTTATTGTAGCTGTCAACACGGTTATATCAAGTTTGTTTTGTACTATTTAGGTTCATACTGTGAGACAACAGGCCTGTCCCAGGTCACAAACCTGTGCAAGAATGGCTCTTACTGTCCAACCGGCTCAAAAGTACCTGCACCATTTACCTGTCCTAAAGGTTTCCACTGTCCGACTGGTAGTCCATACCCGCAACCTTGCAGCAATGGGTACTATGTGAATTTTACCGGAGCGTCCGAATGCTTAATCTGTCCGAGTGGATTCTTCTGTCTGCCGCTTAATTACACAAATGATAATCAAACGTACATTGGTTATTATGACTGTCCGAGGGGATACTACTGTCCACCAGGCACCGGCTCTGATGTTCGAAAATGCCCCGCAGGGACATACAGCAATGAAACACGACTCTTCTCAGCCAATCAATGCAAAGATTGTGATCCGGGAACATATTGTGATGGCAATCTTCTTGTAAGACCAAATGGAGCATGCGCAGCTGGGTATTATTGTACAGTCGGTAAGTATCTTCTTCTGCTACCACGATTGTTTACACATTTCCACGTGAATTCGATAATTAATGTTTGGTTGGTAGCATCTTGAACCTCAAGGCTGATATTCTTGCTCGAAACATTAGAAAAAACAATAGTCTTGGAACAATAGGCTGGATGCAAAATTTCCAGGTCTTCATATGCGGGTTTTTACAGTGCAAAATACCTCTACTGCTCCTAAGTTTACTCAATCTTTCTTTTGTTTTAAAGGTGCGTCAATTTCGAAGCCTTACGTGAACAGTTACAATTACACGAATAACTCGTGTCCATTTGGATCAATACTCGGCCAGACATTCAAGGGGATTGGTGACATATGCCCCAGTGGCCATTACTGTCCAACTGGATCAGTAAGACCAACGCCTTGCAAGGCGGGAACGTACAATAACAAAACAGGCCAGAGTAAATGCATTACATGCCCGGCTGGTTATTACTGCTTGGAGACAACTATCTCATTCATCTACACTGTCTGTCCAAGTGGATATTACTGTCCACTCAATACGACATATCCACATCAATATCCATGTCCACCAGGGACGTATAATAACCTTACTGGACAGCAGGATGCCACGTCGTGCAGGGCATGTCCGCCCGGTATGTTCTGTGAAAACCACGGCCTAACGTTTCCCACTGGTTACTGCAGTCCGGGATGGTATTGCAATGGAAGTTCGACCTCAAATAAGACTGTCACGCATGGTGGAATGTGCCAAGCTGGGTACTACTGTCCCCTGGGTTCGTCAGAGCCGCTGTCTTGTCCAAGTGGCAAGTACTGCGAACTTAACGAGCTGGAGAGTCCAACTGGAAATTGTTCAGCCGGCTATCACTGCAAGTTGAAATCGAAGGTGGCGAATCCGGTCAGCATTGCCGAGGGTGATGAGTGCCAAAGAGGGTATTATTGTCCCGAGGGAACTGTCTCTCCCGTGCCCTGTGATCCTGGCTATTTTCTCGACAGCAAACTGGCCAAAAATAAGACCTTCTGCAGAATATGCACGGCCGGGATGTATTGCAACGCAAGTGGTCTTGCATCACCCGTTGGATACTGTGACCCTGGCTACTACTGTCCTGTTGGACAGATATCAAAGAGAGCCATAAATTGTCCCAAAGGATACTACTGCGTCGGTGGTAAAGGCCACACCGAATCCTGTCCCTCCGGCACCTATCAAGACCAACTGGCCCAAGCTTCTTGCAAAACCTGTCCGGAACAATACTTCTGCGATGCCACATTTGGACCTGTTGTCAATTATACTGTCAATATCTGCCCGAAAGGCTACTACTGTCTTCCAGGTACAAAATTCAGCACTGAGCATCCTTGTGATATCGGTACGTTTAATAACGTGACTGGAAAAGCGAATCAGACGGAATGCTCGCCTTGCTTGGGTGGCTATTATTGTGGACAGACAGGACTGACGTATCCCAATACGCTTTGCAGTGCTGGATATTTCTGTCGATCAGGTTAGTTTTTTCTTTTTCACTACGATTCTAAGTTCAGCTCAGTTCAGCTCAGGTTTGTTCAGTCACCGTGCTTTCAATACACGGGTTGATTGTTAACTAGCAGTATTTAACTAGGCATCTTTACACCTTCCAAATTTTGCTTTTCAAGCAAATAATCCCCACATTTCCTTTTTAAGGTGCAAAAACATCAACGCCTACTGAGGGCCCGAATGCTGACATCTGTCCCTATGGACATTATTGTCCCATTGGCACAGCAGAGCCAAAGAAATGTCCAATCGGAAAGCTTGGCTTATCAACGCGATTGGTAATGGAGTCTCAGTGCACACTATGTCCGGCCGGAAAATTCTGTGATGTTGCTGGTAGAAACGTGAGCTCTGGAGACTGCGATAGGAGTTACTACTGTCCCAACGGCTCAAGGAGTGCCAATGAGATCGTATGCCCTGCTGGGACCTATTGTCCAGTTGGTAGCCCATATCCAAACCTTTGCCCAAGAGGGACATTTAGCAATAACACATTGTTATGGCGCGAAGATCAATGTACCAATTGCACTGCTGGCTCGTATTGCATGGAAAATGGTCTCACCGCACCAAGTGGACCATGTCGCCAAGGTTATTATTGTCCCGAAGGATCTAAAGTTGACAATGCTGTAGATTGTCCGATTGGGTTGCACTGTCCTACTGGTAAGTTTATTTTGCAGTTTGCAATAAGCTAAGCATTCTAGGCAAGAGCTATCTATTTTTCACTGAATTATTTATCTGTCATTTATCTGATTAATTGGCTGCTATTTGCCAATATACATTTGATAATAGAATAGACTACCCCAAAATGAACATATTTCGACAAATATACGATGGTACTCAGTGAATTTCAATTACAGTCAAATCTGCATAGTTGGAATTCGTTTAATTCGATCTCTATCTAATTTGAACGAAATTCTCCATCTCTGCAAGGATTACTAAAGAACCAATCCTTATAAAACGAACCTCTATAATTCGATTTTTTTGTAATTCGAACATTCTTACGCTTCCCCAGGGTGCTCGAATTATAGACAGAGTTGACTGTAGATCGCGTTTAAGCAGCAAAGACAAATCTAGTTCTTCATGCCTTTCGGGCCAAAACATTTCACCAACGACTTTGATAATTTTGCATGGCCTATCGCAAAAATTAGAAATATAATATCTTAGTCGTCTCTTAAGCTATTGATTTCGTCTGGATATTGTGCCTTTTGCCACACTTTAATTCGTATTTATTTATCAATATTGCATATATTCATGCATTCATCATGTTCAAGGTAATGGGCATTTGATTCTTTTTAGGTCGCAAAACACCAAAACAATGCAGTCCTGGCTACTTTACAAACACAACAAGAAACTACGATTGTCTATCATGTCCGGCTGGGTTCTACTGCTTACCGATCAACCTGACCAGGACACCCTACCCTGGCATTACACCTTGCCCCGCTGGCTTCTACTGTCCGACGAGAACAGGCTTGAATTGGCAGTCATGCCCAAGAGGAACATACAGTAATATCACTGGGTTATCACGTGTAGAACAATGTCTGGATTGTCCTGCTGGTCAATACTGCGCTGGTTTGAATGCTCTAAAACCCACTGGAATATGCGATGGAGGGTTTTATTGCGAGTCTGGTGTGGATAGGAAAGATCCTTTGTTCGCCAATGCCAGTGTTGTTTACACTAATTGCACTGCTGGGGTTAATACAGGTAAGGTGGATTACTTTGTAAGTCTACCAACCCGTTCACTAATCCATCAATCCATTGGTAGATCCATTGAATAATCCATCCATAAGTTTATCAATCCATTTATTGATCTATGCAGCAATCCTCATCTATTCATGAATCTATTTTTCCACCTTTTGATAGATCTACTGAACATTTATTAATCCATCCATAAATCCATGGGCGATCCATTCCTTAATTCATCTCCAGATTCAAAGCTGTATGAATTAGAGCACTAATGGACCCATATTGATAACAGCTATCATAGCTGAAGTGGCTATCCAGTATAAATATTCGTACTTACTTACTTAATCCAATAATCCACTAATCCAATTTAATCATTCTTGCTAGGGTTTGGTGGAATTTGTCCACCTGGAAGATACTGTCCACCCGGATCAGCAAGACCTGTTGGATGTCCGCCCGGTAGCTACCAAGACGAATCCGGAAAGACATACTGCAAACCATGTCCACCCGGGTATTACTGCTACGCAAACACAACGCACTATGCAGTGTATCCTTGCCGGAGAGGTCACTATTGCCCGGTCAATACAACACGCCCGTATGAATATAAATGCTGGCCGGGTACTTATAATCCGTACTCAACGATGACTAACTCGTCCGCGTGTAGGTCTTGCGATGGGGGAAAATACTGCAAAGGATATGGGCTATATCAAGTCACGGCAAATTGCTATGGTGGATATTATTGTTCAAGTGGAGCTCAGAATGAAACTATGATGCTATGCCCAACTGGGTACTATTGCCCAAATGGTTCCATTGATAAGATACCGTGTCCGGGTGGCAGGTATTGTGCCCACAGCGGTCTGTCTGCACCAACGTACCATTGTGCTGGTGGGTACTATTGCACGTTGAGGGCCCATCTTGCCAACCCCACTGATGATACGACCGGTAATATATGCCCGACAGGGAATTACTGTCCAATGGGAACTGAAGTACCAAAGAAATGCCCGATTGGAACATTCTTGAATTCAACTGGAAATGTGTAAGCTATGTCCCTGTCTTTATTTCCTTAATATCCATTAAAATATACTTTCTTAGCCAATTCCATTTTAACCAAGAGCCTGGAAATCCAGACTAAAGCTCAATTTGTCTAATTCTCATATTATGAAGTTGATGTTTTGATTTTCAAGGAACCTAACCGATTGTCAATCCTGTTCACCTGGCTGGTACTGCGGAGGAGAGGGCTTAGCAGTGCCAACAAATCCATGCATACAAGGCTATTACTGCCCCGGCGGAGCCTCAAACAGCAGTCAGTACCAGTGTGCACCCGGCTACTACTGCACCGTTGGACGTGACGCCATGCAACCGTGTCAATCTGGTACTTATCAAAACGAATGGGGCAGATGGTCATGCAAGACATGTCCATCTGGGTATTTCTGCAACGCCACATACGGACCTGTCTCACTTTATGGCTCTTTCGTATGTCCCCAAGGCTACTACTGCCCACTTGGTACACGATTTGACACTCAACACGCATGTCCACTTGGAACGTTTCTGAACAGAACGAGAGGTGAGAGAGAGTCGGATTGTATTCCCTGCACAGGAAGGTTTGTTTGCGACGCAGAAGGATTGGCCAATCCATGGAAACTATGTTCAGCTGGTTATTATTGCCGTGAAGGGGTGAATACGACGACCCCAAGGGCTGGGGTAAAAGGAGATCAATGTCCACCTGGAAGATATTGTCCTCAAGGTAATGTTACTTTTCTTTTGTACTTCATTTCCTTCACTTTAACTATCAGCTTATCAACTATCATGCGTTATATATTATAAAACAATCTTTGATCGGTACAGAACTTCAAAATAGCGTTAAAAAACGGAAACATAGCGAAACATAATAACTACTATGTTTATGTTTATGTTTATATTATGTTTCGCTAGGTTTCCGATTTTCAACGCTATATATTATGTTATATGTTATCTCATGTACGCCACACGCTACTATATGTTACAGTTTTCCATGGATTTTATGAACTTTAATTGCCATACTTATATCAAATATTTTATTTATTTTTTTAAATGATTTTAAGGAGAAGCTTTTCAGACTACGCTTGTCTTCAGTGCAATAAAATTGTGAAAATATTATATGAATTCTTTGTCATGTTTCATTTAGGTACTGATCTGCCGATCGAGTGTCCGATTGGAAAGTTTAGACCGACCGTACTCGGTCAACAATCATCGGATTGCCAGAACTGTACCGGTGGAATGTACTGCAACACTACTGGACTGATCCAGCCGCCTGGTAAATGCAAGTCCGGATACTATTGCCCATCCGGTTCACATTATTCGACACAGATAATTTGTCCGGAAGGCTATTACTGCCCGGAACAATCCGAGTATCCGTCGGAATGTCAAAACGGTACCGCCTCAAATCGTACCGAACTTAAATCTGCATCAGAATGCCCGAAATGTCCAAGGGGCTTCTACTGCGCGTCAGCAAAACTCACACGACCCACCGGCCTCTGCTCTCCGGGTTATTATTGTCCGGTTGGAAGTAGCAGTGACAAAGCGGTTCCGTGTCCATCGGCTATGCACTGTCCTTTGGGTAGTGCAGAGCCAAAATACTGTGCAGATGGAAACTACACTGGATGGCCTAGAGCAAGCGAATGCGCCATATGTCTGCCTGGATATTACTGCATTGCAACACACGTAATTGGAGGTATGATAAAGATTGAATTGCTCATTGACTTCATGCTATCCCCCTGTTGTATTTACGTTAGCTATTGATCGACTATGTAAGGTGGTGATTTAGAGGAGTTTTTATGTTGTTATTTTGTTATACAGCAAAAACCCGCATGTAAGAACCTGTAAATTTCCGTCCAGCTTATTGTTCCAAGACAATAGGCCATTGTTTTTTTATTATTTTGAACAGAAATATAACCCTGAAGGTTCTTAATCCATCGGTTCTTATATGCGGATTTTTACTGCATTCGATGTTTTACATGTGACGAGATTTTGCGTTCGTTTCCATCAGGTCAAAATGAATCCGGTATCTTCAAGTGTCCGAGAGGTTTTTATTGTCCACCCGGAACAGGCAAAGATCTGAAACCATGTCCACGCGGGACGTACAGCAACAAAGAAGGCCTATCAAGCGAAAGGGAATGCACGCCGTGCGATGCAGGCAAATATTGCAACCAATGGAATCAAACGAGCGTGACCGGTGATTGTGATGCTGGTTATTATTGCATAGCCGGCTCTGATACGGCTACTCCTCAGCTGACCAATCTCACGCACTGCCCCGCAACGTACAATCATTTGAGTGTTGGTGGAAAATGTCCCAGAGGCTATCACTGTCCGAAAGGAAGCAAAACAATGCACGGTAAGTAAAGCATTTTGTAGTTAATGTTGTTGTGGAGCAATACTAAAGAGCTTCCTTGAAAAGGCACGCTTGTCTCTCCCCCTTTTTGTCTTTCTACTTCAATACTCTTTGAAAGAAATGTTTTCATAGATATATTGAGGTTTATAAGGTGTTTTTAACTGCTCTTATTGAGAACTATTTTACAGTGAAGAGTGCTTTTTGTTTTATAAAGAACTAAGCTCTCTCGCAAAGAAATAAGAATCTCTCCCTCCCCCCTCTCTTATCCTTCTTCTGCAATTCCTTCAATGAACTGATCTGGTAAGGAGGTATTTAGCTGTGCGTTGAGGTATTTAAAATATTTATTTACCTACCTATCTTTTCAGGCTGCCAATCGGGTACATATGCCGACATAGAAGGATTGAGCACTTGCATCACTTGCCAGCCTGGTTATTACTGCCTGAATGAAACGTCAAACTATCTGGTGAACGAGTGTCCCAAAGGCCATTACTGTGCAGCTGGTACGAAGGAGCCATACCAATTCAAATGTCCGCCCGGGACATTCAACGACAAGCTGAAAATGCAAAACGAAACTGCATGTTTGCCTTGCGAAGGTGGGAAATATTGCCAAGGCTATGGCAACGAGAGACCAACAAACAGCTGTGACATTGGTTGGTACTGTCCGACATCAGCTTCAAGTCCAACACATATGCGATGCCAGCCGAGATATTACTGTCCCAGAGGATCACCGCAAATGAAGTCATGTATTGCTGGCATGTATTGTGACACAGCCGAGTTGGGCTACCCAAGAGGCAACTGCATTGCCGGCTATTACTGTCCAAATGGCTCGAGATCCCAGACAGAAGTACCTTGCCCAACCGGTTCATATTGTGGCACAGGAAGCCCGGTACCATTGCCCTGCCCGTCTGGGACATACTTGCCGAGTACAAGAGCACATAACATCACTCAATGCGAGAATTGCACGGCTGGTTTCTATTGTAACAACACTGGTATGTCTTCACATGGTGGTCCTTGTGGACAGGGTTATTACTGTCCGCCTGGTCAGAATGTCAAGTATCCGCCCAAATATACATGTCCAAAGGGACACTATTGCAAAGAAGGCCAACCGTTGCCAATTAGGTGTGAAAATGGAACCTACCAAGACAACTATGGACAAATATCGTGTAAAGATTGCGATGCCGGCTATTACTGTGATAATACACATGTACCTGTTGCATCACTGGCTGGAAAGGAATGCCCTGCTGGCTCGTTTTGTCCGAGAAAGACGCGCTTTGCCAATGAGTTTGGGTGTTTGCCGGGATCTTGGTCAAACAGAACTGGTTTGCAAAAGGCCAGTGACTGCGATCCATGCCCTTCAAGGTGAGAGGTTTCTAAAATCTGTCTTATTGTGGATAGCTTTAGAGTTTAGTTGTAGTTATATTGAATGAAAGGTATGGTTGAGTGGTGTATAGTATCAGTGTTAAGATTTAATGGATAGAAAAGTCGATTGGATAGATATATGGGTTGATGGATTGATCGATGGATTAAAGGATGGATTGATTGATTGATGGGTAAATTGATGGAATTGTGAATGGATGGATGGATTGATGGATTGATTGATGGATTAAAGGATGGATTGATTGATTGATGGGTAAATTGATGGAATTGTGAATGGATGGATGGATTGATGGATTGATTGATCCTTGATTGCTTTTATAAGTGCAATTCTTATTAATCTATTCTATTTTTCAGATATTATTGCCAGCAAATCGGGTTGAGCAATCCTGAAGGACTCTGTTTACCAGGATTCTTTTGCAATGGCTCAGCTAGCAGACCCGATCCACCCGACTATCCCTGCCCCATTGGCCACTATTGCATCGAAGGAACCTACAAGCCAGAACCCTGTCCTCGAGGTTATTTTGCAAACAGTACAGGCTCGAAGAAGCTATCAGATTGCACGCCCTGCAGTGCTGGAAAGTGGTGTGACCCAAACTCAGGCGCAGGTGTCAAGGAACAAACTTGTCATGCTGGATTTATTTGTGTACTCGGTAGGCCATTTGTTTATTTTTTATTTATTTTTGTTTATTATTCATTTATTTACTTATTGTTTTATTTATTCAATAATTTATTTATTTATTTATTTCTCCGTGTTAGGAGTTTGTGTTACCCTAGGTATATCTTTAGTTCACTCTTTGCAGGAGCCTCGACACCAACACCTACGAACTTAACAGGAGGCGGATATGTTTGTCCCGTTGGGCATTACTGTACTGCTGGTGCAGTACGAGAGACACCCTGTCAGCCGGGTACATATTCACCAACTGTACAAATGGCCGATTGTCTCCCGTGTAGTAATGGCTCGACGTGTCCCGGTTATGGCACAGTGTTCCCTCTTAATTGTCCTGTCGGGCACTATTGTGACGGTGGAATATCAACTACGACTGGTAAAGCTTGTCCTCTTGGCACGTACCAACCCGTACAGAATAGAACATCTAGCTCAGATTGTTTGCCATGTCCGCCCGGAAAGTTCTGTAATGAAACCGGCCGTTCATCACCCGCTGGTTTTTGTCATGCCGGATATTTGTGCGCAGGAGGACAGAGTGTTCCGAATCCGCTCAGCTCCGCCTGCCCCGCAGGTCACTTTTGCTTGACTGGTGTCACAAATGCTACAAAATGCCCCGCAGGCACGGTGCGCAAGACACCCGGTGGCGCATCGTTGAACGATTGCGCACCTTGTGATCCGGGACATTTCTGTGAAGTTCCCGGATTGTCACAGCCCAGCGGTAAGTGCGATAAAGGATTCTATTGCCCTGAAAGCGTCAAGACGATGTTCAAGAATCCAAGCAGCTATCCTTGTCCACGAGGCTTCTACTGTCTCAATGGGACGTCCGTGCCAAAAGGCTGTCCTCCGGGTAAATATCAACCAGCTGATGGATCATGGGATTGCCATCAATGCCAAGCCGGGGATTATTGCCCTGGTAACACATCAACAGCGTTGCCGTGTCCAGCCCACACGTATTGTCTGAACGGAACAATAGTGCCACAATACTGTCCAAATGGCACGTTTACGTATGCAAACGAGACTGGTCTGTACTCCCCTTCGCAGTGTCGAGCTTGCATACCAGGCCACTACTGTCAGAGAGGCATAATTGCTGGTCTCTGCAGTGGAGGCTACATCTGCAGACGAGGTAGTCCCGATCCGTGGCCGAGAGATCCGAAGTACGGAGAGATATGTCCCATAGGCTATTACTGTCCGCCTGGTACGATAGACAAAGTGAAATGTCCAAAAGGAAAGGTGATCTCAGTGACTGGTAAAGCGAGTATTACTGATTGTGAAAGGTGTTCAGCTGGCTACATTTGTACCGATGACAACACAGTACCACAGCCGTGTGGAAAGGGATACTACTGTCCGTACAACCTTACCCGACTACCGTGCAGAATTGGAACGTATAACAACGAATCGTATGCCACTGATGAATCATATTGCAAACCATGTCCAGCTGGTTATTGGTGTAACATACAAGGTAAACCAAACACGTTGTTTGTTCAAGTTTTTTCATTATCTTATGAAGGAGTCATGGCTTTGGGATTTTGCTTGGATTAAATCTGATTTGTGTATTCATCTACGTTGATGAATAAGTCGCCATTCTTTTTGTCCGTTCTTAGGTGCTGGAAATTACACTCAAAATCCGTGTCCAGTTGGTCATTATTGCAACGAAGGAGTTTTGAAACCAGAAGAGTGTCCTGCTGGCACGTATCGAAATCAGACTACTGGTCGCGGCATTAACGATTGTCACATTTGTCCCGCTGGTAACTATTGTCCCGCAAATGCTTCCACCGCCTTTAAACAATGCGACAATGGAACGTATTGCCCTAATGGGACAATATCACCTCGTGTTTGTCTTGCCGGTTATTACTGCCCTGGTGCACAGTCACAAATTCCGTGCCAAGATGGTTTCTACTGTCCCAAAGCATCAGCACAAAGAGTTCCGTGCCCCAAGGGACACTACTGCCCCGGAAATAACAACTGCACGCTATCGAAAGCTGGCACCGTCATTCCTACTATTTGTCCAGCTGGTAAGTAGCTTCACTCAAAGCTTCAGTGCTTTTAAGACTGTCCCTACTTTTGTTTCCCTTTCAAGTCTTGATGCTTGCATTTGCTCCATTGTCTCATCTATATTTCCCTTCTTGTGTAGGATATCGAGAGAAATATGGAGCACTGCGTCACTCTTTTGCTGACACGTGTGAGATTTGTAAGCCTGGTTATTATGGAAATATGACAGACAGAGCAGAATGTCCAAGATGCAGAGCAGGTGTCATATGCCTTACAGGTAGGAACTAATTTTTCCTGTAAACTTTTCCATTATATACCCAACATTTCCCTGTTGTTTATCCATCTTTGTTCCTGTTATCTACCCAATTTTTCTTGTTGTTTATCCATCTATTTCTCCTTTTGTCTTTCCAGCTTTCCTTTTTCATCCATCTATCTCTCCTTTTTCTTTTTCTTATCCAGTTTATTTTCTGCAATGGAGTCAATTTTTATTTAAATACATGTAGATATTTGTCTGCTATATATCTATTTGTTATTCGTCTGTATATCTAACTACTAATCAGCAAGACATCGACCTATTTCTTTACGATTTGCAATTTGATCAGTTTCCGTGCATTATGCATAGCTTTTTTTTATTTTTTCATCCCGTGCATTATGCATAGCTTTCAAATTGATCATATTTCTAAATGCAGGTGCAACAACAGACACCCCACTTAACAATGACACGGTACATGGACTCAATTACACAAAGTCATACCCATGTCCGCCTGGCTACTACTGTACATCTGGCAGTGTTGTACCAACCCCGTGTCCCAACGGAACCTATTATGACCAACAATATGGCACCGCTCTGTCAAGTTGCTTTCCTTGCCCTGTTAACCACTACAACCATCTAACTGGGCAGACTGCATGCTTCCACTGCGGAGGGCAAGCGCAGCAGCCATATCGTGGTCAGCAAAAGTGCATCTGTAATGGCCTACGGCGAGTATTTATGGTAAGCTGATGCAATCGATACTCAATGACACAATGAAGTCTTTGTATAAAATTCCTCAACGGGACAGGAAAGGGAACCGGATAGCACTATGAAGACGTTAGGTTTTGAGTTTAAGATGTTTGAGGAATAGTTGGCATTACAGTATAGCATCTGCTTGTAAAAAAGTAATGTAAAGCCACCATCCTGATAATGACTCTGAAATGCTACAGTTTCTATTCTAAGACCTGGATTGAAGAGAACCAGATAGCACTAGGATTAAATGTTTAGTTGATAATTCCGCGCTCCTCTCTGCACTGTATCATCCACGCACTAGTTTTAGTGTTCGCATGTTAAAATGTGTACTTTGTTTTATATTACAGCCAAGTGATAAGACATGCTTATGCGAAAGAGGCTTCCAGGTGCTTCCAAGCAGAGTGCAAGACTGCGTCAGGATATTCTACCCGCTTTGCCCCGAAGGAACTAGTAGGAGACAGGATGGTATTTGTTACACCGATGCGCAATGGAAAACTTTCTGTACTGCCGAGGTTTGTTTCATAATTGCCACGTTTTGCGGGACACGAATCAGATCTTTACCCGCGAGACACGGATTAGATCTTTACCCGCGGGATACGGATTAGATCTTCACTCGCTCTACTGGGCTTCCATCTGTCTTTTCCATTAGCTTGTTGTAAAATATCCCATTCATACATATCGATGATTGTAGCTTTGGTGAGGCAGTCTATTGTCATTGCCGTATCATTATGCTGTATTTTTTTTGTTTGCCTGTTACAGGGAGTTTCGTAGCTAATAGTTTTGACATGGTTTTTAGGTTTGCAAGAACGCAAAGTATTTAGGATATGATAGAGAGCTGGGCATATGCAAGTGTGAGGTTAGTAGAAACGATAATCTAATATATTTCCGCTTGGTTTAGTTGAAGCAATTATTTGTTTATTTGGAATATTTCAAGCGCTGTATTGTAAATGATTGATTGGTAACCTTTTTCAATCACTTTTGTCATAGGTTATCGATCTGGACAAGGTTTGCAACAGAAAATGCAGGATTCAACAAAAGAATAAATTGCAGTACGTTTGCTCATCACCGACCAGATTAAGAGTCACATTATCCAATGGAGCATTCGTAAGTACAATCTACCATGCTACAATCTACCATGCTACAATCTACCATGCTACAATATACTATGTTACAATGCTTCAATGCTGCAGTCTACCGTGCTACAATCTACCATGCTACAATCTACTATGCTACAATCTACCATGCTACAATCTACTATGTTACAATGCTTCAATGCTACAGTCTACCGTGCTACAATCTACCATGCTACCATCTACCATGCTACAATCTACTATGTTACAATGCTTCAATGGTACAGTCTACCATGCTACAATCTACCATGCTACAATCTACTATGCTACCATCCACCGTGCTACAATCTACCATGCTACCATCTACTGTGCTACAATCCTTCATTACCTCAATCAATATTAATATTAATATATATTTCATATTGCTTCTGTTAATCTGTGTAATTTCTTTTTTTCACAACAGAAAGACTTCCCTTACGATGAACTGGCTAATATTCCGAATTTCAAAGACACCTTCAGCACTGATGCGTGTGAAAGCATTGACAACAAGGCTTATCCATTCTACTTTACGCAGATGACATGTATGTATTGTCAGCCCACTCCCTCCCTCTCTCCCTCCCTCCCTCCTCCTTCCCACCTCCTTCGCCCAAAGAAGTACTTTACTTTGATATACTCAACTGATCTTATGCTACAGTCGATAACTTGAACACGCGATAACTGGAGCCTTGGATAACTCGAACCAATTTGTATTCCCCTTGATAGCTTTGCTAGTACTTTGTAGCTCTCGATAACTCGAACATTTGTTAACTCGAACCATTTTCATCGGTCCCTTGGAGGTTCGAGTTATCGGAGTTTTACGGTATAAGTGAATCTGTTTTGCATTGAAATTCTGACCAATTGCTTTTGATTCGACAGCAAATGGTTTCGAAGCAGTTTACGACCCGCCGTCTAGCATAATCGATCAGATATTATCCAGCAATTCGGTCAGCGGCAGTGCAGTGGCAAAATCTCGTAAGCGCAGAGCAATTTCGACGACCGTCGCACCTTCGACGAACCTCACAGGTGTATTGAACCCGACTGTTTGTCTGACGCATGGTGAGCCCTTGTTGTTCGGTGTCAGCAATCAATTCTTCCCCGAATACGATGACGGAAATCTGTACAATACGAACCCGGATTTCGATTTTGGAGCCTTCAAGGATTTAGCAGAGAAGCATCGGTTGATGGCATCCAATTCAACGCTGTTTTCTTTCAAGTTTCAACAAGCCGGCGTGTATGTGTTCAAACTGAGCTCATCTTCGCAGTCAAAAATGGTATGTTTAATATCAAACGCATTACTCTTGCATCCATGGGTTTTATGCGTTAAGCTTCAACTACCTTAAAAGTTGCCCCGCGTATCTTTATGAATCGCTTGAGGCCTTAATGCTACTCTATATCAAGCTCAAGCTATACCAATAAAATCATAGTTCATAGTTAAAATCATAGAAAAGACTATGATAAAATGACTATCTTTTCTATTGATTATGATAAAATGTGTTACGAACGTGTGACACAGTCAATTAGTAAAAAAGTAACGTTAAAATGTAATACATGGAGGAATATTCGTCGAAGTTACGACGTTTCGGGCGTATACCAAGAAATGGTGGTCAACGTTTTCTGACATTTTTAATGTTGTATTTCATTGACGCCGTACGTATTGCAATAGACTTCGCCCTTTGATAGCTAGTGGCTTATCAGTGGTCTGAAACAAATGATTTTCAATCGTCACATACCTTATTTCTACTCCAATTTGTGTGCACACGATCATGTATGTACATTGTTTACTAGTATAGGAGGAATCAACACGGGCAGTATCATAACATGCTAACTTGCATTGAGATACGTTGCATTAACATGCAACATGACATAACATGCATTGAGATACGTTGATGATTTTGTTTGCAGTTTATCCGTGTGATGGCAAAAGGTGCCCAGTGCGCTGAAAGTGGTCCATTCTTTCCAACAACACCGCGTATGATTATACAGAATGGCATTAGTTTGGATAGCAACATATTGATCACCCCAGACTGGCTTTACATTGGCTTGATGCTGGCTTGTTTCTTCCTTCTTGTTGTGCTTCTTGCTATTGCTTTGGTAAGTATTTCTTTGCAACCACCCACCCATCATTTCCTTTCTTTCAATTTTTACCCGACGAAGCTTTGAGCAAATACGAAACAACACTTCTCCTTTTATTCTCTGTACAAGTTAAGTAAACGTCCCCTATGCAACGCCCTATTTAATGCTGGGATAATTGAGTAGCCACTCGAGTTCTAATTTGGAGCATTGTGATCACTCGTCTTCTTAACTGATTGGTTTACATAATCGTTTAACATGATTCGTTCGTTTTTCAGATGATCTTCCGCAAACATGGCTGGAGAAAGATGATGTACTCCGATCCCAAGTACAGATCTAAGGCTGCCAACTACGATTTCGATCAATATTCGTCCAAGGGCTCTGCAGTTCATCCGCTCAAGAAGTTGAATATTCACAATCAAATCATGGGTGCGATTGCTGCGCAGGAGCCTCGTGCGATCACGCAGGGAGGAGAGTCAGGCACGTATACGCTATGTCTTCTCTTTTCAACTATGATCTAACGCTGGTTTACTGATAATACCTTAGATCAACGCCTTCGGGAATGACGCCAAGACATGTTTCCTTTTTTCGAAATGTAGATATGATCTATTACAAACTATACCAAAAGCTATATTCTCCTATGCAATAACCAGCTATACTCTGGTACAGTTGTTTATGACGCTTAGGTCTCACTCAGTATTCTAGCATTTCACATTGGATTGCTTATATAACATGAATTTGCGAATTCTTTTCTCAGGTCAAGCAGACATGCAGCCAATCGGCGTGGAAGACGTTCAGATCAAGGGCGACGAATTTTGGGATTACAATAAACAAGTCGATTTAGAAGCATTCAGCAGCAAGGAATTCTATTCAACGTTGACAAAGCAATCAAGTGACGTCACATCCGCTTTAGCAAGACAGAAGGATCAGGTATGTGCATACATGAAGTTATTCACACCCGAAGACGAGTATAGCTCAAATCATCGTGTAATTTATTTCTATTGCACAGTTTAAAATAGCTAAAAATTATGTATTGTTTATGAAGTTATTTGCCTCTGTTTGTGATTAATTAGCGAGCTATTGGTAGAGTAGAGTGGTTAAATTGTCAGTCGTGGTGAATTTGTAGTTTTTATAGGCCCGCCATTTATATGCTATGTATACTGTTCTGTTTGGCATTTAGTTGATAACTGCATGGTTGCTTTGTGTCTATTACGATATTATTTCGTCTTTGCAGGTCAAACAGCTATACCAGAAGATTTCAAATCAAGCTGAATCTCTCAAAGGATTGTGGGTCGCGAAGCTCAACTTAAAGGGAAGGTCATCCCTGGCTACCCCCGCAGATCTGCAAGATTTTGAAAGCAAAAGAGCAGAGGTGAGTTCAAAAGCTCGAGCATTTTATACGATCTGGTGTTCGAACCAAAAGCAGTAAATTCGCCAAAGCTCGTTTGAGGCGTACACCTTTGGGACTCGGGCTACGTGCCCGCTTTAGTCATGTGTCCGCCTTATGGAAGCTTGCCCACAAATCCTGACATCTTTGGCTAATAATATAAGAGTAGTAATAATGATAATAATGCGTGCATTGTGGACTCTGTTGTGGAAAACACAAACAACGTTTATGTCTGTTTCTGGACTATTCTGGACTAATAGACAGATGATTTGCGTGAAATTTAATGAACTGTTTGCATTTTCAGCTCGAGGAGGAGATCGAGAGACGAAAAGAATTGGGATTAAACTTCCAGCAGGTTTTGAAACAGCAGAAAGAGATTTATGATATTGATGGTAAAGCAAGGGAAACCCATCAGGTGGCCTTCATGGCTACACTGAGAGAGGCAGCAAGAATTCTCAAAGATTTCAGTCGATCAAAGAGCAAAGACGAACCAGATCTAGAGGAAGAATTTGACGAGAATCTACAACACAGGTTAGTTCGATTTGTATCTATTTCTATACCGTAAATCCTCGAATAAGCCCCCACCTTCGAATAAGCCCTCCCCTCGAATAAGCCCCCATCCTGATAATCATTTGCAAGGATATTGAGCCCAAGTTTCCAGACATTGAAGTTCCTTAGTGAATGTATTGCAAACAGCAGCAAGTTTAAACCAATAACTTTATTGATTGGCTGCATCGTAAAGCTTTTATTTTGCTTAATATTGAACAATAATCCAGCTAAAATTTCGTTTTTGCAAATAAGCCCCCGGGGGATTATTCGAAGATTTACGGTACCCGTGAAGGGCTATTTTTTCCAACTTTTTTTCTATTTTTTGCAAAGCTGAGATAAAAGACTGATAGCTTTCAATTGAATCTTTTCAAAAGAACATAAACACTGGCAGCAGCTCTTTAACTTGATATTAACTTAACTCGAATTAATACACAGGCAATGAATAGCATGATCCACTGACAAATGATTCTATAAAACAAGCAATCTTTCAAATTGATGCACGAACTAATTCACATTATTAATAACATAATATTAACAATGGTATTTATCTTTTTGCGTTTGTGAAGAATTGGCAGCCGCGTACAGGCCCTAATAGAACGTTTATCAATCGAATTGACGAGTGAATCGAGAAGAAGAGGATGCTGGGGTCTTCTGGGTCAACCAACTGGTGAAGTTGCTGTTGATCACCATGAACAGCCCATAACCAGAGAGAGGCTGTTCAATCCTGATGGCACGGTACTGGATGAGACTCTGATTAGCCTCGATTCGAAGACGGGACTGATAATGCCAAATCGCGATGAAATGTTCTTGTATTTGCCTGAACCTCGAACTGGTGTACTCGTAAAGTCGAAAATCGAATCTGCTGATTTCTTCGTGCATCCGGGCACTGCCAGACTGATGCCGATCGAAGGTAAGCGGTAGTAATACAATAACGATGCTTATTGATTTAATGCCTCTATCGTCTGTATTACATATACAGCTACCGTAAAGGCTGTACAGTAAACACCCGCGTATAAGAACCTGTGAATTCTGCATCCAGCCTATTGTTCAAATACAATAGCCTATTGTCTTTGCTATTGTTTTGAGCAGGGATTTCAGCCTGGAAGGTTTTTAATTCGCTGGTTTTATATGCGGGTGTTTACTGTATTGAACGTATTTTGAAATCGAGTTTTGAATTAAGGTCGCTTCTCTATTAAGCTCATATCTCTGATGAGCCCACCTCTATAACTTGACAAATTAAGTACGACGCCCTCCCAGGGGGGCTTAATAAAGATTTGACGGTAATTGGTGACTACTTTTGCTCACGTGATTTGTTTATTTCTAGGAAACGTTGCATATGACCCAGTATCATCTCGATTGATATTGACAACGAATAGTGGCAATGGCGAAGCAACGAACAATTCTGAGCCACTGATTCCCTATATTCCTTATCCAATGGACAATGATGGAAACCCTATCAATGTTAGTTTGAATCCGCTGGACAAACGGGGTGACATGCGCTTGAATGGCACAATGAACGATCCTGAAGTGGGAATCCCCGTTCCTATTCTGGGAATGACCATCCATCCAGTTACTGGTAAGCTCCGGTTTTTGTTGCAGTGTGTTTCTTACAAAAAGTCTTGGTTTAACAGTGTTTGAGGGGAACCATTAGATTACTTTGTATGTGGACTTCTTTCAGGGACCATATGTCCAGTTAGATATGTGATACAGTATTACCCCGCCACTGAGAAACTGAATTATAAGAAACTCGAGCCTAAAATTGTTCTGAAAACAATACATAGAAACAATAGTCTATTGTTTTTAAACAATACCCTGGTTCTAAAGAGCTAATTTCTAAGTGGCGGGGTAATACTATATGAGATATTTTGTTTTGTTATAGCAAGAAACTTTTTTCTCTAAGGGCGTTATCTTGTCAAGATGCAAGTGTAATTTTATTCTTAATTTATCTTTCGTTTGTTGAGTTTATTGAAATGTTTTATTCACGTCATTGTTTTGCACAGGTAACGCATATCCTATTGGTGGTTGCCATGAAGACCCTGTGACTGGACTACCTGTGGCCATTGAAATAGGTTCGATCATGATCGATAGGTTTATGAACACCCCTGTGACCATCATTGGCGTCACGATCGATCCATTATCCGGAGAAGTGATTCCCGTTGGAGGAACCGTTCTTCCCGATTCCAATTCCCCCATCCCGTCGCCAGTACTGCTGTACGATTCGTTTGTCGAGGAAAGTTCGGAACAAGCAATGAAAGTGACAAGTGCAAGATACAATGTTCTGTTCAAGGACAAAGACAAGAAGGATATAGAGAGGTTTGACATTGAACGGTTTGAAGGTGGTTCGCGTGCACTGATGGATGTTAATGAGTTGTACTTCGAATCAAGGGCATTAGACGCTTTGAAAGATCTGAATGAAGCACTGACTGGTCCACGCCACGCGTCAGGCAGACACGAAGAGAACATTCTAGAAACCACAATCAAAGACCTGCTGAAGTCGAGAACGAGATTGAAGACCGTGCTCCTTCGCGATGTCCAAGATATTTCAAGAAGAAACGAGAGGACGACAGTTTTGATGGACAACGGTGGCTCACCTGGCATGTATGAATACGTATCAACGGGGCAACTGCTGCCTATACTGGTCGGAATGAAAATGAAGGATAAATTTGGTTCAGGTCTCGATGTGCCAATATTGGGAGTCGAGAGAGACAAGGACGAGGGAAATCTGATCCCACTTGGTGGTACTGTTGAAGATCCCTACGGTGAAGGCTTGGTTGCTATTAACATCGGTGAAAAGGTGGTTGATCCTGTAATGGGGCAGTTGTCCACTGTTGTTGGTGCAAGATACAATTATGAATTGGGATCAACTGAGCCAGTAACTGCATTGTCGAGTAAAAAGCAGGGAAAGAAGAAGCCACCTTATGGAGCTGTACGTTTTTAATTATAACCTTCATGTTATTGATATCCTTACTTGTGTTGTTCTGCCTTTCTCTAATAGTATTGTAATAGATACAGTAGTAGTCCGCATATGGATTAAACCAATGGATTAAGAGCCTTCGGGGTGATATTTCTTCTCAGAACAATAAATGAAACTGTTGTTTTTAACAATATGCTGGATGCAAAATTTGCGGGTTGTTTATGCGAGTTTTTACTGTATTTAGTATTAAAGGACGACATTTGATCAGACGTTTTGTTTGACTTCTAGCTTCAGTTGTTGGAAGAAGAGCTAGCCGGAAGAAGAAGTTATTGGAGAAGACAGCGTCACAGAGAAGATGAGTTGACTTCATTTGAAGCTGAGCTGGTGAAGAAGATGATGGAAGATGAGGACGTCACAGCTCAGCTGGTCAGCGAGAAACAGGACTCGATCAACGAGAGTATGTGGACATTGTGCTACTTCGATTCTCTTTCTTTTAATAGCAATCCTCGCTCTTATAATAGCAGGAGGCTACACAAACATGTGCAACATTTGTAGAATCAAAAGGACCCAAGGGTTGGAGGCTCGAACCCTTCTGCAAGGGGGCTCGATCTGGGAGTCCTTGAAAGTTAATTGTTTATGAAGATTTTATACAGTATTGTAAGTATACTTGCCAAGACTCTTGTGATTATCGTAGTAAACATTGGCATTTTAGGTATATCTTCAATAAGCGATGCAGCCAATAGAGAGCTGCAACGACGAGGTGATGCTGCGATTGAGCATGCGTCGGGACTTCCACCAGATGTTGTTGCTGTGCTGACGCAATTCGATGCTGTAGAACGTGCTAGGGAGGAGCAGCATTCTCAGTCGCATGTTCGATTCAAGGAGACTGTGGACAAATTCTTCACCAAACTTCAGAATGAAGAGAATAAATGCCGTTCTAGATTGGAAGAGCTCGAGGTTAGCTTATGTTGTTTTTAATTTTGTTCTTAGTTTTTGTGATAGATTTGTGACGAATTTAGACCACGAAATTTATATGCGCCCTCGTGAAGGGCGATTTTAAATTGGCAAGTGATCTAACTTCTGTTTTGAAATTTTTGTAAGTAAAGCCCTTATAGCTGTTATGTTTTGTGGACCATTACTGTTAGCTATTATGTGGCTAAGTGGTCTGCTTCTGCCAGCTCCCTGTTAAGCCTGGTTTCCATATAGTCGTTGAGGGTCGTTTAGGATCGCTGAAAGGATTAAAAATCACACAGAGACATGGTCCAAAGTTGATTTTAATCCTTTGAGCGACTCTCAATGATTATATGGAAACCAGGCTTAGATGGACACAAGAATGAATTGGGCTGAGTGACAGAGACTTTGTTGGTGATGTAGAGTGTTATTCGTGTCTCTTTTAGGGCGCGTTGAATCCTGATGCGGAGGAGGCTGTGACAGAAAGATACAGAAATGCAAAGATAAGATTAAGAAACGACTTGAAAGATCAGTTGCAAACAAGAATGGAAACACTTGATGAACATCATGAGTCTTTGGAGTATATCAGAGAAATGGTTGATTTGTGTGGCAATGAAGCTAAGGTTTGTTTTATCATATTTCATTTGTATACTGCGAGCTTCAAGTGATTGTCAATGAGTACTAATGTGTACAATGGATTGCCTATATAACAAGCATTGAATGAATTAGCATATGCCTAGTTGTGTTTTGAGTTTTTTAATTCCAAGGTACACGAGGACCGTAATTTCCACAAAAGTTTTGAAGGGGCTAATCTGCAATGTGTCTATTGCAGATTAGTTTTCTAGCTGTTGACGCTTTCTCTGGCCTCCCAAAAGAAGATTATGTGAAAGATTATTTGTTGGCTCCTGCCCCTTAGCCTCCCCCCGGAAATTGCCTCCGTGTACATTGTGCTATGTATATAATATAAAACAGTTCAAGTGATGAGATGTTTAGTTTGTTTAGTTTGTATGCAGTTATCAACACAAGGAAAACATGGAAATTTATCTTATGGCAATTGACATATCAAGACTCCAATTCTATCTCGAGCTGGGTTATCTCGAACAGATTCCATTTCCTCTCGTTCTCTAGTTGGGTGAATTTAGTTTGGATATCTCGAACTCCCGCTTTGTCGAGCAAATTTTCATTTTCCCTGCGAATTCGAGATAGCGAGAGTCGACTGTATTATGCTCTTGTATTGCGTAATTTGACGTGTTGTGTTGTATTTCTGCAGGCTATTTTAACGAACTCTGTTTACCTTGCTGGTGACTATGACGCAACATTGCCTGGGTCATACGGAGACAACATTGCTTCGCCTGAATCGAGCCGCGAATTGATTCCACTTTTGCAGAAGTTGATCCGTATTATCGGTGAGTCGGGACCTTTGACTGCCACGCAGGCAACCACTCTGATTGGTGGAACGTTGACCAGTATAATTGGCGGAACGGATGGAGCAAGACCTGGGGCACTTGGAGCGGAATCAGGAATTACAGGTGAATTTTGTCGTAGATTGATGAAGTTTAGACAACGTACGAGCTAAACTCATTAATTATCTAAATTTGACAGCATTTTATTCAGACGAATGGTGCACTTATGATATTAAAGACCTTGTTCCGCCTAATTGGATTGTGTCATTGTGTTGGTCTGCCTGTAATTACCCCCGTGTGACATATATATTCATTGGGATTTCCAATGGTTTTTCTACGAATTGGGGGGCATTAACTATATTGTATCATTTGCTGTAGGCACAAACATCAATGTGATGCAGTCTACAGCGTTGACAATCGAAGGGAAATTAACAAAGGAGACAGCAATACGAAGAGAAGCTGGCTCTGCTGCACCGATGCAGAGTAAATCATCTATAGCAGCGGATGAGATATTATCGCGAGTTGAAGTGTCCATGATGGGTGAAGCCACGTCGAGTCAGAAAATCGATATTCGTAGTGTGATTGCTGCCGGTGAGCTCACCGAGGAGAAACGCAAAGAAATCATGAAAACGATTGTCGAGAAGCACATGATGGAGTCGACAAAGTTGGAGAGCGATTTAAGACATGGTGAGATAAAAGAGATTAACGAAGTGCTTGAGGACATTGAAGAGAAGAAGAAAAGAATGACCAGTGATATGAGGAAGGAATTGGTTGAGAAGTTGAGAAAGGCGTCCGAAGAGGAAAGGGAGGAGATTATCCTTGAACATGCAAGGAGATTGCATGATGGAATGAATGCCTTGGAGAAGGAGAAGCAGAGAAGATTGCAAGAGAAAAGAAATATGCTCAAGAATGAAAGAATGAAAAGAAAACGAAATTTGATCAAGTAAGATTATAGTCTTGGCAATCTGATTTGGTTTTTCTGTTACTACGTTCGTGCTGCATAAGTTTTTTTGCTGTATGTCTCTCCTTTCTCTACGTGTCCTCTGTACGTCTGTTCTTTGTGGACCTGTCCTCTGTACGTCTGTCCTATGTGTGCCTGTCCTCTGTACGTCTGTCCTATGTGTGCCTGTCCTCTTTATACCTGTCCTGTGTACGTCTGTGTGCAACGCCGTTTGGCATCGTGAATCGATTGATCTTTTTCTTTTTTAGAAAACACATGGATGAAGCGAGAGCTGCAGGTGTCGAGGACATTATTGATTTGGATGTGCCAAGTGAAGATGAGCTGGAGAAGGAATTACTAAATCTCGAGAAACAGCAACAGAAATTGTTAGCAGAATTGAAGAAAGCATACCAAGAGGACATGGAGGCACAGACTGACGAACGACGGGCAGCCTTGGACGCTGAGATGGAAATGAGAGTTAAGAACATGAATTTCTTAAATACACCCCAAGCTGAAGAGCAGTTGGGTGATCTCAGCAGCGTAAGTATTATTCTCGTTTTTCATCGATGTTTGTTGCTGGTTTTCTTTGCTGCATGTTTTTAATTGTTTCGTGTGCATTTTATTGGCAGAGGCAATCAAAGAAACAGCAGTCTATGAAAGACAAGTTGAAAGACCGCAAGGAGCGTCGCAGGCACAAGTCAGCGGATGTCTCGGGCTTGTCTGAAGCAGAGAAGCGAGAGTTCCTGGCATCGGACAATGCGGAGGAGGATGCGGACAATGCGCGTGTCGATGCTGCCATTCTATCGGCAATTGATGAGATGAATTACGTGGAGAAGCAGCGATTGGTGTCGGAAATGATCGCGAATGAAGACATGTCTGAAGACAAGAAGCAAGAGCTTGTTGATAAGTATATTGCGGAGGCGAATGAGATGGAGGAGAAGTATAAGAACAAGCAGGAATATAGTAGCGCTGTTGTTGCTGCGAAGTTGGCCGCAAGGAAGAGAATCAGAGATGAGAAATTGCGAGAAGAAGCTATGAAGAAGGAGTTAAATGCCCTGTCTGTTAAACAGGTAAGAAAACAAATTTAGCTCATTTTGGGGAATTCTTACTCATGTGTGTTCACAGTCAACTTTGCCCAATTCGAATGCCCCGTGGAAGCATGAAAATGCTCGAATTGTATAAAGTTTGCGTCGTAGAGGCTTGTGTTATAAGGATTTGTTCATTATTCATCCTTGAAGGGACGTGGGGCTTCGTTCGAATTAGATAGAGTTCGAGCTATGCAGATTTCACTGTATTCCTGACTTCTTATTTGCAATAATTTATGTCTGTTTCTTGCATCTTTTTTATCAGTTGCAGCTAAATTATTTGCTAAATTGTAATGCCTGGATTGAGGACCTCGTGTTTCAGAAAATGTAGCATATTTCTTTCGATAAGCTTTACTATTCGGACCTAATGCTTGTCTTTTCTTGCAGGCTGAATTGATGGGCGGAGACGAAAGTGCAAAACTGAAGGAAATAGCATCATCAACACTGACAGAGGAACAGAAACGTTCTCAAGAAGAATTAGAGAAAGAGCAAGAAGAACTGCAAATAAACATGGACCTTGAACATGCGAAGAAAGTTCTGGAAATGAAAGAAGAACTTGATGACGACAAGAAACTTGCTCAAGAAGCTATTGATTCACAAATGGAAGAACAAAAGAGAAAGGTGTGTTTTTATATTTCACACTTTTATGTGCTTTGTGTTAGTAAATGCAAAGATGATGTGTTTCGTGTTTACTTTTTTTTAAATTGTTTTATAACTGATAGTTTCGTCGCTTTTTAGGCACTGGAAGAAAAGCGTGTGAAATTGGAGAAGGAGTTGGAGAAGCAAAAGCAAGGTTTATCAGAGGACCAAATGAAGGCATTGATGAACGAACATCAGCAACAGTTGGACATTTTAGAGCAGAACATGGACTCTGAAAAGCAAAGGCAAGTAACAATGTTGCAAGAAAAGATAGAAGAACGAAAAAGAAAGCGCGAAGCAGCTTTGGCAAGAAAACACGAAGCTGAAATGGCGAGGGAATCAATGAAACAACAAGATGAGAGAAATAAACTTGAGAAGGAACAGGTGAGGTTCATTTGATCATTGCTTCTTCTCCAATTCCTGAAGAAACAATAGATTTATACGTGGATATATGTAAATGTGATTTTAATGCGTTGCAATTGTAAATTGTATTTTGTATTGCGTGTTTTAGCTAAGAGAGGTTCAGAATAACAAGCTTGCTGAGCATGTATCTAACGGAGATCCCAAGGATGCTGAGAATCTGATTTATAAAGCACTTGAGCAACGTCACATGCGGGAAAGAGCTGAGCAAGAGGAACTGTTTGCAAGAGAAATCGAAATAGCAAGGGCCGAACTGCAGGCTAGCATTGAAGAAAATCGACTTGCTGAGAGAGGAGAGCTTATTGCCAACCAAGAACAGGTTTGCTTTGATTGTTAATTATTATTTTATTTGGCCTAATTTTGTTGCTATTTTCGTTTGCATTACAAGGCTGCGTTTTCACTGAAGTGTACAGGGGGTGGGTGGGGGAGGGGTGTTTTGATGGCTTCTTCTTCTTTGCCTCTCAGCTTAAAGACTTTGCTGTCAGTCAGTAGCTCCTTTTTATTGTTTAAGTAACGTCGTCTTCTTGTTAAGGCTGCAATTTCACTGAAGTTTACAGGGAGGGCTGGGGGGTTGATGGCTCCTTTGCCACTCAGCTTAAAGACATTGCTGTCAGTCAGTAGCTCCTTTTTATTGTTTAAGTAACGTCGTCTTCTTGTTACCATGCAGGAGTTCATGGATTTGATCGCCAATGCTGGATCCCTGAGCAGCTCGGATTTAAGTCAAAAGAAAGCAGAACTTAAGCTTAAACACAAGGTATGCACTTATCATGTCATTGCCTGTTTACGAAATGCAACATTTGTCATTGCAAGGTCCATTCAGAATGCCTCTCCATTCAAAATGCCTCCTATTTGTTTATGAGAATCTTTCTTGATACTTAATACCTATTGTTACGCCTTCCATGATCTAGGGAGCGGTCATTATGGCCGGGGTTGGGCCCCAAGAGAAAATGGTTGGGTAAACAGAAAAATTCATATAATATATGAATGTTTCTCTTTTTTGCTTCAGAAACAACTTGCCGAGTTTGATGCAGAGACAGAGAAGAAACTGAAGCAAGCAGAACGGGATCCATCCTCTTCGTTACAAATCGAGCATGCCCATGCCAGGTTGGCATTGCGTGAGAAGCAATTGGATGAAATTGCAGGATCAATGAAAGAACTCACAACCGAAGAGGTATTTACATCATGCTTGCATTTACCTCTACGTATTGGCTTACCAAGTTTGGCACAAGTCATAGTGAACTCTATTCGTGGAGCTTTTGAGTTACAAAAGTTTGAACTACCCGTGATAGAAGGCTAAAAATATTATCAAAATGATCATGATTCGGATCAGATATTTGACGATAATATAAAGGATTGTTGTTGAAATTATTTTTCTTTCTTTTAAGGATCTCATTGCTCAGTATGCTGAGAAAGCAGAAAAGGCAGCCGAAGCAGCGAGGAATTATCGAGAGAAGACCATGTTTGAAATCGCATCGAAGATTGATGAGATGAAGAAGAAGCAAAGATTTGAAACCGTAGAAAAGAAGAAGATTATGGAAGAAGAATTGAAGTAAGCTGGATCATTAATCATTAATCATTAATTATTAATTATGAATTATTATTGATCTACATGATATTCTTTGTTGTTAATTTTTTTAAATATTATTTTTGTGTTTTTTTATTTTTTAGATATTGCTTTATTATATATTTGTTGTTTCTGCATTCGGAGGGATGTTAATTGTTTGTTTTTATAAACAGGCGTCTGGAAGCTGAACTTGAAGAAGAGAGAGAACGGGAAGCACTGCGTGTGGCTGAAAGGGAAGCTGAGAGAGAATTGTCTAAGAAACGAAAAGCGCAAGAGAAGGAGGATGCAGAGCAGCTGGCAAAAGTTCAAAAGGAGGCTGATGAATCTGAGAAGGAGGTAAGGGAATGTCACAGTATTGGGATAATAGATTAACGGTTCGTTTAATCGTGTGAAATAGCTTAGTTTAACGTATATACAACTTTCTAGGAGACTAGAAAATGTTGATATAGCTTTATTCTTGTTTATTGAACGAGTCTATAATTTGATGTCTGTTTTTATCAAAGAAATTGATGAAAGAATTTAAAGAAAATCAGGGAAAGTTTGAAGAAAACTTGAAGAAGGAGCAAGACAGAACTAAAGAAGCATTGAAGACAAAACTGGAGGAAAGAAAACGAAAGAGAAAGCAGTCGGAATTAGATAAAGCAAAGCCAGCTGATAAAATAGATAAAATAGGCCAACCAGCTGAGAAGCCGATGTCAGATGTACCATTGAGATCATTTGCACCTAAGCAAGAGTCTACATCTTTGAAATCAGCTCCGTATCCAGTTGGACAAGATGGGGGTAATTATTATATCATTATCATGAAAATGCTCGAGTTTTTCTGTTCAATGATGATCATAATTTAAGTTTCGTGATTTAAAACGCTAAACCCATAAATACTCCTATTTGTGATCAATGATTAATTTCTACTTTGAGGGGTATTTCTCCTATTCTTGTCTTTATTTTTGAATTTATTTCTCTGCGTTCTTTTTTCAGAAATCCCGACAATAACCGCTGGTCTACCAGAAGGAATGTCGGAGCAAGACTGGCTCAACCTCTTATTGGGTTCGCCTCTTTTCGAAACTGTGAATAAGATCGAGGACATTGTGAAAAATGGATCCGGTGATGCTGGCATTGCAGGCGCCAAAGGTGGCAGACCTTACATTGATATCAAGGTAAAATATGCCCTACAAACATAAGTTAACATACATTTACATGACAGTAGTTAACAATTCATACTTAACTGTATCATTCTTGGAGAGTTTCTTGTGTTCATGACAATGGTTAACAATGCATACGGATATTTAACTGTATCATTCTTGGAGTCTTATTGTGCAGTTAATAAACAATGTAGACTAATGTAAATGTGTATATACTATTACTTGTGTAAATTACGTAGGATTATATCATTTATAGACTTATATAAAGGTACACTGCACTATGTGGGCACTATGGTTCTTGATATATGTCTGGGCAGAATGATGCAGTTGAACCTATTACCCCCTGTAGAGGCTCCTCGTTTCATTAACAGCCAATATAAACTCCTACATTTTCAGGGTGTAATGTACTATTCATGTAGATGTTAATTTGAGTTGTCATTGCTTTTTAGGACGCTCAATGGATGTGCAAGGGTGAATTGATCCCAGTCGACATCAACGAACTGAGCCCAACTCATTTCGTTGTTTATCGTTTTGGCGTATTCATAACCCAGTTGCTCCAACACAGCCTCGAGGCTCCGCAGATCACACTGCTGCTTGCGTCAAGCTTACCACCGAATAACTACACGAACAATGCGTTCAGAAACTCATTCTTCTTCGAACATTCGAGAAAGATTCTGTTTATCAGGCAAGAGAGAATGGAAAGTGTCGGAGATTTTGTTGTCGTTGTTCTACACTGCATGGCACACATCAAAGTCGATGATCTCACAGATGATAACAATCCGTTGTTTCTAAGAGAGTTCTACAAGGTAATTATTCTGTTATAGTCTATGATGATACTATCTATCTACAGTCAACTCTGTCTAACTCGAACACCCCGGGGAAGCGTGAAAATGTTCGAATTACAAAACGTTCGAATTATAGAGGCTTGTTTTATAAGAATTGGTTCATTAGTGATCCTGGAAGGGACAGATAATTTCGTTCGAACTAGATAGAGTTCGGGTTACACGACTTCGAACTATGCAGATTTGACTGTAGTAATCAATGGTTCTTTTAATTGATTAATCGCGTAATCATTAAATCATCCAGTTATATGATGCACAAACCACTTGATCACACAATATTTTTCATGCAATGTGCTAGCCTCTCAATCATGCAATCGCTGCATCAGCCAATCATTGGATATCTTGCAATCACACAACCATGTAATCAATTCGACACTTGCCGTAAATCCTCCAATAAGCCCCCGGGGGCTTATTTGCAAAAACGAAATTCTAGCCTGATTATTGTTCAATGTTAAGCAAAATAAAAGCTATACGATGCAGCCAATCAATGAAGTTATTGGTTTAAACTTGCTGTTATTTGCAATACATTCACTAAACAACTTCAATGTCTGGAAACTTCGGCTCAATATCCTTGCAAATGATTATCAGGATGGGGGCTTATTCGAGGGGAGGGCTTATTCGAAGGTGGGGGCTTATTCGAGGATTTACGGTAATTACTTAATCATATAATCATTATCTCATATTCTCTTGTATTTGTATCATTTAGGCACTTAGAATCTGCTGCCAAGACATGTTCTTTGGTCGTTCACGTTCCACTCCAACTGCTCATTTGTTGACAAGAACGAATGGTAATAGCATCAATGAAGGGGCACAGAATCCATTGCACAATGCATTCCGACGAACAGAGACCACTGCCCACAGGTTGAATGTTGTAGAAGAATTGTTTAATGTCAAAGTCAACCAGCCATTGGAGAAAGATATTTCCAATGAGGTGAGGAGAATGCTTGCTCACTGTCCCATCAGTTTAAAAATAGAGCATTAGGAGTATTTTTGATCGAATATCTACAATATCTGATTATAAAATTAAGTAATATTCAGTAAAAAAGACGCATCATTCGCTGCAACTCTGAGTTTCGTTCTTACGCACTGATCAGGCAGATTTTCAATATCTGATTATGTTTTTTCAGTGTGTAGTTGGTTAATTAGTTTTATTCTATACATTTTGATTAATATATAATTTGTTTGTTTAATTATTTGTTTTCTTATTTACCAGGCAATTGTGCAGAGAATTTCCAAGAGCAATAAATTTATTGATAATGGAAAGCTTCGTGCTTATTTACGAAACATTGCGGGAATTGGAGCAAATGAAGATGAAAACAAATTTGCTGAAAAAAGATTGAAGGAATTGGCAGGGAAATCTTTGCAACCAATGCCAAAACAACTGTATGTATTTTTGTTGAGTTCTTGCATTTTTATTTTTATTGAGCTCTTGCATTCTTCTTGTTATTCTTTCTATATCTTATTATCATGCGTTTATAATAGTTTTTTTCTCTTTATCATCTCTTGGTAAAATTGATATTATTATGATGTGATGTATTAGAAATTTACTTTCCAGTGTTCGTCGCGTGTCTTCTGTAAAGCCAGCCCTGCTGACACCGAATGAGTTGTTGAGCAACCAAATTAATGATCTGCAAGGCAGAGCTGATAATTTGAATGCTGAACTGACGAATGTCTTGAAGACCAGTGCCGAGCTAGCAGTCAATATCAAGAAACTTGAGGACAACAGAGCCAGCAAAACTTTGATAGAGAGGCGAAAACAACAGCTCCTCAACAGTACATCACAAAAAGAAAATCTTATGAAAAAGTTGAAATCATTGGAGCTTCAAATTGCAAAAAAGCAAAAAGAAATAGCTCGCTGAACTAACTAGTGTGTTAAACATTTAATATTTTAGGTATCTTGTACTTACCGGCTTTATTTATATGGTATTGCATGACAAAGAAGGTTGCGATCTTCTGTTTAACAGTAGGAATATATTCTAATACCTACAACAAGAACGGCATCAGTGGAAATATTTTTTAATGCCCAGTCAATCTTGAAATATCAAGAAACGTTTTCTAAATAGATTGTTCTTTATCATAATGCACGTTTAACATCATAAATTATCATTGGGAATCTTTTATAACATGATCAGAGTAGTTATTGTTATTAATATTATTAAAAGTTAAGTTAATCATTAACTTGTTGTTCGATAGTTATTTTATACTTTGTTAGTTTTTTAATCTACTGTTGTACATTTACTAGCTTCAGTGTTTTTCGTATTTATTGAATATCGAAGTAGAGATATATATGTTTATTTTGTTAAGTGTTCACCCTGAGACCAACCAAAGTCAATGAAAACTTTACAATTAGCTAACTATGCTTGAGCTTGAGACTAAAAGTTTTTAAATCTGTTGCCATCTCAGCTCTAGTTTCTTATAAGCCACTCTTTTATAGAAAAAGTCGTGTATCTTTTAGTTTCTTTCATGTTTCCCGATACTAATTGATTTTTTCTTTATTATTTTTAGGTTTGTTGTCGTGATCAGATTATCTATCCATCTTGCTTGCTCTTGGTGTCAATAATTTGTTTTTGGAGAAATTGAAGTTTATGAAGCTGAATATATTCGATTGGAGTAAACACAGTAAGCTTCTTTGTTATAGCTCTGATTAAATTCTTATTTCTATTTGGCTTGCCGTTTTGCCTGCACAAGCAAACTTTATTTACACGCTAATATTTACTTTTACAAAATGCATAGAATTAAATCCATGTCAAGGCATAAACATCTAGTTAAAATATAAATAGGATCATCAGTATTTGTTTTCTCACATGAACTATTTTTCTTTAAAGTTTACCAAGTTTGATTTTCAAATAATGCTGATTGTATTTTTCAGGAAGTTACTTTGCAATCTTGCAATAAAACTGCTCCTTCAAAGTCAAATCGATTGCAAAAAAACAAATTTTCGGTGTCAAACATTTTCTTCCCGCTTTCTTATTAAACAAAAATACGCCAGCTCCGCTGTTTGTCAGTAGCAAACAAAATTATAGCAAATAAGCATCTTGATTAGGATATAAATAACAGCTCTTGTCATTTTCAGAACAGCATAAATACTCTGGTCTTCGTGAAAGAGGTAAGTTGATCAGTAAATATCTTCTTCTTTAAGCGCCAAGCATTCTGATCTACCCTTCCTCTGCAATATTTAATAAAATGCAATATTCTTTAACCCGCATTGCTATTTATGCTCTTCTTAATTATTTGTGATTGTTTGGTGTATCTGAACTAATTTGTTGATGCATTTTGTCATAGCTATTTCACCTCGTTTTCAAGATGCTCGTATTTCTGCTTGTTGTTCTTACGTTCCTCTCCTGCAGTACTGAAGGTATCGTTGGAGAATCATTAACCACGTAGCTTTATAGATTAAGCTTTCAGCAACCAAAACTGACAATGTTAACACTGCAACCATTACACTGTGTTGTATCTGTTGTATTTGCAGGAAAAGAGCATGTCACATGCAAAAGAACATTTAACAAGATTGGGTGTTTCAAAGAGAAAAAAATTGTAACCATTCCACTCGTCAATGACAGAGACAAACGGCCTGATCAAGATACTGGATACGTCATAACATGGCATGAAATCGAAGAATATCTACACAGGTATATTTAATAGATATTTTGCTTTCCACTGTCCTTTCTCTGTGTTATTTTCCATTCTCGTTGCAATCAAACCTTAATACTTCTTTAAGATATGGCATTGTATCCCAATGGGTTGCTTTTAATAAGCTTTGTACTTTTTTGATGGTGCCACTATGCCACTCTTTTAAATGCCTGGTATTGCTTTATATTGCATTGCATTTTACTCCATGCTATTCCAATTGCATTGCACTGTAAAGCCGGGTCTCCATATGGGCGTTCAGGGTCCATATAGTGGTCGACCCTCAACGACTATATGGAAACCAGGCTTAACTTATGCCTTCTACTGCCGCCATCAGAACTGTCACCATCTAATACCGTCTTCTTTGTTCTCAGTCTTGCATGCAGATGTGCAGCGAAGGCCAAAGAGAACAACTTGGAATATTTCGGAATTCGCTTTTATGGTGAATGCTATGGAGGAAATTCAGCATTGACTAAAGTTGAACACGCATCTAATGCCTGTTTTCAAGGCATCTCATATGGCAAATGCAATGATACAAACATCAAAGAATGCGGAGGACAGGCAAATGCTGATTATATTTACAAAATGATCTCTGATGAAAGCCAAGGTTTGTCAACTTTCGTTATTTCTTAATTTGTTTCTCACAGTTTTTCTTTTATATATTTTATAGCAGTGTATACGTTTATATATATATATCTATCTCCAGTCCAGCCCAGGTGCTAATAAAGCCACGTTGCTTTGTAACAAGCAGCGTGGGTATCTACTTTTCAAAAGGACTCTTAATACAACGCAAACATGCGTTCAAAAGAAGTTTAGAAACCTATGCTTGATCCTTGCAGATTTCGTTTAAGGTGCAGATATTTTTCTGTTCTAGACGTTGATGGTGGCTACAGCGAATGGGGTGCGTGGTCTGCTTGCTCTGAAGAGTGCGGAGGAGGCTTGAAGAGAAGAAACAGAGCTTGTAATAACCCAGTGCCAAAGGGAGCTGGGAAAGATTGCTCCTCTCTTGGCAACGAGACTGAATTAGCACACTGTGCAGTGCAGCCTTGCCCAGGTATGCAATTAAACATTTTATGCCCATCTCGCTATGCAAGTATTTGAAGCTATAGAATAGGTATTCTGTCCCACGTCATGGCATTTCATTGTTTCTTGCTTAGTTGATGGAGGCTTCTCTGAATGGTCGCTGTATGGAGAGTGCAGTAAGAAGTGCGGAGGAGGATTTCAAAATAGAACTCGCACTTGCAACAACCCTTCCCCTGCACACGGAGGAAAGAATTGCGAAGGAGCTCTGATTGAAAGCGTTTCATGCAACGACTCACCATGTGCTGGTATGAAGAAATCAAACAATCATTTACACGATTTTTTAACAAGAAAGCAGTTTATTAATGCTTACCTCTGTTTATTAATATTTACCTTTGTTTTTAGTTGACGGCCAGTTTACTGATTGGTCAGTTTTTGGTGCGTGTAACGTGAAGTGCGGTAAAGGTCTACAGTATAGAAATAGAACCTGCACAAACCCTCCTCCTTCAAATGGGGGTAAAGATTGCCTTGGTTCTTATAAGGACTCGAGGGAATGCTTCTCTGGCCATTGTCCAGGTTTGTCGTTCGAGCAATTTGCAATAACACTTTATTATAATCAGCACATCTACATTTTGAAGCATGTTATATGTGAAAATCAGGCTCATTCGTTTGCCTTTATAGTCTCTTTCGGCAAATGACGAAAGTTTTATTAATTATCAACACTATCACTTGCTATTACTTTTATTGAATGTATTTTATCTGCCTTTGCTGCAGTTGATGGAGGTTACAGTGGGTGGAAAGCCAGTGGCTCATGCACAAAATCATGTGGAGGTGGTGATCAATTGTTTATACGAACGTGTGACAATCCTGCACCTCAACATGGTGGAAGTGATTGCTCTGCGATTGGCCCCGATTCAGAACAAAGACAATGCAATAATCAACCATGTCCAGGTATCAATGATTTATGATTATAGATTAACAATTAATTATCATGAATTTGTGATTGATGATCCATGATTAATGATTATGAATTTGTGATTGAGCATTGATGATTAATGAATATGAATCTATGATCTATGATTGATGATTATGAATCTGTGATTTATGATCTATGATTAATGATTATGAATTTGTGATTGATGATTTGTGATCCATGATTATGAATCTGTGATCGATGATTGATGATTATTGATTATGAATCTGTGTTTGATGATCCATGATTGATAATTATGAATCTTTGATTGATGATTCGTGATCCATGATTCTGTTAATGTTTCAGTTGATGGAGGATTTTCTGAGTGGTCCAAGTTTGGCAGTTGCAGTGTTTCTTGTGGTAGTGGATTCAAATACCGAACAAGACTATGTAACAATCCGTTACCAGCTTACAATGGAACAGATTGCGTTGGTGATTTACGGGAGGCTTTGCATTGTGTTATTGAGCACTGTAAAGGTATTGGCTTTTCTTTCTATGTGCGGATAAGGCCATTGTCATAGATGAAGTCCTTCAGATTCGGATTAAGCCAGATTGTGCTACTTGCATCTAAGCTACAGATCTTATGCCATTAGTATCTTAGCCACTGCTCTTATGCTACCGCTCTTTTGCCATTGCTATCTAAGCTATTGATCTTATCCTACTACTATCTAAGCTACTGCTTTTATGTTACTACTATCTTAGCTACTGCTCTTATGCTGCTACTATCTAAGTTACTGCTCTTATGCTACTACAATTTTAGCTACTGCTCTTATGCTACTACTCGCTCAGCTACTGCTCTTATGCTACTACTATCTTATGTTATTATGTTACTGCTCTTTTGTCACTGCTATCTTAGCTACTGCTTTTTCGTCACTGCTTTTTAAGCTATTGCTAAAATCAATAGACAATGCTCTTTAAATAAGCTAAGATAAAGCTGTAAAAACCATAAAACTGTGCAAGTTACAAGTTACTCAGCCATTTATATCAATTTTTCAACTCTTTTTATAGGAAACTTGGCATTAGGAAAGGCAACAAAGCAGTCATCAACTGGTTGGTCTGGTCCTTCGTCTAAAGCGGTGGATGGCAAGAAAAACACCAGGTACCATGATCAATCCTGCACCCATACACATAGAGACCAGAATCCTTGGTGGAGAGTTGATTTAGGAGCACGACATGTTGTTGGAAATATCAAAGTTACTAATAGAGGAGATTGCTGCTCAAGTAGATTGAGAATGGTCGAAGTTAAAGTTGGAGATGTAGACAGTCCAACTGGTAATGCTCTGTAAGTACCAGCTAATACCAATGCTAATGCTGTTTACGTTCAATTTAATGCTAATGCTAATAATGTTTGAGTACACTCTGGTGTTAATACTGTTCGAATGTAACATACGACGTATAATAAAAAGAATGTTGATGCTCTGTAGAAGCAATGTTATATGCTAATGCTACTAAGCCCTTTGGCGAATCTTAAACTGGATAGAGAGCCCTTTGGCGAATCTCAAACTGGATAGAGAGCCTTTATGGACATATAGAGCTCTTTGGCCAACCTTAAATCGGATATAGTGCCCGTTGATAAATCTTAATCTGGATATAATGTCTAGACGAATCCTTAAAGTGAATATATAGAGCTCTTTGACGAATCTTTATCTGGCTATAGGACTCTCTGATAAATCTCATTCTGGTAATATTCATATTTCAGATGTACGTACTACAAGCACGCTTTTAAGGCTGGTGAATCCCGAACTCTGTCTTGCTCAGTTCCAATTTCAGGCAGATATGTTTACATTTCATTGCGCACGAAAGAGTGGCTGACGCTGTGTGAAGTCGAGGTTTATTCACCAAACCCTGGTAAGCTGAAAAAATCTAATCTTAAATTATTGAAAATTATTATATCATGAACATCCCCCGGAATTATTTTAATTTCCCATGTGAATGCTAAGGAAATACTGCTATTGCCAGGGTGTTAACTTTTTGTGCTTCTTATTGCAGCAAATGTTGCACGTGGTCGACCAACGAAACAATCCTCCACTGGATGGAGTGGTGATTCCGCCCGCGCAGTGGATGGAAACACGGCTGCGCAGTACAACCACGACTCTTGTACGCATACTCACAAAGACCAAAACCCATGGTGGCGAGTTGATCTTGGTATTTCAATGACAATTGGTAAAGTTAGGCTGACCAACAGGGCTGACTGTTGCTCTGGTCGCCTTCGAAATGTAGAGATCCGTGTTGGAAACACAGACAATAATCCGAAAGTCAATCAGATGTAAGCGATACATCATGAGCTAAGAAGCATTTAGATACAGTGAAAACCCGCATATAAGAGCCAATAGATAAAAAGCCCCCAATATGATATTGACACTTAAAACAATAAAAGAAACAATAGCTCATTGTATTTAACAATAGACCCAATGCAATGCAGTCCCTCGTATGGGTTTTAATGCAGTGGATCTTTTTTCTGATTGCCTTTTTCTCTTTTTATAGGTGTAGTTATCATCCTGGAGCATTCAAGGCTGGCGAGACTCGAACAATGTATTGTACAACTCCAGTTGCAGGAAGATATGTTTATGTCACATTGAGAGCAACAGAATACCTCACGCTGTGCGAAGTGGAGGTCTACAAAGCAGATATGAGTATGTATTCCGTTAATTTGCTTTTTAAACAACAAGTTTCTAAAACAGGAGATTGACGTTGACATGATACATCACGTTTCTCGTTAACATTCAGGTAATCTTGCAAGAGGCAAGCCAACAAAGCAATCATCATTTGGCTGGGGTGGCTCATCTTCAAGAGCCGTAGACGGCAACGTGAATACTAATTATCATAGGCATTCATGCACGCATACCCAACGAGAGGCTGGAGCATGGTGGCGTGTTGATTTGGGTACTCCATCAAATGTTGGCAAAGTTGTCATAACGAATAGAGGAGATTGCTGCTCTAATAGATTAGCACAAGTTGAAGTATGGGTGGGAGATACTGATGATTCACCTTCTGCTAATCAACTGTGAGTTTGACTACAGTATTGCCCTGCCACTTAGAAATTAGCTCTTTAGAACCAGGGTATTGTTTAAAGACAATAGACTATTGTTCTATCTATTGTTTTCAGAAAAATACCAAGCTCGAGTTTCTTATGAGTCAGTTTTTCAGTGGTGGGGTAATACTGTTGTATTATGTTTGCTTAATATCTGCGAGCTGTTTTCTAGTACGTAATGTTTTGATTAAACCCCTCCCTCTTTTAAACGCCCCTCTCGAATAGAAGCCCCCTAAAATATCAAAAAGTTTAATAAACGCCCCGGGCGCTTAATCGAAGCACTACGGTATGTTTTTCGTTGATCAGTTAGAGTCGTATATATGTCATCTGCGAGCCATGCCTTTCAGCGTCAGTAATAGTTGATTTATAAATTGAGCTGAATTTTTTATCCACTCAATTTCAGGTGCAATTACCATCAACCTGCGCTCCGAGCAGCGGAAACTAAATCCCTATATTGCTCCAAGCCCATGATTGGTAGATACGTCTACGTCAGGATCCGTGTGGCTAATTACTTGACCCTCTGCGAAGTTCAAGTCTACTCCCTCGAACGGGACGAGAAAGGTTAGAGCTTTTATGTTGAAATTTTACATATCACCCTAAACAACGGTGGAAACTCGATATAACGAGCTTATTGGTGTAAGGAAGCAATCACATGGTTCCTTGGGTTGTTTCGCGTGGCAACTTACCTTTGATTTGAAAAACTCTCTCCATAATCATTGTTTGTTTCAAGGCTCGTTGTATCGAATTCCATTCCATATAGAATTCCATCGCTATGTCTGAATATCTGTGCTGTGAGTGCTTAAGATAAAATATCATGGTAGAATGCTTTAGTTACTACTAAGAGGAATGTAGAACGCTTTAGTTATTATAAGAAGAATATAGAATGCTTTAGCTACTACTAAGAAGGATTTAGAATGCTTCAGGAGAAACGTAGAATTAGATTTAGCTAGAAAAAGATTGTAAAGCATTTTAGCTACAATAATATGACGACAAGAAGTATGTGAGTGATTTAGCTACTAAGAAGAAGGATTACTACAGGCAATGCTGAAAATAAAAATTTCCTGTGATCACGAGACTGTTTCATTGAATCTACATTGTTTTTTTTCAAGTGGATGGAGGCTTCTCTGAGTGGTCAGCTTATGGAACGTGCAGCGTGAGCTGTGGAGGAGGACTCCAATTCAGTACAAGAGCATGTAGCAATCCATTCCCTTCTAACGGTGGATCTGCCTGCGCAGGCGCTACTAAGAAGTCAAGGCGATGCAACACTAAAAGGTGTCCCGGTATGTTGGTCCTTTATCGCAAAATAAACCTCACTTTAAACATTTCATGTTTCTTGTAAATGCATGATAGCCTTCTTTTGATTGGCACGCAATGCAACATAAGATGTGAGGTCGGTTTTAATAACTGCTTTTTCTGCGCCATAACATGCTTTCTTGTGACTTCAACTTTCTTTTATTATTTTAGTAAATGGTGGATTTTCTAACTGGTCCTCTTGGGGTCGCTGCTCAAGAAGTTGTGGTCCTGGAAATCAATACAGAAGAAGAAGGTGTAACAACCCAATACCTCGGTATGGCGGTAAAGCATGCACTGGAAACTACAGGGAGTCACAAAGCTGCAACCTTAAGCCATGCCCTGGTTGGTAACTTCACTGTCTTATATCCTCAATAATTTCTTGTATTCTTAGGTTCCTAATTCTTAATAAAAGAATAAGGTTGAACACTAGACTGAATTGACTTTCAAATTTTTCGCAGGGAATTAAGTGAGGCTTATTTAACTGTGTTAAGGACATTGTTTTGTGTGCCATATTTTGTAAGTTTTTTAGAAGCCACGTTTTTACTGTTAATTGCATACTTGTAGTACATGGCGGTTATGGGCCTTGGAGTGCATATGGTTCTTGCAGCGCAACGTGTGGCCATGGACATCAACATCGTAGCCGTCAATGCAATAGCCCCAGGCCGTCACATGGAGGAAGAGGCTGTACAGTTCTGGGTCCTTCAACTGAACGACGTGTTTGTCATAAAAAAAGATGCCCAAGTTTGTATATTTCATACACAATTTAAACATGTTTATGTTAAATCGTTCAATCATTTCGAGCATTGAAACATTGTTTTATTCAAAGGTCCCGTCTCACCCGAGTATTTATCGCGGGTTTGCGAGCACTCCACTCTGAGCATCAGATGTCCCGCGGGTAGTCACATTCGAATCAGCAGTGCCTTGTACGGACGCAGAACAAAAGCGTATTGTCGCAGTGGATGGATGCTGTTTGCAAGAACAAACTGCGCAGCCAGAAGCTCATTGCATCACGTCAACGCAAGATGCAAAAACAGACAATACTGCTCTGTACCAGCAAAGAACTGGCTCTTTGGAGATCCATGTATTTTTACATACAAGTACTTGGAAGTGAGGCATCGTTGTTTTGGGTGAGTAAATTGCTTCTCAGCGGATTATGTCTCTTAGATCAATAGTAAATTGATTACTCTCTTACAACATGCTAAAAATAACTTTTTTGTTAGCAGTGGCGTAGATAGAGGGGGGTCAGGGGGCGAAAAACCCCCCTGTAGAGCTAAACTGCCGTTTTGTCTGAAAATTGCTGATCTTGTCAGAAAATAAATATCTTTTGTTTACGTTCAGTTCTAGCTAATTTTCTTATCTTATCTTATATTCATAGCCTTGAAGAAACAAAAATGCTGACTAAATTTTTGTCGGAAAATCTGAATTTTTCCCTCCCCCCTTATAAAATTTCCTATCTACTACGCCATTGCTTGTTAGCTTCTTTAAAGCTTGCTTGTTCTTCTGTGTCTGGCGTACGGTGCTTTGATTGGCAGATGGACTGCTATTTGCTCTCTTTATTCTTTACCTGCAGCTTTTGCATGAACACTACAGACCCAGCAACCTATTCACTTGATAACTTTTGAATTTCAGGAGCACAGCCCAATTGCACTCTGCCAAGGTTTGCGAATTCAAGACAAGGACAATATCATGTCCCTTTGGCAGACAGATACAAATTGTCAATGCAATGTATGGTCGATTGAATAGGAAAGATTGCCCGTATCATAAGCACACGACTACAACAAATTGCAAAGCATCTTCAAGTTTGCAAAAAACAAAATCTGCTTGTGATGGAAAGCATTCGTGTGTGCTTAAAGCAAGCAATGGGGTTTATGGCGATCCATGTATTTATGTACATAAGTATCTCGACGTCAAGTACAAATGCATTTGGTAAGTTGTCTTTTTTATTTATTCTCTTCTATCCTATCTTTTTTATTTACTCTCTTCTATCCTATCTTTTGTATCACTGTTTTTCTGTGTGAAGGTCTCTATCTTTCTTTCCTATCAACAATTATTTGCCTTTTTGTATCAACCTCTTTCTTGCTTTGGTATTATCAATGAAGAGTGCTTTTGAAGCATGTTCTTTGTTTCAGATCGAGGTAAAGATTACAATGAACTTTATTCCATATTTTACCCAACTCCCCTTGGGATATTCGTTTCCTTGGCAATTAACTGATCCTGATGAATACTACACTCAAACCTCTATAGATCACACCCATATCATACTTTCTAACGGTAAATATCACACATGTATATTACATATCATATTTTCTATTTATCCAGCTGATTGTCATTATTATTCATTATCTTATATTATAACTGGATCTTTATTTATTCTATCTACATTATAATTAATATCTCTTGATATTTTATTCAGCATATATCGTTTTCAAGTGAAGCTTTAATTTTCTTTATTTCTGGGATATTTCTTTTTTCTATTTCGTGGAATTCATCGCAATGAGAAAGAATTTCCTGTTACATATCTCTTTTGGAAATTTGAGATTTGCAAGTTGCAACATGTTTTAGTCAGGGTTGCTATACACGTGTACTTTGGTGTAGAACGCCTCCGCAGAAGTTAAAGATTGTCATTTTTTTTTCTCCTCCACAGGACTCATGGATAAAAGTAAATGCAATAATGCAAGCATTTATCTTCAAAGTTTAATTAAGACTTAAAGTGATGAAGTGGCATGTAAAATGGCACAACAAAGCCTTGTATTAGTTGGGTGGGAGTTCACTTTGACCTGAAAGTAAAGGCTGTGTTGACAATCCCTTGTATCCAAGTTTGCATTGCTGTCTGGTTTATTTAAATTTTGTGGTGGGTCACATAGTATCGACTTTCAAATAGGAGAAATCCAATTCAATGCATAATAGCCTTACGCCCTTGAGATAATCTCTTATTAGTCATGGGGAAAATTGCGTGAATGTTTAAATACCGACGTGACGTTAAGAGGATCTAGAAACTGTTGTGATTTATTAAGTAAAAGGGCCCACTGCTTGCAGGCAACTGTCATTATCACTACTTTTATTCAACGAGAAGCTTAGGAGATGGAGTTGGTGGAGAAATTTTCGATTTTTCTCCTGTTTTTCGTACTGTTTCTGACAAAAGTATCTGATGGTATGTGTTGTATGCTTATTAATCTGATGTTTCATTATAGAATCCAAATATAGAATAGTAAGATAAATATTTTTCGTTGTTATTATATTTAAAAGATCATCTATATATTTCGTTTTCCTTCAGCTTCGCTGAAATGCAGCAACAAGACAAGACATGCGAAAGTTGGTTGCTACAAGTTTGGTAATTATTTGGGAAATCTTTTGGTTAACGATCGTGATCCAAGCAGCATAAAAAATCAAGGACATTTGATCAATTGGGATAAAATTGAAGAATCATTGCACAGGTGAGAAATTAATATTTCAATAAATGCACTTTTGTATAAGAATAAATCACTTTGTAATTGTAAGGCTTTAATGAAAAAACTTTAGAAACTGTTAAGAACCTATTCATGACTTTATGAAGTCAAAGAATCCCCAAAGATAAGAACATTTTTGGCTTAAAATCTAAAAAATTAGGAATATCCTAAAGCTTAATCGAAGTTAGATTTTGTTACGAAAAATTGCGTACAAGACTTCTTTGGAGCCATTGTAGTTGAACAATAGACTATTGTCTGTCTGATTGTTCTCTATTGTTACTCTCACGCCATGCTCTATTGTTCTATTTGTTATACTCCAGTCTTATATGCCGCTGCAGTCAAGAAGTGAAAAGATTGAACTACAAGTATTTTGGAATTCGATTCTATGCTGAATGTTGGGCTGGGAATCATATTCCTCTGGATGGAACTCAAAAGACAAACACGTGTTTTCAGGGACAGAACATGGCCACATGTTATGACAACAGCACAATGGAATGTGCCGGCAAAAACGGCGAAAATTATATCTACACATTGCAGCCAGATAAAAGTAATCATATTAATTATATTGACGTATTTTAATCGTATTTAAGATGAGAATCTAATCATTTTGTTACAGTGGTAACTTTTGGACAATTAACAAGGGGGTTTAGGGTGTGGTTTCCACGAAATTTGGGTGTGTTTCATTGTTTCTCTGCCCATATTTTGATTTGATGGAGACATGATGTCCAGTAAATTCATTGACTTGCAAACCAAGCAATTTAATAATGATGAAAAAGCATGGAGAATTGTAGGATGAGATGATAAAAATACAAAATACATAAAACAAAGCAGAATATTTCTCAGACTTTGTTAAGAGCTGATTAAGTTTTTGGGGGATGGGTCCCCTAAAGTTGCATCTGAATTTAACAAGGGAGACCGCCCTCCATGCACATGCCCTAAAAATTACCCCTGATTAGCTATAAATCAATTTGTTATGAAAAACTATGGTCTCGTATTTCATAGTCTGTTACTTTTAATCATGTGAATTATTTTTCTTTTTAAGTTGATGGGGGATTTTCTAATTGGACTAATTGGACGAAGTGTAATGCGAGTTGTGGAAATGGCGTGCAGAGTAGAGAAAGAAAATGCGACAATCCTGCCCCAAAGTACGGTGGAGCTCCTTGTAAAGGCAATTCTAAAGAATACAAAAAATGTCTTGTCAAGCATTGTCCAGGTTGGTATGGGCTATTGTGTATGTCAAAACGTCACAAAACGTCATAAAACGTCACAAAACTTCACAAAACCTCACACAACGTCACAAAACGTTTTCTTCCGTCACGAAACGTTTTCATACAGAAAACATCAGTGTCTGGAACAGAGCTTAGCACTATTGCTGTGAAGATTGAAAATGTTCTTTATTCGAAAAATTCGAAAAATGAAAAATTTGTTCGATTGAGCGAATCAATCCTGCCCCAAAATAAGGTGGAGCTCTTTGTAAAGGCAATTCTAAAGAATACAAAAATGTCTTGTCAAGCATTGTCCATGTTGGTATGGGCTTGTGATACGTCAAAACGTCACAAAACGTCATGAAACTTCACAAAGCCTCACAAAGTATCACAAAATGTTTTCTTGCGTCAAGAAACGTTTTCATACAGAAAACATCAGTGTCTGGAGTAAAGCTTAACAAAATTGCTGTGAAGATTGAAAAATGTTCCTTATTCGAAAAATTCGAAAAATGAACAGTTTATTCGATTGAGCAGTGCCTCTTTTTGAGCCCCACCCCCCCCCCCTTTGAATGAGCGCCACACAAATTATGCAAATACAGCGCCCTGTCGAAAGACCGCCCTCAATGTTGAGGATCCTCATACAAAACAACAAGAGATTTTAAGTCAGCCTTGGGAACTTAATTTCTTGCACACACCAAAGCTTTTAGTTCAATGCGAGTGAACTTTAAATCCCTTTTACACTTTTTTTTAATAAGCAACCGCTCAATAAGCAACTAGGGCTTTGACCCTAACATTAAGCAGCTCGAGGGCTCAATTGAATTACTGTTAGCAACTAAGAATTCAAACGTCATTTATTTTCAAATGCTAAAAAAACTGGGCACGAATGTTCACTGTGCTGTTGAAGTTCTTGACTAACATGTTTACATTTACTGTCTCTTAAGTCTTGTGTTGTAGGCGTTACAGTTGATGACTTTGACCCACGAACTTAGGAGTGGTACCCTGGGGACAGGAGAGGCTGTTATGGATACAAAAAATTTTAAGCAACTTTTAAGCAACTTTGAGGGCTAAAATATCCAAAATTTTAAGCACCTTTCTGGGCTGGACCAAAGTCTAGTTGCTTATTAAAGAAAAGTGTATATTATTTAAGGTTTTCTGAGCACCGTGGTGTAAATCCAATAAATACGGTATAATTGTTGTCTGTTGCTAGTGGGTAGTAATATGAAAAATTAGCAATTTCAAATTTTTAATAATATTCAAATTGCTTTTAGTCAATGGAGGATTTTCTGCTTGGTCAAAGTGGACTAGCTGTTCTGCGAAATGTGGAAAGTTTGGTAAACAATCCAGGACAAGACAATGCAACAACCCGGTGCCCAAACATGGAGGTATGCCGTGCCAAGGCCACACCAAACAGAACCAAACATGCCGTGGTAAACCATGCAAAGGTATAATGCATCTTTTTACCTGTCAAACACACCATCTGTATAAGAATCTTTTATAGACAATAATGCTAAGGGCAGCTTCAATCGTCACCTAAGCGTTTATTAAAGCACTGGTGCTTGGAAGCAGTATGTGCATCTCTCGGCGACTATTAATTGATGATAATTTTGCCGCCATTTACCTTGACTTGACGCCTAGGGCGTTTGTTGTTGATCAAAACGAAATGAGTATCTTGATGATCTTGAACGAGGTTCAGAATACCTTGATAACTTCAGCCACCTGGGGATCGATACATGTGGTAAAGCTTTGCGCTCTTTTTAATTATTTACTGAATTACTAAATGTTTTTAAGAATCAGGGTGTCGAGTGCATTACCAAAGAGTTTGTGAAGATAGACCGCTATTGATAAAGTGTCCCATTGGAAAGAGAATTTCGATCAAGAGTGCGATGTATGGAAGAAAAACAATGCGATTCTGCCCAGTCCCTCGATGCCATGCACGCAATGTGAGGTGCCAGTCACGTGGTTCATATTCTTTGGTTGCCAGGAGATGTAACAAAAGGAGAGTGTGTCAAATTGTTGCGCACAATTGGGTCTTCGGCGAGCCGTGTCATAACACATCGAAGTACCTTGAAGTGAAGTTTTCTTGTGTTTGGTAAGATTAAGATTTTGACGGATTTATATGGCGTTAATTTCATCTGGAAATATGTACCAGTCACATAAAAGTAGTCACCACATTTCTACAGATATAGGCCTCTTTCTTATTTGGGGTTCATTGTCAAGTGTTATTTAAGTCACGTCATCAAAACTCAAATCTTTTCGGTGGAATATTTTGAGGGGTTCTTTTATAAGCAAGGTCTTCTATAATGATTTTATTCTTGATGTTGCAATCATATTTACATTTCTTTCATAGATCTTTGACAAAATGCAAGTATCAAGATCAAGTAGAGATGACATTAGAATCCACAATTTATTACCGAAGTGTTTAAGTTTGTAGGTCTATACTTTTTATTTCAACTTGAATTGATCGCCAGATAATGACCATCGCATTTCAAAAGTTCTTAATAATCTGACCCTTCTGCGGTAATTTTAGCTAGTCTATACTATTTCCGTCCATTCAAAATTGCCTAAAAACAATCAACTATTAAAAAAACAATGGAAAATCCTTATTTAGGCGCGATATGCGTAATGCAAAGCAGGTCCAATTTGTGACGAATCTCGGCAAATATCTGAATTGTTTTCTAGAGTTGCTGTGTGTGGCATGACGCGGCATGACGAAAATCGTATTGTCCGCAGATGGCTATTTTTACTTGCGAGACACACCCATAGATTAAGTTTTTGTTATGATCTTGTAGGTGTATAGTAGACTTTGCACAAGGAGTGATTGGAATTTTACTGGACATGTGCTAGAGCGCATGCGTATAGCAACTTTGACCAGCCCACCCATTGGGCTTGTCCTGTCCGCTTGGTCGCGTTTACATGAAAAATTTCACCCCCCCCCTCCAGGAGGTCTTGCTTTTTACTTATAAACTATAATCTTACAATGAATCTTCTGAATCCTCTAACATTCATAAGCTCTAGTGTGCGGTAGGCTTTATGAAAAATTCTTCAGGTTTTCCTTAAAAACAGAAACTCTTCAGACTAATCCTCAAAAAGGTCAAAAATTTACCTTTTCCTCATTCTAAGCCTTAGAATGAGGAAAAAGTGAGTACCCTGCTGCTACGTGATTTTAGGAGAGCGAGAGCCCAGGGATCTCTCCGAAAAATGCTGCTGTGGGCTCCAACCAGTTAGTTATCTTGTTTGACGAACCAATCAATGTCGAATACTCAAATCACATCACATGCAGCCCTCATGCAGACGTCATGTATTGTTAACTGGCCAATAATAGAGCGTTTTAAATACAGAACACGCAAGTTTTCTCTTGGCATCCACAGATAAGAAACGGCTTCGCCGCAACAAGCATTTCTTTCGAGTTTCTCCACATCCTAAAGTGTCGTTCATTGCGGGCGTGTGAAAAACTTGATTGCTTAATTAATATTTACACACAATATAAAAGGAAATTCATCAACGGAAATTGGCACTTGCTAATTAAAACTGAAGCATATCCAATTCAAATGCTGTTTAATTTCTCTCCGTGGACAATAAAATTTAGAAAGTATCCGCTAAATTGTCATTTGATGCAACACTAAAGCCAGAACAAAGCAAAACAAGACAGGAGAGAAAGAAGCGGTTTTGAATTTGTGATGATGATGGAATCGTCAATTTGTAACAAGTCTTTTTATCAATCGATTGAAGAAGAAATAATTTGTGTGATTTGTTTGGACAAGATGGAGAATCCAAAGTCGTTGGATTGTTATCACGCATTTTGTGCTCATTGTATCTCAAGGGGGATTGAAAAACGCAAAATCAAATGTCCAACTTGCAGACAAATTACCAAGGTTAGTAAATGATTGGCAGTTTCTTTTGTGATTTTGTATTATTTTATGTTTATGATCTGTGCTATTTCATTACTTATTTTACGTAAATTTTACGATCTTTGTGATTGTGGTAATTTCCGAAAAGCCTGGAATTTCTAACGGGAAAAACAAAGTGCCCGAGGCAATACTTTATCCTCCCTGGCCCCAGAGAGAATTTTGTAGACATCAACAAACTTTCTAACTAAATATTGCATGCAAAAAGATTCGTAAAATTTTTCTTCTTCACCCCAAGTTTCAAGCAACAAAAAAGAGCCCTTTCAAATGCACGTTTATGTATAAGATAAAAACCTGGACTTAATTGGCAAATTACTGGCAGTTATTCAATTTTTAATACTCCATAACATTGTAATTTTCTTCTGTGAATCAAAGCTCAGCATAATTAAATTCGGGAAAATGCAATTAATCAATTAATTAATTTGTTCAATTTCAATGTTTACCAGTGGCGTAGCTATACGCTTTTAAGGACGTGAGAGGGCAAGACTCCGAAAGAATATAGCCGTGAAAGATTTAAAAAATAATATTCCGACGAAAAGCTTAAAGCATAAATTATTAGATTATTGTTATTACCTCAATGATTGATTAATGGAACAATGGAACAATTTTATACCTTAATACAGAGCACGACGAATCGTGCTCTTTATTAAGGTATAAAATATTGTTCGGCCGACAAGACATTAAAAAATATCGTGCTGCACGATATTTTTTAATGTTTTGTCATTCTTTGTATGAATAAAGTAATTATCTTCGCTTACGATTCATATGTGAACAAGTGCTTGACTTCAATATCATGAAAACGTGTTTATATGTGGGCTTTTCATCAATTAAAAATCGAAACAATATTATGGATGAAAATAGACACTCCATGCAGCATTATGTCTTTAATTATTATTATTTACAACCATTTAATTAGTAGTTGGAATACCGTAGTGCTTCGATTAAACGCCCCCTTCTTTTAAACGTCCCCTCGAATAAAGGCGCCCCTACACGCTTTTTTTATAAGAACACTTGGCTTCAGTTTCAGCCTGACGTTTCTTATTTTTCCGTATATTTTCAGCCTAAGGTGTTTCTTATTCCGTTTCTTACTTTTTCATTCAAATTTCCTGTGCATAGTAGTGTCAAAACATAACACGTGCTTGATAAAATAATGAAGCCTCTGTTCTGTTCAAGTTTTATATCGGATGTTGCAGATTTCTATTGCTCTGTTGTTACAGTAGTTTGTCATTTTCGATTGTTGCTGATATTTTATTTCTTGAGTTTTGTTGAATCTCAGCCTGCCTTGTTTCTTATTTTGCTCTTATTTTTGGCCTAATCTCAGCCTGCTGTTTCTTATAAAGGTTGTTCTTATAAAAAGACGTGTATTTTAGAAATGTTTCAATAAAAGCCCCCTCTATTAAACGCCACCTCGAATAGACGCCCCATTGTGGAGGGGCATGAATATGAAACACACAGAACCGAAGCTGGTCCTTCTTTTAACATCGTCGAGGAAGACGATGTTGATGATGACTTTCAACTAGATATTTAGATGCTTTTTTTAAATTACACGTTTTTTTTTCTAAGAAACCTGGCTCAAGGCCTAGTAGTAAGTTTCTTAATTTTTAGCCACATTTTAGTTCTAAAAGTTTCTTAAAAGTTTCTTAATTTAAAGAAAAAAGTTGCAGTGAAAAGGAAGAAAAAACATGGATGTAGCAAAATATTAGTATTATAACAAAGAAAAATCGTCAATGCGAAATATCGTCATGTGGAGCCGACAATGTTATGCTTAGCACATAAAACACACTTACAGCAGTTGATATTTGTTAAATCCGTAACCTGTTTCCGAAATTTCTAATGTTTTTTAATTATTTCCTTGTAGTTCTAAAAGTTTCTTAAGTTTTAGGGCGTCTGGATCCAGGTTTCTTATAAAATGGTTTCTTATAAAAAAACGTGTATACTTCTGGAACCAGACTTTTTCAGTTGTTACTCAAAGTTTGGCGCTTAGTGCGATCATCATTAGACATTTATTAATAAACGCCCCCTCTTTTAAACGCCCCCTCGAATAGAAGCCCCTCTGAAATATCAAAAAGTTTAATAAACGCTCGGGTGTTTAATCGAAGCATTACGGTAGCTCAATTTAAATTCCCTGGCAGTTTTATAGCGGTAGGCTTCTTTAGATTTTTCATTACAAATTGAACAAAAATTTGAATTTCAGTTTCGATGCGACCGCAAGTTGTACTTTTATTTCACACTTGAGTGGGCAGAAAATTCATTCTTTAGAAGCAATCGCCCATTGAAGGAATTGAAAGCACCACAAGGAGGAGGAAACACATGTGTCAATCAATTTCTGCTAGTTCCCTTTTGCTTTCTTTATGTATGAAAATGACGTTATATTTACATCATAAATTTCAATGTTTACCAGTGACGTAGCTATACGCTTTTAAGGACGTGAGAGGGCAAGACTCCGAAAGAATATAGCCGTGAAAGATTGCCGTGATGCTACATCATAAGTCAAATTTTTAACAGAAGCTGAGAAACACTATCCTTGAACTTCGCTACGAGAATTAATACTTGTTTATTTAAAAATACGCTATAATATGGAAAGCATTTCTAACTTGTTAAACGACCTAGAAGACGAGATTACGTGTGGTATTTGTTTTGAACCAATGGTGAAGCCGAAATCTTTGAAATGTCTTCATGCTTTTTGCAAAAGATGTATTTCTGTTGAGACCAAGGCCAAGGGAACCACTATGCGATGTCCAACTTGCAGAATAACTACTTCGGTATTTAGCTTACATAAATTTCAATACATCTTTAAGTTTGAATACAACTTGAACAGAAATAATAGTTAAGGGGGACAGTTGCATGTTAACTTGTTGTGGGTTGATATTTTAGAACATATGTTTTATACTTGCTGTTGTTTTATGTTCTGTTGTTTATTTTCCAGGTGCCAGATGCCAACCCGAAGTTTTTGCCGACTTGTTTTTACGTAAATAGAATTCGCGATCTTTTAGAGAAGTACGAGAAACTAATGCTGAAGGAAGCTGAGGAAGAAAGGGAAAGAAGGAAATCTGGCACTTGCCAAAATTGCCATCAAAACGAAATCAAAGCTGAAACAACACAAGTCACACAAGGTCAAAAAAACGCAGCTGCTATCAATGATTTGGACTTGCAGAGTTTGGCAATAGAATCAAAAGAGGGAAAGGTCAATGAAAACAATGCCAAAGATGATAAAACCACTGTTGATGCTAAAAGCAATGACGTAGTTGTAGTCAAGTCGAAACGTGATGGACTGTTGTCTGCATTCAAAAGACGAAAGGTATCATGTCCTGCAACGGAGAATAACAACCAGCAGGCAATAACAACAGAGGATGGGGTCAGTGACAGCACACAAGAGTTGCAGCAAATTGTATCGAGGGAAGGCAGTGAACAACAAACAAAACAGGAAAATTGTTTGTTTAATCTGCATTTCTATGATTTGCAATTATCGAAGACAAGTTTCACATTGGGTGAAAAGGTAAGATGCCAGCTCGATATGACCTGCAAGAATTGTCCAATGAAAATCGATGTAAACAACATTGAAGTCCAGGCGGCGCTGTGTACAACGGGTGGAAATAGCAAAATATTGCCGCTTGATAAATTCGTAATTGCGGGTGGAGATTCTTTGGAGTTTTCTTGCATCGCAAGTCATCTTGGTGGCTTTATTATTTTGGTAGAGGCTGACGGAAAGGCACTTGATATAGGACACCATGTTATTGATGTAAAGAAGAGTTTGTGGAAGGTACAAGTATCTTCTTCAACTCAACCAATGTCCACTAATTTAAATTTAAGTCCCAACGTTTCATAAAGCTATATGACGTGGTGGGTTATAATGGGGTAGCAAATATGATACGCAGTTTGCATTTACACATCGCTGAATACATTAAACAAATTTTAAATTTTGCGCTTTTACTATTCGTTTCACTTATTCTGGAACAATGCAATACTTCTTTTACCATTTGTCATCATCAGTAATAATGTTATTTCCGTTAGTTGTTTTAATATACATATAAACGAGTATCCTAATTATAAATGTTGGTTATAACTACATTACATAGTTGATTAATAATCTGTCTGATAAGAGAGAAATCAGTTTTTTCATTTCTGCACTTCTTCTATACTGGCTTGTATTTTATTTATTTGGAAAAAAGGCTGTGTGTGCTTGAAGTTGTGATCATTTAAGGCCGTTGTTATTTCTTGTCAGCTCACAGTTGTAGTCCTTGTGTCTTTTTATTGTATTAATTAATTCTCATTTTCTGTTTTCATTCACCCGTGGTTAATGAAGACAGAAAAGGTGAAATGGCTGCCAACCTCGATAAAACATGTCTGACCTCCCATTTCACGGAATGTTAAACATTGAAAATTAAAGCGGTGACATCGTCTTTGGCATTAACAATTTCTATTGTCTATTCATGCAAGCATTTCCTTACGACATTCGCATTCAATTTTCGTACAATATAAACAATAAAGATAATTTGATTTTTGAGTACATTAACCCTGCAATTCATTCCATTTTTATATGATCAACAATGACACCAAATACGCAATTATCTGCTTAGCATGCTTCGTAAATCTGGAGCAACAAATAGACGATTTAATGGCAGAATATGCTCTTATCATCATCTCACCACCATCATCATAATTATTATTACACATTTGGTGTACTTAAATTCGCGCCGTGCTATTTTACGCGCAGCTCAGACTACCCGAAATCAAGTACAGTGGAATCCCGCTATAACGAACCCCGCTTATAACGAACTTCCCGCTATTACGAACTACTTACTTACTAACTCCGATCCCTTGGATTCTGGGAAGTAAATCCTACTATAAATGCGCCCTGTATAACGAACCCTGGATATAACGAACTCTCGTTATTACGAATCAAACTTCCGATCTCCTGACCACAAATACCCTCGATATAACGAATTTTTGAGAAAACTTATCGCCAAAGATGAAGTTTTCAAGCTCAAGGGTGAAGTTTTTCAAGCTCTGATAAAAGTAGATAAAATAGAAGTAGTAATTAAAAAATTGACATCAAGTGGTAATATCGACTTTGCTTTGTGATGTTTCATTGTTAAACATGCTTGAGCGTTTTTTCCTGTTGCAATCTATCAGAGCAATAACTGTTTGCAAACTGTTTTTTGGAACAATATAGTGTGCCATTTAAGCGCGAATACTTAAGGGAGGGTCGGACAGACATTCTGGCCCATTTGTGTTTGGAATTTTTCATAAAAAAATGTCCCTTCTGTACAACGAACTCCCGCTATTGCGAACTATTTTCTCGGTCCCTACAGAGTTCGTTATAGCGGGATTCCACTGTATACTGCGCGAAAATTGAGCTCCGCAAAATTTGATATTAATTTTCTTCTTTTCATGGTCATCATAAAACTTTAAAAAGCGGAGGAAAAGCCACTGAATAAAACTCGTAAACATTGCCTTTCTCATTTACGACCTATAATTTTTTGTTTTGTGCTCGCGCCGCTAAATTTTTTGTCTCTGTTAAAACCACGAGATCCGTATATAAATCTAGTCTCTATTTTCCATCAATTTTGGAGTACCACTATTCCTGCTGATAATGACATGGCAACTTGCAAAACTGACCAGGTATATAGAAAGTGACAAAGTTTCTGGGTTGAATAAAGCCCATAGAAATAAAGTTTACAAATTGATAGTTATTGTCCCAAACACTTTTGTCCACTATTATAGCTGTCGAGGAACTCAAGAGTTAGAATTATAGATTTCTTAACAAAAGAACTCCAGTATAAAGACCCATTCTAATAAAGAGATTAATTTCACCCAAGAGAAGCATTTCAAAACATTGTTTATTCAAATCCTGTGAACATTTGTGTTTACGCGAATTCAAGACTGCGCAAGAAAAGAATGATTCGTGCGCAAAATTTAAAATCTGATAATGCAAGAATGCGGGAGTTATAGTACACCACGGAAATTAATACACCCAAGGTTTAGGTTTATACTAAAATGCACCACTTTATTGATGTGTAGATTAATTCATACTTGCGATTTGACAAATTTGAGGTTATGATGAAAAGTCTGATCTTTCAACAGAGGTTTTTCGCGATTACTTGTAACTCTATGCTGTAATAAAGGATATTTTCAAATATTAGTTCATCCAACGAAGAATGAAGTAGTTAGAAAGAGTTATCAAAAGACTTGCTAGCTTTTTCACAAATGTGTGAAAAATGGTGAAAAAAACACGTAATTGCTGTCAAGGGGACTGGTGTAAAGCGCGTAGCTTGTAATAAAAATTGTTTTCTCATGATCAAAACAATAATTTGTACTTTCTTATTGACTCATGGCCACAACATGTTGACAAAATAAGATGGATGATTCCCACCACCATAATTCAAATACATTGGACCTATTGAGGTCATGGGAGCATACAAATCAATATGAGAAGAGTTATTTTTTATTTCTGCATATTGTTTTATTCTTTGCTGGACTTTATTTCATACGCAATGCATCAAGAAAGTGGAAGCAGGTTACTAGGCCTTGTGCTAAGAAGCATGAATGGGCGGACACCTTTGTGCATTGGCTTAGCCAGAATGGACCAAGCATGCAACAAGCTTTGGATAATTGGAGAGTTAAATTAAACGGTCGACTTCTGCACAAAAGCAAGGTATGAGTTTATATAGGATTATAATGTTTTCATGTTTTAAGCTAATAATGGGAAACTGAAATTTCCGCTATTCAGGCTTTAATGTGTACCTACCTACCTACCTATCGAATTGAATTAGCTTCATTCAAGGTCGTTATGAAAAACAATTTATTTCTTATGCTGAATAATCATGCTTTGTTTTTTGTCATATAGATAAATTTCCATGTTGAAAAAGTAAATAGCAATAATATAAAGTATGAAATCAAATCTATCCAATCTGAAGATGTTGAAAATATATTGGTATGGTATCCATTCATTATTCATATTTTTTTAAATCTGTGTCAAGAACCTGCAATAAAAATTTTATTGTTAAAATTTTGAGTATTATATCTCTACTGCTTCTATCCTTTCTCTATTTGTTGTCTAAGTTATGATACATTTTTATAGAATATTGCTGTGAGAATATTTATGAAAAGATTTGCATTGACTGCTACATTAAATAATGAAAAAAACCACCCCTCAAAAATGCAAATAATTTTGCATAATCTGCATCCAGAGGTAAAAGCATTTTCGATCATATGAAGAGATATTTGTTCAATTTATGTAGCCATTGCTTTTTAAATTTTGCATATTTTCTCTGTAAAATGTTTCTTTTTTTGCAAGACCTGCAATCTTTTCTTTGCAAGATATTTGTCTTCTTTTCTGCAAGATATGCACCTTCTCTATAAGAAATCAATCTTTCTTTCTACAAGAAATGCATCTTCTCTCCCACAAGATATGTAGTTGCTATCAGGAATATCTTCTGTGCATTTATTGTCACATTGTATTCCAAAATTTCTAATTATAACCCATTATCAATGTTTTTGTGCAGATAAATGTTCAACTTTCATATGTTAATGGAAAATTCAAAACATGTTACAAACTATCTGGTCTTGAAATTAAAGACTGTCAGATTGATTTGACAAGTGTAAGTTTTTTTCATTTATAATTGTAGAAAGAAATGCCTGCCAAGGCACACTAAGAAAACCGTTATACATGAATATGATTGGAATGAGTTACTAACTGCGATTTTTTAACATTTTTTCTAGGATTTAGGGAAAATGAATGATATGGATGGGTTAAGAGGCATAAAGAACTCTTTAATTGAGGCTTTTAAGGATGGTATGGTTCTTGATGCAACACGTGGCATACTTAAGAAAGAAGTGAGATTAAAAATATTTCCCTTGATTGAGAATTGAGTCGTTGATAAGTTGAACATTCAAGGGAGCATGAATTGCAGGTGACAAAAGTTTCAAATCAAATCAGTGACAAACAGTCAAATCACATCAAAATTTAGCATAAGGCAAATGAGAATAAAACAGAGTTTGGCTTACATACATGCATACAAAATTTTATTTGTGAAAGCGAGTCAAAAATGCAATCAGCAGATTGGTGACAAACATTTTGTTCTTTGTTTTTCTGTTTAGAACTTTTGCATGCTCACAACAGTGAGAAATATTTAATTTCTCACACTATGCAGCTCAGAAAAGCTTCAATTGTGCAGTAATACTTTATTAATTATTTAGTATGTTATTAGTATTTAGTATTTTTGCAACATATTCCTTGTGAAATGTCCAATTAACATACACCTGTTGTGACAAAACGCATGCAGACACACGAGGCAAAATGCATCTTTGACTTCTGCGCCATTTTCTATTGTCACTTGTCAAAATTCCTGCTGATATTTTCGACTATCATACACATTATTTCTCCATTTTCAGTGAGAAATGAAATTCTTCTGCTTAGCTATAGTCATTATCGTTGCAGTAAATCTATTAGTTTTCACATTAATATGCAGCTGTAAATGCGCTTTTTTGTTGAAGGAAAACGTTGCTGCTATTTATGTAGCACATGTATCAGGGCTTTTTTTAACATACAGACTGGGGGTAAAGAAAAACTGTGATCCGTTCTGTCCGTTATAATATAACCGAATGTAGAAATACTAGGGGCGCACAATAGGGGGTGTAGGGGGCGAGACACTCCGAATGATTTCCGAGTCGGTCCAGAATGTTGGTCCCAAATTAATATTAAAGTCAATCCTGCCCTAAAAATTGTTTTTAAACGAGTCTAGCTTCACAAATCTCAAGCAATAACATTCAAGTTCAGCTGGCTGCCTTATTTAAAGTGGTATTGGCCACTAATAGTAGATTTATGTTGTAGCTCTTGGAAAAAATGTGGACCGACTGGGAAAAATAATCTTTGGAGAAAATTTGATTATAAAAAAAATACATTTTTCAGCGATATCTGAGGCCCTAAATTTGTAAAATTTCCCCCTTCGGCGGCAACCATGGTCCCAAGTATGTCAACACCCTCAAACTTTTTTTAATGTGCTCCCCCTAACCCGGCCGTTTCTCTGAAAATATAGGTCCCCTTCACGTTTTGGCCCCCCCACTTGAAAATCCTTAAAAAAGGCCCTGACATGTATTCAAATTAGCATTGCACAATTTCTGAAGTCTCATTCATTCATTCACATGTTCCTTTTCGTTTTCAGGTTAAACCTCAACGGATTTCAGAAGATCAAGACCAGGACACATCTTTACGAGGTAAACAGTTTTTATTTTATTCGTCGCCAAATTATGTACTGCTCAGTAGCTCATGTTATTCTCAGCGAAAGCAAACGTTTTCTGTCATTTCTGCTGCTATTTGGGATCACAAAATGTGGCTGTTGGCCGTACAGTAAAAACCCGCATATAAAAACCAATGGATTCAGAACATTCAGGGTGATATTTCTGTTCAAAACAATAGATGAAACAGTAGCCTATTGTCTTGGAACAACAGGCTGAATTTTAATTTACAGGTTCTTATATGCGGGTTTTTACTGTATTAACTTGTTTTGAATAAGAAAGAGTATGGCCGTTTTTCCAAATAAAAGAAGGGCCTGTAATAGTATCGAGTTTAACGTATGGTGGGTTCTACTGTAATTTTCGCTGATCTATGCAGCCACTTCTCCACAGAATTTGAAGTTATTTCTCTGCAATACATGCAGATATTACTCGTCAACATGTTAAGTTATTTTGCGACAGTTTATAGCCAGCCATTTGATTTCAAATCTTTTTACAGCTGCTGCTTACCATCAAATGTATTTCAAATATGGCGTAAATCTGCGAAAGACGATCTGAAATTATCGTTACTTTGAATTTTAGATTCGCCAAAACATATCCTTGTCACTGATATTGACGCTATGCTGGCCAACATCCACAATCCAGGCATGTCATATTCCACTGAATTGTCCCCAGCAATAAAAACAAAGAAGAATCAGCCTTCGAAAAACAAGGCATCTTTGTTTGATAGTCCAGAAATAAAGATTCTCCCTGCAACCCCTCAGACTGATTTCAATGTCGCTTCAAATCCTGAGCAAGACCCATTTGCCTGTCTACTTGCCAAAGCCCAAGCAAAAAGGGAGAGAAAAAATAAAGAAAATCAAGAATGCAACGTGGAAAATTTTGCAGTGAAATCAGATGGTCGTTACATCACCGGGTCTGATGAAAATGTGGGATCACCTTTACTGTGTTGTCTGTTGGACGAGGAAACTTCTGTTGAAAGACATGTTCTATTGGCTGAAGGAGATACGAGAAAGACAGAGGCTAGTGTATTAGATGAGGTTGAAGAAGATGCAATAGCTAGTAGTAGCAATGATGATGTCCGTGTTATTACAGACCATGCTTCGAACGCAAAAGATGAAGATCTTGATGCGAAAGACAATGATCTTGATGCCAAAGGCAACGATCTTGATACAAAAGGCAATGATCTTGATACAAAAGGCAATGATCTTGATGTCAAATGCAATGATCTTGATACAAAAGGCAATGATCTCGATGCCAAACGCAATGATCTCGATGCCAAAGGTAGTGATCTTGATGCCAAAGGCAATAATCGTGATACAAAAGGCAATGATCTTGATACAAAAGGCAGTGATCCTGATGCCAAAGGCAATGATCTTGATACAAAAGGCAGTGATCCTGATGCCAAAGACAATGATCTTGATACAAAAGGCAGTGATCTTGACACTGATAAGTCTCTTGAAACAGACAAGCTTATTGACACAAACTGTTTGTTGGAAGAAGATGAGGATGCAAGTTTTGAGGCAACTCTTCGACCTAAAAGCATTTGCAATGCTGATTTGCAGCAGTTTAATGCTGGCGATACTTTCGAAGAAACAAAAATTAAAAGAAAGAGAAATGATGTTGTTCGAGTCAACACGTTTCATTTTGGTTCAAAATCATTGGCCTCAATTAGTAAGTATTTATTATTGTTATGTTATTGTTTTTTAAGTTATTTCCTCCATGATCATTGCTGCTTTCTACATTTTTCTATCAAGGATATGATTGAAAAATTTTCATCTAAGTTTTCTTATTTTATTTCCACAGTCGATGATCCAAGTCCTATTCGGCCTAGTCTAAGTAAGTATGAATTCTGGGTAATTCTGTTCTCTTCAGAAGATAGAAGAAAAGGGAGAGATTGAATTGAAGAGAGAGAACGTTAATATATAAATACCGCAAAAGCTCTATTTAGTCCACCTCTTTAATATGCCTCTCTTTCGAAACGAGATTTTCAATGAGCTCCTGTATCCAGCCCCTCTTTTGTTTTTCCAATCGTACGCGATGATGAAATTATGATTGATCAAACTATTAAGACTCCAAGTCATTTTGCAATTTTTTGATACGAAAATTTTTCTGAAATTTATCAAAGAATTTGATTAGGCCCTCTTTTCTAATCACCCCTCCTCTGGAATCTCGAACGTTAAATAAGCCCCGCAGGGCTTAATAGAGCTTTTTTAGTAGGTTTTTAACTACATTTTTGATTTGTTATTTTGTTGCTTGTTACTTTCAAGGATCGACAAGTCAGTTATCACTATCGTCCCCTGTTGGTTACAGTTCAGCAAAAGCATCTGCATTAATAATTGAAACAGATGAGAAAAAGTAAGAAATGATTTTTATAGTAATCTATCCTCACCGAATTTCTCTCTCTTCCTTTCAATTTGGCTAAGATATGGGGAGTGCTTCGGAGGCAGCAATATGAAATTCGCAAAAACATGTTATTGCCTGAGGGTTGAACCCATATATGTATCACAGTCGTAGGAGCGTACTAAAAAGTAGAGTGGCCCAACAATAATAAGAGCACAACACATGATACGTTAGTGTCAGAAGGGGCAATTTTTGCGCGCGACGGAGTTGTGAGCTCAGCTAAAACGGCTTTTCCAGAAATTCAATTGTTAATTTTTCGCCTTTTGAGCTTGACTGCGCATAAGTTACTTTGTTTTCTTTTGTTATGGGTATTAAACAGAGGCGTCGTAGGACCTCAGTTTTAGGAGGGCCGGATACGAAAAGTTGTCAACAATTTTGGAAACAATTGATTTCGGACTGGAAATTTTCCAAAAATGTCCATAACATTAAAATTAAAAGGTGGTCAGAATGCGCCGTAGCGTAAGTATTGTTACTGCGCAGGAGCATATATCACGTAATGGTGTCTTTAATGGCTGAGGCATTGGCCTTATGGTTATGGTTAGGGTTGGCCAGTGCGGAGGAGAAAGGTGGTCAGCATGCGCAGTAGCGTAAATATTGGTATTGCGCAGGAGCATATATGACGTAATGGTGTCTTTGGTGGCTGAGGCATTGGCCTTAGGGTTAGGGTTAGGGTTAGCCTGTGCGGAGGAGAAAGGTGGTCAGAATGCGCAGTATCGTAAATATTTTTACTGCGCAGGAGCATATATGATGTAATGGTGTCTTTGGTGGCTGAGGCATTGGCCTTAGGGTTAGGGTTAGGAATAGGGTTAGCCTGTGCGGAGGGGAAAGGTGGTCAGAATGCGCAGTATCGTAAATATTGCTACTGCGCAGGAGCATATATGACGTAATGGTGTCTTTAATGACTGAGGCATTGGCTTTAGGGTTGGGGTTAGGGTTAAGGTTAGGGTTAGGGTTAGGGTTAGGGTTAGCCTTGCGGAGGAGAAAGGTGGTCAGAATGCGCAGTAACGTAAATATTGGTACTGCGCAGGAGCATATATGATGTAATATTGTCTTTAGTGGCTGAGGCATTGGCTTTAGGGTTGGGGTTAGGGTTAAGGTTAGGGTTAGGGTTAGGGTTAGGGTTAGGGTTAGCCTGTGCGGAGGAGAAAGGTGGTCAGAATGCGCAGTAACGTAAATATTGGTACTGCGCAGGAGCATATATGATGTAATAGTGTCTTTAATGGCTGAGGCATTGGCTTTAGGGTTGGGGTTAGGGTTAAGGTTAGGGTTAGGGTTAGGGTTAGGGTTAGCCTGTGCGGAGGAGAAAGGTGGTCAGAATGCGCAGTAACGTAAATATTGGTACTGCGCAGGAGCATATATGATGTAATATTGTCTTTAGTGGCTGAGGCATTGGCTTTAGGGTTGGGGTTAGGGTTAAGGTTAGGGTTAGGGTTAGGGTTAGGGTTAGGGTTAGGGTTAGCCTGTGCGGAGGAGAAAGGTGGTCAGAATGCGCAGTAACGTAAATATTGGTACTGCGCAGGAGCATATATGATGTAATAGTGTCTTTAGTGGCTGAGGCATTGGCCTTAGCGTTAGTTTTATGTTGTTGTGGAAGTTTCAAGTAGTTATTGCTGAATTTTGTACTGATATACTAACAGAACTTATTACTTTGCTTCAATTCTGAGACCCTAACAGGAATTTTAAAAGCCTTTCGACAATAACAGGAGAAAAATCTCAAGAGGTGGTAGCTTCGTTTATTTTTTCACTCCGAGATGCTTTCAAATTTGCTTCGGTTTCTGTTTGTCGGCAGCGCCTAGGCCCAATAAAAACGATCACACATTGCAAGATACAAATGATCTGATTTGTTGTTAATATTGAGGTTTAATGGTTTGAAATTGTGTAGTGATATCAATTTTAATTCTAAATATAATTTTAGGTATTATATCAAGGCAAAGTTTACGGGACATAATTAATCACATAGATCATAGAGCAATCCAAAGTTGAAGGGATTTAATTAATTGTTGTACTCCCAAAATTGAAGTTTTGCATTTACAACTTGTGCAATTAAGATTCAAGCACTTTTGATAAATATTAGTCTTCAAATTGGTATGTTATTCTTAATCATGTGAATTTACATGCATTTGTTGCTGAAAAGCAAGACTGAAGTTCTGGAAAGCCCATGTAAGGGCTTTCAATTTCCGTGTGTCTTGATATTTTTCAAAACTTCTCATTGTAATTTGATTTGGGGAATTCAGGAATTAAAAAATGGCTATCGGGCAAACATAAACCGTATGTAAATCCAGATTGTCATAGAAGAAACAACTTTTCGTTGACTAAGGTTGGCAATAATTATGTATCTTTTACATTGATGACATTACTTCATGTATGTTTTACATAATTATCCGAAATAAATTAAGACAAGAACAGGAGGGGAGCCTGGGCGCGAGATTGGATAAACTATTATTCTAGAAATTGGTATTGCGCAGGAGCGTATATGACGTAATGATTTCTTTAATGGCTGAGGCATCGGCGTTAGGGTTAAGGTTAGGGTTAGGGTTAGCCTGTGCGGAGGTGAAAGGTGGTCAGCATGCGCAGTAGTGTAAATATTGGTACTGTGCAGGAGCATCTAATAGATGTAATGGTGTAATGGTGTCATTGATTTAAAGCAATTAAAGAACAAACTTATCCACAATGCAAAGCTAAAATAAAGTTAAAATGGCTATTCGTTCTAAATATTTTTATCCTCGTAATTATCAGAATTGACATCATATGTGATAAATATTCTTTTCTAGATATTATCACATTCCACCAGCTATGGCGAGACGGGGAAACTACGATAAGAATGGCACCAAACTGCATGTTTACAATGGACACATCTTTGTAGCACAACATTTCAGCAAATCGTAAGTATTTAAATATCTGCAAAACATTCAACAATGGCTGATATTATTACGTATTCAGCTCCAACTCTTAGTTTAACTAACATTGCAACCTTTTACTTGTACATGGTTTGTGCGTTTTTGTACTATTCTTTGTTTGTTTCTCTTTATATTATTGGAGAATCTGAGAGCTTTGACTATTTTTTATTTTTTCACAGGCCGCCATCTTGTGTTGTTTGCAGTCTTCCTCTGACAAGAAGAATCGGAAAGCAAGGCTACCAATGCAGGGGTAAGAAAAACGTATTTTAATTTAGATATTTACACCCCCAAATAGTACTGCTAACCTGTGTTTCATAACGCTATTGTGATGTTTTGCGTTCGTTGTATTTGACGACTTAAGCCCGTTGTAATGATAGAAAGACCAGACAGTTCTCGATCTGTTCATAAGCTCCAATTGATATGGAAAGTCTAATAATATTGCCCAAATTTTCTAAATTACCCTTTATTTTTCAGATTGCAAGATTATCACACACAAGCGGTGTCACAATTATGTGAAAAGTCATTGTCAAGGAAGCAGTTTTGGCTCTCTCGAGATGTAAGTCTATTCTCATTGGCTTCTTTTCTTGTTATTAGTCTTGAAGCTTCCATAACCATCGCTGTTTTGCTGTCTTGATGGCAGGCATACATTCTTATCTTCCTAAATTCTTTTTCTTTATTTTTTTATTTTCCAACAAACAGGAGGTGAAGTTAATTACACACTGTTTATTTTATAAGAATACGAATCAGGTCAGGTCAGGTCGCTCCCGTAGCCTTGTGGCCGTTGGGACACTTCGTTGGGACACAAGTTGGACGACTTCGCCGTCCTTTTCTTCGAACCTTCTCTGTCATCTGCCTCCTTGATACACCCATAGAGTGTCAGTCCGCTCTACTGTTTAATGTCATCCAACAACACTCTCTTGGGACGTCCTCTCTCTCTATTTCTCTCCACAGTAGCATGCATCACAGTGTGGGCCAGAGAACCCGGTCTTCTGCTGACATGACCAAACCACTAAAGCTTCCGTGTTCTAACCATTTCCACAAGATGTGCATGCTTTCCGATCATAGCAATCACCCTTTCCTCCACAGTATGGCACTTTCTGTTTCCATGTAACACCGAGAATACCGATATTCTTCTGAGTCTTTTGGCAATTTCGAGCCTCAGTATTTTTAACAGTATTTTTATAAAAAGAATGAAGTGTGTAGCAGCATTGCCGATTCTTCATCTCAACTTTATCATTCACTTTCAGAGAATACCTGGGAAGCACAGAAGTTTAGAGATTTTGTAAAATATTCATTTGTATCCTACATCCATTTGCCCACTGTCATTAGATAACAAATTTTATCATTTATGAGTATATATATAAATATATATATATAGTGATATTATTATGATATATATTTACTTTATGAAATTAGATAATTCCATTTTATAATTCTACTAACTTTGCTGTCTTGTTTATTTTCCGCAGATATAATATAAATGACAGGGACTTATTTTCAAGATTTATGATATTCTTCGTTGGAGTTAGTTACGGTATTTATATCATGTATTTTAAGCCTTTAATTATCAGACTGGTGCGTGTAAATCGATGCTTTTCATAATGATAAAAAAGTATTGCTTTTCATTTTTTCGATCCGCAAAGTTCGACAATCCATTTCAACCAATCATGATTTTGTTATTGTTTTCAAAAACATTTAGTTTTCATTGCTGCAATACATTGCTTCGATTTCCAAAGAGTTATTGTTGTGAGGACTTTCGAATTGATCCAGATAATCACAAGCATGGTTATTGTTTCTAGGAATCTTTCGATCCTCCGTTGATTTATTTATTCGGACTTTGACCCGTGTGCTATGCTCGTGGAATGTGCCATTGTGTGTCAAGTGTGACTATTTCCAAAGGGAACATCTTGAACACTCACATTCCCACAAACCATTGCTTCAATTTGAATAAGACTTTTATTTTGCAAACTAAGTTATGCGCGATTTGTATTGAATGCTTACGTTTTTTCAGTTTCCCACGAAAATTCTATTGTAACCATTGTGTATGATTTGTTCAATTCTCTGAGGTGCAAGGTATAAAAGCGCATCATTTTCAATCAGTTAGTCTTTCAACTTGTCAACATGCAGTTCAGATGGTCTCAAATGCAGATGCTGTTAGCCGAATGAAGACTTAGTTGGTCTTTCTTCCAACTCGCTGGCCTACCACCATCTTTCTGCAACTGGCTGTACTCTGAAAGCAACTATTCATGGTTCAAATGACAACTGTTCATGCCTTGGTTTTGGGCAACCATCACTGGACTCCTGCCTTTTCAGTGTGCAGTTGACAAACTTGAAGAAACTGACGAAGGTGTTACAAACTGGACGAAGACTTCACTTGGTTCGTCTTTCATAAACTGTCGCTGGCCTACTCAAATTCAATATGGCTTCCAGTCGATACAAATCATAAGTATTAGTATATTTTTCAATAAATTTCAAGTCTGAATTCACTTCATTTGAATTTAAAGACTTCCGCCAACATTTCATTCCAATAAACCTTTAATTTATCACGTAACCTTGTTTTTCAATATTTCTTTTAGGTCATTTGTTAGTTGTCGGTGGCCTACTCAAATTCAATATGGCTACCAGATCAGTCGCTGCAGATTGCGACGAAGATGCTTCACTTGTTTTTTATGTTAATAAAATTATTTGTTGACTGTGTGTTTTCTTTGTTTCATTCTTTGCAGTTTTGATAGGCATAGGAATTTAGGCATAAGATAGGCTTAATGTAGGTGCGCACAAGAAAGGTTTAATGTAGGTGCGCAATAGGCATAAGATAGGTTTAATGTAGGTGCGCAACAAGCACAAGATAGGTTTAAGGTAGGTGCGCACTATGCATAAGTTAGGCATGAGATAGGTGCGCAATAGGCATAAAGTAGGGGTAATGCAGGTGCGCAATAGGCATAAGATAGACTTGACGTAGATGAGCAATAGGCATAAGATGTAGCTGCGCAAAAGGAAGGGTTTTAAGTAGGTGTACGCTCACTCTGCATACATTTTAAAATTAACTTATACCTACTCTGCATCTATTCTAAATCTACCCAAGTCCTAATCTGCAGCTATTCTAAATCTATCTACGCCCTACTCTGCATCTATTCTAAATCTACCCAAGTCCTAATCTGCAGCTATTCTAAATCTATCTGCGCCCTACTCTGCATCTATTCTAAATCTACCTTAGGCTTATTCTAAATCTACCTTAGGCCTACTCTGCATCTATTCTGAATCTACCTTAGGCCTACTCTGCATCTATTCTAAATCTTTTTTAGGCCTACTCTGCATCTATTCTAAATCTACTTAAGTCCTAATCTACATTTATTCTAAATCTACCCAAGTCCTACTCTACATCTATTCTAAATCTACATTAGGTCTATTCTGCATATATTCTAAATCTACTTTATGCTAATAGCAAGCACGCTAAACTTATTCTAAATCTCTCATCTTGCTTTCGCAATCCTATGTCCAACTAAAAGACAAAGGTTGACACAAAAAAGCAGACAAACGAGTGATTTTATTAATATAAAAAACAAATGATGTTTCTTCTTTCTCCTTCGAATAAAATTTCAGCAAACCTAAAAAAAATGAAATACTAAAAGTGAAGTAACATGATTACACGTTCACGGCAATAAAATGTTAGCAGGCCAATTGACATTACTATACGCTAAGTTTTCAAGGTCAATAACTTACTCTATGTAAATTAAAGGTAAAAAATCCAGAATTAAAATGTATTGGAAAATTTACTAATACTTGTGATTTGTTTCGACTGGTAGCCATGTTGAATTTGAGTAGGCCAGCGACAGTTTATGAAAGACGAACCAAATGAAGTCTTCGTTCAGTTTCTCAGCTTCGTCAAGTTTGTCAACTGCACACAGAAAAGGCAGGAGTCCAGTGATGGTTGCCCACAACCAAGGCATGAACAGTTGTCATTGGAACCATGAATAGTTGCTATCAGAGTACAGCCAGTTGCAAAAAGATTGTAGTAGGCCAGCGAGTTGGAAGAAAGACCAACGAAGTCTTCATTCGGCTAACAGCATCTGCATTTGAGACCATCTGAACTGCATGTTGACAAGTTGAAAGACTAACTGATTGAAAATGATGTGCTTTTATACCTTGCACCTCAGAGAATTGAACAAATCATACACAATGGTTACAATAGAATTTTCGCGGGAAACTGAAAAAACGTGAGCATTCAATACAAATCGCGCATAACTTAGCTTGCAAAACAATAACCTTTTTCAAATTGAAGCGATTTGTGCTAAATTCCACAGTGAAGTCCACCCCCTGGGAATATTCACTTGGATAAACAATAAGACCCTGTTGCATACAGAGAAGAGGTTGCAACTATACCAAATTTAAGGTTCGAAAATTTCTCAACAACAATAAGATCGACTGTGATTGGCTGAATGACTTCAAGGGATCAACACCGCTAAATCTTCGCACAAAATAGCAGGGCAGTTGAAATACTTCGTGTAAGGGTTTTCAAAATGAAAAAGAAAGAATATTCCATGATTGAGTTTCTGCAATGCTTTGACAATAACACAATAAAACAAATACGAAAATAATAAAAATTAAAAAAGCTATTTACAAGAGAAATATTCTATACATTTTACTCCGTGGGTATCTGATGGAAATAGGATAGTCAATTAATTTCTTATTGATGGAATATTTTAACAACAAATGCTTGAGAGCAGTACGCCATTGAAACATCTAAATTTTACATTTACTAGAACAAAATAACTCAAAACATATTATCTGACTAGATATAAATTTAGATTCATTCTAATATCTTTTTATTAATCTTAAAATCCATATCTTAATCAGCCAGACCAATATAGCCAATATAAATCTTTAATCAACAATGACAAAATCATACCTGGTGGATGATTATGAAACGGTAGTTTGACCAGCTGATTTTTCTTCTACGACTTTGTCGTTCGGTTTGCTGTTTACATTTTCACTGCAACGGGTTGCATCTTCAGTTTTATCACCTTGGTTTCCTTTCGACAGCACATCAACTGGTTTTTCATCAACTGTAATCTTCTTTACTGAGGACTGTTGCTCTGTTGGTGCATTGCATTGAGCACCAGCTACTTGACTCTCTTCTGTGTTTTCATCCTTTCTTTTTTCTTGTGCCACCTCTTTTGTGCTTCTCGACTTTGTTCCACTCTGATCTGCAACACAATACAACCAAACCAGCTAAAAATAACCCCATCGATCGAATCTAGGGCTTAGAGATCAGAAACACTGCAAGATAAATACAAAGAAAAACAGACGAAAGTATCAGCAAATGTAGTTGTTGCTAATCCTCGGAAACCTCCAACAAATATAAAATAAAATAAAATAATAATAATAATAACAAAAATTTAAAAGATCCAATACGGATGGCTTTTCACTGCTAAAGTTACAATACCTAAAAGATAAATTTTGTTTCAAAATATTTACAGATCCAGAAACAAACGCAGATCCTGAAGTTTCTTTTTAATCAGCTTCAATTCGCTAGCAAGTATTCAAATAAACATATCACTGAAATTCATCCATTGTTAAAAATAAACAAACCACTCACCATTTTGTGCACCTTCTTGAGCATTCTTGCTTGCAATCACCTTGGCCCCATTCACTTTCACATCATTTCTTACAATCCTCTTATTTTGACGGAATTGTCCTTTCTGTAGCTGCCCAGTCTGCTGCTGTTGTTGTTGTTGATATTGTCTCTGTGTTCCTCTTGCGTTTGAAGCTGAGTATTGTTGTCTTCCATTCTGTCGTGCAATCTGCTGTTGTCCTTGGTTTACTGGCTTCTTATTCTGCTGCCATTTACTTCCATCCATGTTATGACTTTTTGCATCCTTTCGATTGTAGGATTGCTGTGATTTGGCTTGATGTGGCTTGGCTTCGACTTTACTTCCAGCTTCTTTGTATGTCTGCTTTGTCTCCATGTCCTTTGCTCCACTTGTCACGTTTTCTATTTCACCTGTGCTCTGTGTTCGACGTCTTCGCTCCTCGTGACTTTCTTCTAAAAAAACCAACCCCTTTCGCATAAAAATCACAGATAACACAAATCACTGTAATATTTACATTCTATACTTTCTAAATTATATTCAAAATATTCTATCACAACAAATCATTTCATTAAACAAATTAAAAATATCGATGAGGATGATCGTTTGTTTGTACGACCGAATATATAGATTGTAAGAAAATATTAACATCGTTTTTTCCTAATCAAAATGAAGCTTCTGGTTATACTATTCATTATTAAACAAATTATTTGTTAATTATTTTACCTCCATGCCTTGTTTCATTACTTTGCTGCCTCCAATCTTGATCTTTGGGAAATAAGCGAAAGATAATCAAACCCAAAGCACTTGGCAACAAGGCGATCAAGATATTCCTAATACAAAGTCAAATCAAATAAAGATACCGCAGCAGGGGGAAACTGCAACAACAACCTACCCAAATTAGCTCTGTCTCTTTCTCCTTCACTCAACCGTCGTAATCTATTGTTTACTTTGTTACCCCTGGCAGCAGCTAGAGCACCGCGACTTGAGCCCATTTTACCACGACCCATTCCACCTCCAAGATATGGAATCTCCTCCTTGTGTTCAACTTCAACTTCAGAGATAGTTGGAGGAATATTGTCTGGTGAATTCTTGCCAGCATGCGGAGACGTCCTTCCATTCTACAATGAACAAATAAAAATGAAAAATCAGTATTGTTCCTGAGACCCATCTTCGCCAACTTTGCTTCTCAAGCATGACAAATAAATTAGCTTTACCATTTAACATAATTTGAAAAGAACTACACGGCTGAGGTACCGTGAAACGACTCAAAAGTACGCTTAAAAACTACAAGAAGTTCAGCTTGCTCAATAACCAAAATAAACGTACAAAATCATTCTTTCTTGAATTAACTCCTTCACTTTCACTTGTGGTTCTGATTCTTGTCAACATGGACATTGGATTTTTGTTGAAAGGGTCACTAGTGCCAGTGTAAACAGGTAATTCCATTAAATCACCAGTATAAGAATCAACAGTTTGTGTTCGGTCTCTTGGGCCAAAATCAGAATGGCCGACACTGAGTGCATGCTGTCTTTTCATTTCAGCTGGAGGGGGAAAGTAAGGCCCAGATGTCGGGGAGAGTCCAAGAACTTTGATTTGATTGTCAATGTTCTCCTTCTCCACTCGAAGCTGCTCAACATCCTACAAAATAATAGGCCACATAAGATAGCACACTATAGTTAAACTAAAGTAAGCTAGTAATGGCACACGGACACTTGCATGACACAGTGGAATCTCCAACTTAATGAATTATTCATACAACAACTGCCTTGATCCTTAGAGCTATCCAAAACAGCTGTTTAATCCCTGCCTGTCAAGCTCAGAATAGAAGCAAGTAATTCTGGCTCTTTTAACAGCTCATTACACAAGAAATCCAAAATTGATCATAAATTTGAAATCAAATAGAAACCTTGAGATGAGAAAGATGGTAATGGAGCATCATTTTTGCCAAAGAAATGCTGTCTTGTGTGCCAATAAAAAGGAATGGAACATCTTTTTCTTTTTCAGCATCTGATTTATCATCTGAAACTGGTTCAATTTTCACCCTGACAACTCCTGATTTGTCAACAATATCCTGCACAATGCGGCCATTTTTACCAATAACTTTCCCAACATAAATTCTTGGTACAAACACAGTTTCTTCTGCAAACTCTAGCAACTTTCTTGCTTCTTTAATGCAAGCCTTGTTCTGCAAAAAAGCAAACATCAAACACTGAAAACAAATTAAATCACCTTTCAATTATTGTTTTTAATTAATTGTCAAAGATGGTTTTAGCAAAGGCTTAAAACCATCTTTGACAGCAACCTGATGACCCACACTGATGGTAACATGTACAAATCACTCTACCTCTCCAACTATATGAAAAGTACAGTTTGGCTCATCAACTTCAATAGCAAGAATTCCATGAATCTTTCTTGCAGCTTGGATATTGGCACCTTGAGCACCAATAGCAAGGCCTACCAAGTCTTCTGGAAGTTTCAACTGCTCCAGAAAGCTGCCTTGCTGTGATTGCCATTTTGCAGCCTAATAAGAGACAAGATAACTTTAAAAACTTGAAAACTTGGCTGCATGTAGCAACATACATTACCTGCAATTACATTTAAACTATGGCATGGACTAACTGTAAGCTATGGCTCAAACTACTTGCATACATTGCCTAGAAATACATGCAAACTATGGCAAAGGCTAACTGCAAACTATAGCTGAATGCAACTATATACATTGTCCGGAAAAACCTTTAAAAAATGTAAAGATAAAAGATTAATGTTATCACACCTCCAATTGGATTGAGGCTTCTTCATTTCTTGTCTGCAAGAGCAACTTGGTCCTCAAGCTTCTGAAATGCATCTCGCTCAGAATAGCAGCACGTTTTATTGCCTCTTCATTTGTTGACTGACAAAAGACAGTGAGACACATTAAACAAACGTACACATCTTTTACAAAGACAATTGAAATCAGTCATGATCGGTTGTGCATTGGAATTAACATCTCAAAGCTGGCAATGGCAAAGAAGGCAGTGAGCATGCATTATTGATATACCTACCAGAACTACCAAGACATTTAAATCTCCATGCCAAACAACAGAGGCTGCTCCAGTTTGCCTTTGGAATTCAGTGTGGGCGTCATGTTCCCTGCACCTTGAAAAACAACAAGAAACACATTGTTTAATTGACATACCGCAAATCCTCAACTAAGCCTCCGGGGACTTATTTGCAAAAACAAAATTTTAGCTGGATAATTGTTCAATATTAAGCAAAATAAAAGCTATACGATGCAGCCAATCAATAAAGTTATTAGTTTAAGCTTGCTGCTATTTGCAATACATTCACTAAACAACTTCAATGTCTGGAAACTTGGGCTCAATATCCTTGCAAATGATTATCAAGATGGGGGCTTATTCAGAGGTGGGGACTTATTCGAGGATTTACGGTATTAGCAGAAGCTAAGTGATCTAATCAACAAAGACAAAGAGCGGCCAATTCATTTTGCCTATTCTTCATATTAGCCTTGACATAGAAACATTTTATAAGAATATAAATAAAGGCTTACACTTGTTTGAGATCTGGTGGAACATCAATCATGCATTTGAAATACATATTCCTTGATATGGCATTGCTGGAATAAGAGGACAACAAAGAATAAGTACACACCACACTATACTGCAAAACATATACAAGTAGATGGAAAGATTTAGCTTCTAAATCAATACAAATGCATTGCAAAACCACATGGCATGTATGCGAAGCGGCTTGCAGACTTACTTCTTGTTGATTGGTCTCAATCTTTCTTTGGAGACAATTTCATTAAAGCAATCATCAAAACCCTTGAACTTCATAACGTAAAACTAAGAACAAAAACATCACTAATTATATTTATACTGACAAAACTCTGCCAACTTTCTATAAAATTTGGAGAAAAAGAAGACAATTACCTCTCCTTTCTTGGAAACGACATTGGCACACCACCATCCATATGGCTCACTTTCCCAGGAGCGTGAATATACCTGATAAAACCATTGATAAACGCCATTAATGCCACTACGCAAACAACCAGGTCTCCAAGCCCTGGCTAAATACACAACACAAGCAACAATATCTAAAGCCATAAAATTACCGTAAATCCTCAAATAAGCCCCTGGGAGCTTATTTGCAAAAACGAAAATTTAACTGGATTATTATTCAATATTCAGCAAAATAAAAGCTATACGATGCAGCCAATCAATAAAATTATTGGTTTAACTTTGCTGTTTTTGCAATACATTCATTAAACAACTTCAATGTCTGGAAACTTGGGCTCAATGATGGGGGCTTATTCGAGCAGAGGGCTTACTCGAGGAGGGAGCTTATTCGAGGTGGGGGCTTATTTGAGGATTTACGGTAGTGAGGGTAGTGAAGTAAACAAGAGATACTTGGGATAGAAACAAAATGTAAAAAAGGAACATACCTCTACATCATCACCTTCTTTGCAGTCCCAGTTTTGACGTACCTTTGCTGGAGGTTTTCTTACTACTGCCAGTGGAACACGAATCCAATTGTTTGGACTAGATAAAAAAAAGGGATACAATTACCCAAAACTAATGCAAAACCCTCCACGACCATGTTACCCCCCCCCCCCGAATCCTTGAATTAAATTTCTGTCATCTGTCTTGTTGTGCTCCAGGTCTCCCATTGGGCATATACACGGTCACGTGTTAAAATTGCTCAAGCGATCAAAACAACATTGGCGCATGCGTATTCGGTACCTGGTGTTAGTATTTCACAATACCCACATGGCTCATGGTTGTCGAAACAGATTTGCAAAACACTGAAGTTCACACGATTCTGTTGAAATTTCCAGGGCCCCATCCGATTTCCACTTTTCTAATCCCACTAATAAATGATACAATAATGAAGATTAATACTGATTTAGCCCGTGGTTGAAAATTTCTATCTTTCCACGGTATTCAGGCAGCCCTCGTTGGCTGAGAAAAAAGCAAGGTTTGATACGGATGGCTCTTTCATTCCAACCAAATCTTTCGTGAATTTTCTGGACATTGCCACAACCTTATAAAAAATTAGCACGCAAGCATATGCATCTACTGGCTTATATCAAGCAAAGTTTAAAGCTTAATTGATATTCAATACAATTTACCATTGAAAACCTCGCTTTTGAAAACGCATGCCATGTCAGGGGCCTATACTTGATACTCGCAAATGAACAACTTACTTGTATTCAAAAGCTATCGTAGCCTCTTCACTGTGAATATTCTTAATTTCAGCCTGAAAACAAAATAGGTAGTGGAATAAATACACGAGGTTGTGTAATATTTAGATTGAAATGAGCCTGTACTTACCTGATAATAGGCTCCATTTTCGGCACTCTTTACTTCAACTATTACCTCCTCCATGATGTATTTCCTTGCGGTAATGAGATGGAAGAAGGACGAGGAGGGTTCGGCAGGTTGTCTTTGCTGCGTCCAAGAAAATTGAGGGAGCCGCGGGCACGGCACACGGCACCAACACGTGACAAGTGGAGGGACATGGTAACTACTCTTTGCATCAATGAAGTTGCGCAATAAAAAATAAATGCTTCAGAGGTTTCAATGAAATGGTTATTGCACTATAGCAAGCTAATTAATTCCTCTCCAAGTATTAAAGTGTCAGGCATAAGAGGGCAATGCTATCTCAAAAACATCTATTTTGATTTTTTTGTACACTTTTGATTATGTTTCCTGCAGTTTTTATTGATTTTATTTTTATCCAAATGTAATTCTCTCAAATTATCAAAAAGGTAACAAGCCACAATTTTTCACAAAGCCATACAATTTAATACTTCCCTCCCATACATTGTGGAAGTTTCTCTCAACCGTCTCAACCAATGCAGAAGTTTCATATAAAGGAAAATCCAGAAAACCCCTGGTGCTTCAGTAGTTCATTGTTTCAAATCTACAGAAGGTAAAGACCAGCAAAATACAATTAGCTGTGAAAACAAGTGATTGTATATGTGATAACTCATATATCCTTAAATACATATATTGTCAGCAGAAATTGCCGTGCTAAAATAGGAAACAACAGGGGCAAATGAGTTCAATGCTTGGTAGCTGGAACAACAGTTGTTGGTACATGCGAATGATGAAGGACATATTCGCTAACACTGCCAAGAAATGTGCGCCTTATTGCATTAAGGCCACGAGATCCCATCACTATCAAATCAGCATGCTTTTCGACTGAAGCATCGCAGATCACAGCTCCTGGATTGCCAGAGTGGAATGACTTCTCACAGGGTATCTAGAAAAGAAACAAAAGAAAAAATGCTAGCAATTGTGAATGGCTTACAAGTATTTTTAATAAGAACAATTTGTCTTCTAACTGTTAAAGGAAACAATACAACAAAAGAATCCATTGTAGTTTATCAGAAATCCTAGCTCTAGGTTCCTTATTCCTTATAAATTGGTTGTTTATGTAAAAAAACGTGTAAACATCAAACTGAGATTTGATAACAAATCAACTACCTCTCTGGCAGTGCACCTCTCTTCGTAGGTTTTGTAGACCTCTTTGGCATCATCTACTGTTTTTACCAACTTCTCTTTCACATTATCCATGTCAAGTTCTTCACCAATTTGATCTGAAATGAAATGATGTAGAGTGGTGTTAATCTCATTAAAAAAAACAAAAAAAATATAAAATATCCCGATTTAAAAACACACATGGGGATTTAAAAATGTTTGTTAATTAAATTTGTGGACACGGGAAAGATCTTTGTTGGTTTGTACAAATATGTATTTTCTTCACAGATAAATGTTGTTCAACTTACGTTTTACATGCGAGTTGACGCAATGAATAAACAACACGTTGTCGCCATCACGATAAAGATGATCCAGATAAACTAGAAAAGCAAAAAGTGAAGGAATAAATTCGAGATGGCTAGTTTAAACACGAATATTGAAATCCTTTTAAAAAGTGCAAATTGAAAGAAACGGGCCTAAATTTTGAAAAGAATTTCTCCTCGTCATTTGTTCCATCCAAAAATCGGTAGAAAATCAGAAATATTCACAAAAAGCAACCGAAATCTTAAAACTTGAACGTCTACTAGTTATAACATGATTTATTAGCTCTTGTGTTTAAATTTCCACGAACGTTCAAAGATGCACGAAGAGATTGACCCAATCGGGTCGCATTTCAGAGGTCACCATTTTGAAAAGGCCTTGGATTAATGGATCAAGTCGAAGAGACACTTGGACTTGTAGTAGCAACCTTCAATCATTTTCACAAATTAGCCAAAATGAACGATTCGTAATTGCACGGTCGATTAAGATACTGAAAGCGCAAATCATATCATGTTTCATAGCCGAGCCTCAAGCGGAAACTGTGTTCGGGTTGAAACTGAAAAAGGGGCCTGCATAGTTGACATACATTCGATATAAGATATTAATAAAGAACCACAACGTTATATGCTTACAGTCAAATGCTTTCAAACTGTGGTCGCTCTTGTCGAAAGGTATCAATACTTTTCGGCTCATTTTGAATACTCAGCTGTGACTATAATACGTGAAAAATCTGAGACTTCTTGTCCGCCCTTCACACTCATCTAATTCCAGAGACAACGCACACGGCACGCAACCGCGAAGCTTTTCTTTTCCAAATCAAATTGAATCAAGTCACGTGAGACATATTTGTATTGGTCTCTTGCAATGAAGGCTTTCTTTCTTGTTACGTCACAGTCATACTAGGATCCAATGGATCCGCATTTCCGAAAAACACGTCATGATAAAACTCTATTCTTCGAGGTCGTTTAGCCTTGTTTTCTTGAATTTTCCTCATGCAAGCTGTCAGACACATTTCCTCGTGGAAACTACTAGATAATATTGAATATCAAAGCAAGTGGTGCTCTAATCTTAGCTTCAGAACAGAAGCTAAGATTAGAGCAATGTGTAAATATTCAACAGATATCACAGATAACAAGATAATTTGTTCAACTCATGCAAAATGATATCACCAAGATAACATAAGATTCTCGTATCTTAAACTACTAATTTTGATTACCCATCTGTAAACCTCAGATTCATAATTCATAAAATATACCAGACTTGATAACAGTATATTGTATATCTCACTTCAAAATTGTTTACATCACAATCAAATATAGTTTCTGATTACTTTTTTGAGTGAAATCAGTTATCAGTGAAATCAAAAAAGCAGATTTGAGGTAAAATGTGTTAGCATGATAAAAATCACAAGCAAAGTTGATATTTACTTATTGGTGTGCTAGGAAAGAGCAATAATCTGCAATGTTGGGGCATAAATTACGTAAAGATTAATTTTTCTTTGGTGGAACAATGGTGACTGGAACACCGGCATGACGAAGGACATAATCGCTAACACTGCCAGTGAATGTGCGACGTAAAGCATTCAATCCTCTTGAGCCAATTATGATGAAGGAAACTTTCTCGTTCTCAGCTATCTCACAGATTTTCTCACCCGGTGATCCAGCTACAATATGAGGCTTCTTTGCAATCTGTAAGAATTAAATAAAAAAATCAATTAAAAATATTACTACAATTAATACATCCAAAGAGTTTTGAGGGCATTCTAAGAGATTCTGACTGCTAAAGGGTTCCCAACTCCAAGAAGCAAAGTTGTAACTGGTAAAACTTTCAACCATTCCTATTAATAGGCTGCCATAACTATTACTAGGCTAAGGAACAAGTAAAACTTGCCTACTTCTCCTACTTTGAAGGTTAGTTGCAAAAAAGTATATCTATATAATCTGCAAAGTTTATTTTTACCATGTTGTATTGAAATCTATAGACTTTTCTATAGATTTCAAATCTATAGATTTTATAGAATTTTGTTGCATTAGCATTTTAAAACTGTTTTCCATACCAACCTTTCTACTTTCACAAAGAGCCTCAAATTGTCCAACGAGTTCTTGAGCTTCAATAACTTGTTTCTGCAGCTTCCCTTGCCACTCTTCAACGGGGAAACTCATGGGCTCTAGGAACAAATGAGACAGCAAGCCCTGTAGTAACATGTAACAAGCAAATTCTAACAACAATTTGATCTAAAGAGAATCATTCAAACGTGAAACCAATGATAAAGCAAACTTACTTTCAAAAGAAAAAGCTGGAAGGTGTGGTGTTGAGGTAATGTGGACAAGATTGAGCAAATCACCCTCTCGGTAAACATTGTCCATATAAACTATAAATTCAATAGAATATAATTTATTTCAGTGGTGGTATAAACGCATGACAATATACTTTAAAAGTGAAATGTTTGAACAGTGGGAAAACTGTGTCCTGTCGGCCAGCAGGCTAATTCCTGAGTCACGTCATGGCGACCTTGTTTGGAGAAATCTTAGACTTTTCGACATTTTATAAAAAGCAATATTGACAACATTACTAAAGAACAAAATTAATTTGTTTTAAGGCCTATAAACAACGTTATTGGAAGATACATTCCTATTTTGTTTGAAAAACATACAATCTGGGTAGTAAAAAAGATTATGCCTTGAGATGGGCGGACGATGGCCTAAATCGTCAAGGCGGTCATGGGTTTGTTGGTGGCAGTATTGGCTATTTCAGCTGTGAAAAGATAAAAAAATAAGTCAACTTACACTGGAATGCTCGTTCTGCATTATCACTACCATCAACGGCAACTAAAACCTTTCGAACCATTATTGTTTTCTGAAAATGTTAGGCGTGGAAAAGTTTGCGACGTTGTTTGAAAATTTCAGCAGGCGAAAGGGCAGAGCAGCTCAGTTCGGACACGAGTTGTTGAAAAGTGAAAATTGACAAAATTCCGCAAGCGAACAGACGTCATTTTATCCAACCCCCCCCCCAAATATCTATAGCCCCCCCCCCACAACTGGAGCTCTGAATTCATAATGCAAAACAAACATGAAATGACATTGTGTTTTGCAACCTTATGCATGCCTCAAACTTTCTGCAAAACATTTATTAATATAATGTTAGTTATCGAATGGGAGATTTGAACAAATAGAGTAATGCATCAATTTTTTTGTTTAACGCTTTTCGTGCCACTCTGAGAAAGCTCTCAGGATTTTGTGGTCTAAAGCATGGTTCTTACGAAAGCTTTTAAAAACGCTAAGCTACACAAAGCTACAAAACCAGATCCATCACTTTGAGAATCCTAGGATCAATAAAAAAGTGACAACAGAATGATTAATTATTGCATATTTCCTAAGACAGGAAAAACTATTCACTTTGTGGTTAATTATATACACGTGACGTTTTAAGAGCATGACATTTGCAAATTACTATGGCTAAAAACATAAAATATCCAAGATAATACCCCAGGAGGTAAATATCGTAAGATATGACCATATCAACGTGTGCAGGCTTTGTGGCTAAGCAAAAGAAAAATAATAAAATTTTGGTATGGGAACAACTTGATATAATAATGGTCTCTATCTGTTAAAGCCTCACTACTTCTTCATTGGAAATGTTTAGCTAAATATGAAAATACTTTCATGGAACAGTTTAGAAAATAAATTCTGAAGTGTATCTATAAAATAGATAGAAAATATTAAAATTTACAATTGCAAATTACGATTGGATCTACAAAAGAACAGTTGCTTTTATTATTACTGCTATTTGGTCTTTTGTCTGCGGAGTAGTCTTGCTGATTTCAAGATCTAGGGAAGTAAAATGTTTGTTGGAGAAAACGAAGCAAATGAAGGAGACTTGCACAAAGAAAGATGAAAAAGATGTAAAGACAAAAGGAGTTGCCAAAAAAGATACAAAACATAATTAAAAAGATTCAAAACATTACATGTTTTTTATTTTATAAGAAACCTAGCTCAAGCCCCACTTGTAAAATTTTCTTAAATTTTCTATTGTTTTCTATTGCTAAGGAAAACAATAGAACAAAGGAATCTATTGTAATTTGGCACAAATTTTACTAGTAAGTTTCTTATAAAGTGGTTTCTTATAAAAAAGAAACGTGTAACACAATCTATCAACACATAACAAAAATAATAAGTGACAAGAAATAAGGAACATAATAAGAATATAAATTAATTCTTACTGTTTGCCTATGCTCTGCGATGTAAATTCCAGCTTCTTGCAAGTCATTATCATCAAAATCCAGATAGCCAAGATCGTCCCAACCAGCCTCACAAAGGGCTTCGTAATATTGAGAGCAATTGATTATTTCCAACCACTGCTTAATAGACTGGGGAGAGTTTTGCTTAAACGACTGTGGAATATAAACAAATCAATGGATGAAAAAACTACATCTGTTGTTATTAAGAAGTTATGAATGAATGTTTTCAGCCCTGCAAATGATTAAATATATAGTTATATATCCTGTAAATTATGAAATATAGTTATAAATCTTTTCAATGATTAAATAAAACAAGAAATAAACAAAATAAGTAGATATGATCAAAGAAAATTGAAAAAAAAGAGAGTTCTTCGTAAAGACAATGGTTGAGTTAAGTAACTAACCTTAGCCGTTCTTGGCTTTGGGGTAGGTCGTTCTTCGCTTGTAGAAACTGCCGAGAAAGTCATATCACTATGTTGCTGAAACAAAATTTTTGAAATTAGCCAAAAAATAACTCATCCACTAGCTATTTAGTATATTTTCATTTGAACTTTTTAACAGCCGTATGCATCACAGATCACATGAAATACAGGGTTAGAAATGAGACTTCTGGAAACACAGCATTTGAATACGCTGCACCTCATACATAGCACTCTTTGCCTCTCCACATCAGACAACCTAAGGGCATAACTATTTTCAAGAAGACCGTAAAAACTCATTTTTTCAAGCAAGCAGTTAATTTCTCAGCATCTTTTTCAATGTAAATACTGTAATTTTTAGAAACTCATTGCAATTCTGTAGTTATTTTGACTTAATCCTATAAATTATATGCGCTGTAGAGTATTGCGTAATATACATGGGCGCATTATAAAATCAATTATATATTATATGTATTAATAGCTACAACATTAGATTAATCATAGTTTCCATACCCTTTGCGGGAGCGGGGGTGGTGGCACCTCTTTTGTGATCTGGAGGGAAAAACAACAAAACTTCGTGAAAATGGTGAGCTCTTAGCCGTTATTCGGTATCATTCTAATTAATAAAAGCTTACCTTCCTGACTGCATTGTCGTTGTTTGGTCTGGTAAAAAATAAACAAAAAATGATACATAATAAATAGTTATGATGGAGATCTAACAATAGTACAAAGACTTTATTAAGGCTTTCTTAGCAAAAACAATTAAAGCATTTTATGTTACTGAGCATCCGCATTGAATGATGATATGTGATATGAATAATAGAGAGTTGTTTGAGCATACAGTGGAGCGTCTATTAAGAGACAATATTTGAACATCAACTATTGGTAGATACTATATTATTATCACAACATTAAGTACTTCATGTTTGCACGACATTTCTCCTTGAAATTTTGCCTGTCTACATTGTTTCAACTTTCTCAAGTATTAAAAACCCATGAACATTCTTAACTCTTTGAAGAGCTGAGTACTTCTTTCTTATAAAACACTTTCTTATAAAAAAACGTGCGAAAAGACTATATAAGGAAGAAAAAACTATTAAGTAACATTATACAATTGAGAATTGAGAAGAATAGCTCACATTTCATTGATTTCAGGATCACCAAGCCAAATAACATCTTAAAATAAAAGAGGAAAACATTTATTAAAAAACGACAAGACATTAATATCAAATGCAATTAAGCTGCATAATGCAAAAATGATTCAAGTAGTTACAAGAAAATGTATTGAAATTTACCTGAGGTAGTTTCAACACGAGGTGAAGATGGCGGTAACAAGGGGTTAGAGGATGATTGACTTAATCTTTTCTTAGGAGGCAGAGCTGGCACATCTGAGGATAAAAGCGGAGAAATATTTCAATTCACCCTTGTATCTAATTGGCTTAGAGGTTGGCTTGGTAGTGAGTGTGAAATAAGTATCTAAGATTGTTAGTTGTGAAGTAATATACAATAGAAATACTAGAAGGGAAGCAAATTGCATAAAGAAATTTCAAAATGTAGACGACTACGAGCATGCTTCTTTTTTTGGTCGTCCTCTACATTTTGAAGTAATGTACCTGATTCGAAGTCAGTTTTATCAGAGAATCCACCAACCACCTCATAATTTTGAGGTGTGTAATTTTCACACTTGTTAGAATATATGCTGTCTAGAAACGTGAAATATATGGAAATTAATGGATGGGGTACTGGATGGATGGACAGACGAAAGAAAGAAAGGAAGAAAAAAAAGAAGGAAAGAAAGAGGGGAAGAAAAAAGAAGGAAAGAAAGAGAGGAAGAAGGAAAGAAGGAAAAAAAGAGAGGAAGAAGGAAAGGAGGAAAGAAAGAGAGAAAGAAGGAAAGAAGGAAAAAAAGAGAGGAAGAAGGAAAGAAGGAAAGAAAGAGAGAAAGAAAGGGAGAAAGGAAAGAAAGAGGAAATGGGTTGTAAAATTAACAAAACTTCACCTACTTCTTATACTGCGATCGCTCTTTAGATTAACAGTCAATGGATCAACAGCTAGAAAAAAAACAACAATTTAAAAGCATGATCAAGCTTATACAACATTGACAAAAAGTTATTAATAAATATTGAAAAGATCGTTTGACAATTGAAAGTTATTTACAATCCTCTTCGTTGCTTCTAATGCTTTTCAAATCTAGAATAAAAGACCGATTTATATTTGCATAGCTTCCTGCATGGATTTAAACTAAATAAAGTAAAGTTAATTCCAACGAAACAGGAAGCAATTTACAAACCTGCGACTGCTTGAACTACTGAACGACGTCTTTGTTTAACTGGCAAATCGATTTTAGCTCTTCCTCTGAAACAAAACAAATAACAACAAACATCAACAAGAAATAAGAAATGATTGTAGATTATAAATAATTGCAAAATATAAACAGATGGACGGCATAAGAAGTGGATGGTGTTTCATGTAAACTATCGTTAACGTAAACAGATGAAAGAGTAATAATTAGCTACCTAAGTTCACCACTTTCATCTCCAAGATGAGTTAGGCATGCAGAAAATTCATCTGTGCTGCTTCTCAAAAGTCTTTTCAAAGACAAAACACATTCACCTGCGAAGCAAGAGGACTCAGTAAAAAAGGACCTCACTATGCTTCATGTTATTATACTGCAGCCGCACACCACCCCAGGTTCCACTGACTCAAATTCGTTCTCGCGATACCCCCGTGAATGTTAGTTGCTTCCATTGAAAACCATTGCATTACAGTAGAAACAACGGGGTGAAAGATACTTACCGTACGACTCGTGGCCATCGTCTCCTTTAATAGCTATTAATAAATGCTGATCTTCTAAGTATCCTTGATAAGATAGCGCAGGAACAAGCTTGAAAATGCAAAACAATGAATCACGAACAGGTTCAGTGATATGATTAATCAATGATTCAGGTGATCAACGATATGATTAATCAATGATTCGGGTGATCAATCAAACATGTGAATCAGGTGATTACCTTTGGTAGATCAGTTTCTTGCCAGCAAGGAAAAGAATAGAACAAAGTCAATGCAGTGTCGGATTTGTTTTCGTAATTACAATTTTCGATGGAGTTGGGTCTTGAGTTGACGGTTTCTGCAATAAATGAGAGCTGTTTGAGCATACAGTGCAGCGTCTATTAAGGGACATCTAGAGATGTCTCTAAGAGGCGTCTATTAGAAGACATCTCTCTAAGAGATGTCTCTGTCTAATATACTTTGTCTCTTAAACATTCGTTGTCTAAGAGACAACGAATAATTCTCTACAACGGACAAAACCATCAATCTAAGGAGTGCATTATATAAAGGCTCCACTGCATCTTGAAAATATGTATGGGCAATCAGAAAGAGATGAGTCAAAAAGGTTGGTAGGAAAGTCAGAAAAAAGGTGGTTAGTTCAGATAGATAGATTCTATCTGAATTAAACATATCAAAATCAAAAATAGTTGAGATTGACATACTCTCAAGGCATGTTGATTGAAATGTAACGATGAATTTCGTCTTGCAGCTGGTTCGTAGCTAAAAAGATCGGTAAATAACAAAAACATTGGTAAAAATAGTTCAATATGCATCAATATACTTCATATTATATTATATTATATCATATTATTGTAATTTGTCTTGTATTGTGTATTACATAAGTTAATAAGAAATCTTTACCTTTGCTTTTATTTCTAAAAATTCGATCTTGACGTGCTCTGTATTAGGATTGAGTGAGTGACAAGCTGTAAAATAACCATTTGTTTGAATTAATAAAATTCATCAAGTTATAAATTCACAATAAATTCAGTTGTAGATAAACTGGCAATAAGTCAAATTGGACCAGTAGAGTTTATGCAAAGCTTCCCTATACCTGGAGATGAGGTATGCGAAATTACACCAACATCAAATGTTGCAAAGACTGGCGCATGGTCACTAGTGCAGATATTTTCCGTAGCACCTGAAGATTAAATGAAGACAACGAATTATAAAGCATATGAATAGCCGTGATGCATTATTGATATCAAAGGAGCACGCATATTGTATATGATATGGATTATGGATATATGTACCATATGATGTGTTTGTAATAAACATTTCTGGAAATGACTTCCATAAAACTCTGTCACACCATGACGGTAAATTGGTCAAAACCTGCAAAAAATGTGATGCTATACATTAGAATTAAACATGAGAGAAATTAAGAGCTGTTTACCATCAATATGCATGCAAATGTCTCAGCTGCAATATATACAGGTATCTTTGTAGAGTCAAATCTGCATAGTTCGAGCTCGTGTAATTCGAACTCTATCTAATTGGAACGAAATTCTCTGTCCCTTCAAGGATCACTAATGAACAAATCCTTATAAACCTTTATAATTCGAACTTTTTGTAATTCGAACATTTTCACGCTTCCTTGGGGTGTTCGAATTAGACAGAGTTGACTGTATATAACATCTTTGCTAAATATTGCTCCCAAAACCTAGCAAATGAAGCCCCAAAACCTACCACAGCTCCAGGTTTCCGCTTTAACCAAATGTAGCTGTTATTGCATCCAATTTTATATCGATAAGTTGGACGGAATTTGGCAACTTCCTCCTCTGTGATTAAAAAGTACAGATTAGATTTATTCTAAAATACCATATAATTCGCAATATAAATGTATAAGAAATTAACTTAGTATATAATTTACCGAATCCAAAAAAAGCATTTCCATTTCTCTTCTCCATTGCAAGTTGATCATACTCTTGCAAGTTCGAAAGTTCGTTCTTCGATATTTTCTTAATCACGTCCTGAGCAGAGATGCATTTATTTCAAAATACGAGCATGAGAACAACTTTTAAAGGGTGCATCTTGAAATTACGCTGTGAAACTCCTCTTCAAAACGAGATTCTGAATAAAAACTTCCATGTTTATTTTTAATATTTTCGTAACATTTTATAGTGACGATTTTTTAACATTTTTCATCCGAAGTTTATTTGAAAATTTCATTATACCCTCTATCAGGAACATAGACAATTAAACAAGCACCCCATGGTTAACAGAACTTTCACGGCATCTGGGGTAGCAATATTTAGCTTGGTAACGATTGAAGAATTGCACTTGTCTTAAAGGAAACGGTAGTCACCAAAACAAAGTCATCAAATTAAAATTTATCTGAGAATCATTAGCTATTAAATTGTTTGTTTGTTTATTACATATTACCTCGATTTGTATGTTGTGTATTCTGTAGTTGAGATCCCCAAACCAGAATAAATGATGAAAATAGCAGGATATATCGAAAACGTTGTCTTGACCAAGATTAAGTCCACGAAGAATATCGTGAAAATTTTGGTTTCGTCTGAAAATAAAAGAAATGCAATAACTACTACGAAAGCAAAAATAATAAAAATGATTATAATAATATAATAGCTTATATGATAATATAATCATAATAATTACATCATAATTATAATTACATAGAGAAAATAGAAGAACTTCACTTGCTATATTGATGCTATTTTTATTGCGACTGACTTAAAATCAAGTTTCACCCTACAGTAAACGCACCTTGCAATTCTTGCAGTTCTAGCAGACAGATGGCAATTTACGAAACAAAACGAAGTCTTTCCAAGAACGAACGAGATTCCAACAGCACCTTTATTCCCTGAAAAAGAGAAAAAGTTATAGATTAGATGTTAGTAAATAAACAAAGAAAAACTCTTTTATTGAGCACTGTCGTCAATCTTTGAAGAACAAAGAAACAAATATAGATTAGATGTTATTTTTTATATATAATCCCGGTTAATCATGGTTAACTACCTCTATACAGAAAAAAGTGGATTTATAAAGACGAATATCGAATAAATAATGCGGAAAGTGTTAAAGTGACAGTGGTTATAAATATGCTTACCTAAGGTGTTTGCAATTCCAGTTTTGACAACAGACTGTTTAAGATAATTAATCTTACTGATGTGCAATGGCCGAACGAAAATAACAAGACGAATGTCCCATAGAGACCACTTGGCAATCTGGGTGAGATAAATTAGAATAAAAACGACAAAAAAATAAAGACATTAACTTTAAAAATATGCATTAAAATAAAAGCAAGAACAAGGCAGCATATCTGGAGGGTTAAATAAATAAAAATAATAGTATATAGTAATAAATAGAGTAATGAAATTCACCATTTTATATTCGATACTGAAAATTTTTTTGAGTGTTTCTTTGATTTTATTGACCCATTCTTTTTCATGTAAGCCAGATTCCTAGGAAAATTGAAAACGGATGAACATAAATGCGCATGCGTATTGACTCATACCCACAATTAGAAAGTCATTGCACACAATTCCAGATAAATATTTTGACGTATCTATATTTATCGGTGGCGAGTGTCCAGGCAGATGTCACTGGATATATATGAACAGACCGGCACTGTTGGCGCTCGTCACCCCGGTGTGCCAACAGAGTTAGTAGTTGAGTACGACCGGTTAATGGTTTTTCGGCGTTTCTGCTGGAAAATCGTTCTGGACGGAAAGACGAAAAGTCCCGGTACGCCGGGGATCTACATTCTCTTGTAGATCCTCGGCGTACCGGGCCTCGTTTGACCTTCCAACTCAACTCTGGTACCGTGCATGGAATCGAACCACGACTCCTGTGGGTGACAAGCACAAGTGCTTACCACTTCGCCACCAGAGTTGAACTAACAAGATAGTAAACACAAAAGCTTCCATTCTGGATTCGCACGAAAACCAATGGAGAACTTTCTATGAAACAAGAGGCAACAAGCTAAATTAGTATGGGCATACCTGTGTTCCTAAGGCAACAATATCGTATGGGTTATCGGGATCAAAATCTTTTAATTTTCCACCTCCAAGACACTTGAGCCACGAGCTTATGTCCTCAGGAGGTTGAGCATTAGCTGCAAGAAATCGCAAGAAACATGTTCCAAATTAAAGAGTCAACATTGAAGCATACTATTGAGCAATTAAGCAAGCAAAAACTGTGTGATTTGGCGTGGAATGATGCAGTGTGGAAAACATAAACTGGAATGAATGAAGAATGTAGTGAAGGTATTCCTTTCTCACCCATGTTCCAGGTGCCAACGAAAACAGATAATTGATTTGATTCCGTTCCGGTTTTTCCGGATGGTACCTCCTTCATGTGCTCGATCAGTTGACAAAACAACTCGCGAGACTGAAAAAAGCAATAAAATCAAATCAAAATCAAAACTAACCATCATAATACCAAACAATAAAAGGAAGGGCATATCTCTATTTCAAATTCGGCACAAAGTAGATCATAGGCTCAAGTCCAATATTCATTAGACTTGAACCTATGATCTACTCAGTGCAGTGCAGTAGCTCAAATGCAGGAATTACCTTGAAATCCTCAAATGAATAAGTTGTAGTTTTCTTATCCACTGTGATACCAAGGTTTGTTTTCGATGCTTTATCCTTCAAAAGTTGATTGACTGCAAAGATAATGTGGAATTTTCCGTCCAATCATATAATCGTTGCAATAACGAAAATAAAAATGTTTTGAAAAACTCTGAATCGTACTTACTTCTCATTAATGCAAAAGTATTGGCCATGTCTTCTGGTTCATCTGGTGATTTGAGAAATGAGACTTTTCCTAAACAATAAAAGCATGACAGAACTAATTATACAGCAAAAAATATTTTACCAATCCGGTTAATAAAAAACCAGAAACAAATATCAACAAACCGTCTTTCATGTTCACTGATAAAAAGATCTTGTTTTTTCGATTTCCTTTGGAAACCTATAAAAAATAAACAGTAAATGGTCGAATTACATAAGATAATTTAGTTTTCAATACAAGTAACACCCATTATAACCAGCCTTAACGCAGACTGAAATACTTTATTTCATACTTTATTTACTTTATTTGCCTCACCAAACTGAGATTACATTGTACAATGAAAAGGCCAGATGCTTAGCTTGCAAAACTTGGAAGCTTCCTACTCTCAGATTCTACTGTGGAAACACAACCAAGAGCTAGGAGATATACCTGAAAGAACTGACATATTCCATGCTTATATCTTGAGTGTGTGACGGACATTCCTCGTGTTGATGGAAGAACTTCATATGTCTCTTCAGGACTTGACATGTCTTGTTTGGAATTGCTACTGTATTCTTTCAAAATTCGACATGACTTTGAGGAGATAAAACATTTTCAACTCAAGGAAAGAAAAAGACAATTCACATGCCTTTGCAGATGAAAAAAAAATCAAAAAAGCATCAGAGTAAATGTTTATGATAAACAAACCTTTCTTTCCAGACTTAACATTTGGGTTTTGCAGCTTTCAAGTAGATTGAAAGTGCTTTCGAAATCACCAGTGTATTGCTGCATGCCCTGAGATTAAAAGAGCTTATTTTACTGAAAAATTGATTTCCCTTATCGAGAAATACCTGTCAAAATTCAATGAAAATTTTGGTAGCTTACTTTTGATTCAAGCAGCGAAAATTTTCGCCTTTGAGGAGATACTGCCTGAATTAGAAAATTATCGAAAATACATGCAACATTTTTCAAAGAAGTAGTGATTAATAATAATGTGCAGTAAACATTGATGAAATAGAAGATGAAGTTATTCAAAGATTAATAATGAAATAACAAATTTGTTCTCACTTGTGAAGATTCATTCTCACCAACATCAAATAAATCTTTCAGATATCCAAGTCTCTTTTCAAACAACGCCAAAGACCTTAGACAAATAGAAATGAATCAACGTCAATTCAATCATTATCAAATGAAATATGTAGTTTGGATTCGATAGACTGAGAAGGCAACCAAAAAATTTACTTGTAAAGATCTCCAGCTGCAGTTGCTAGCATCTTCTGTAAAAATGGAGGACTTGTTGCACCATTCTCTATCTTTTTTAAATCCCTTGGCAGACCATTTTTTATATATCCATTGAGAAGTTCATGAAATTGTGGATCTTGCCTTGAAAAGTCAAACATACACTTGATACAAAGTCAAACTTTAAATCAACAGCAACAAAGAAGCGAATGTGAATGTTCCTCTGATTACAGACAAAATTGAGAAATAGTCTATTTACTTACATCTTTGACATGGTGGCTTCCATTTGAAGCATAAAAAACTTGCCAATACTCTCTTCTCCATCCATATCGTCCTCAAAATCTGTTTAAAAAATAAACTTAAAAAATCGGTCCTGATGTATTCTACAAGCACCATAAATTCGTGAATAAGCCCCAGGAACCTACTTCCAAAAATGAACTTTCAGCTGGAGCTTATCCAAAGGGGGGACTATTCAATGACTTAATGCACTGCTAATTTTGACATTCAACATCTGTGTTATACTCACCCGAATCTGGATCATTTCCATCATCTGCGAGGCTTCCTTCTGCTGGCACAGGTTCTGTTAATGGTATCTTAAACTCTCTTGGATCTCTTGATGCCTTATAGTAACTGATCAAGTGCTCCATTGATTCGAAAAAGTGCTGCTCAACACCCTGTAAAGTCTGAATAAATAATAGGTTGCACAAATTAACATTGATTTCAGTTGCCAATGTCAACGTTAAGCTGCATAGATCAATTTAATTGACATTACCATAGATCATAGAACTTTGCTTTTGGAAATAAGCACACTCAGAAGTTTATTCAAGAAATTGCAGAAACTTTATGAAATCAAGTAATGTATTACCTGCAGTGAAACATTTCCATCAATACTTTGGATAATTTTGTAATGATGTACTTCATTTTGCATCCTATAAAAAGACAATTATTAAGCATTGTTGATACTTTTGAATGATACCTTGTAAGCATAATGGTAATCTGGTAAGCAAATAGAAAGTGCAACTGTAGAGCAATTGAAACGCAAATGGACAGTACAAAAGACAATAGGAATACTGCTGCTGGATTATAGCAGTGAGGTGAGCAGTGACTCGCTAGTTTTGTAAGTAAACAAAGCAAAAAATTAACCAAAATAACATGTACTTACAAAACACACAATACTCTGGTCTCGGGTAATGATTCACTCTCCCGCACCAAAAACGCACCTTCTCTTTTTGTTTCCATAAGCAGCTCTTCTGCACATTTTCTGCTAAGATTTTTGTGGAACCACGACTTGCTCAAGCTTTGGTGCGCCATTGTTTTGGTTGTTAATGCCAGAACAAATGTTTTTGAACAAAGCTAATTCGCGATCAGGAAGCTTTCAAAGCAAATAACATAGTGCAATAAAAATCCTATTGCACATAGTACCTGTTTATGTTAATAAAAAGATGCAACAGCTCTATCTTCAAATCCAAAACAGCCTTGGAACATTCCTTTTTTTCAAGTTTCGCTAATTTGACTTCCGCCTCTCTCGTGGTCGGTGTTAGATCATAGGCTAGTGTGCTACAAAAATGACGTAATGGTTTTATATTCCAATGGAGGCTTGGAATGCTGTGCAACACAGCACACTGACAATATTGTTGAAAGACGTGAAGAGAACATGTTCATTGCAGTTTGATCAAAGCTTTTTGGAATTAATGATGATTTAGTTTAAGATTTGTTAATTTTCATATATTTCTACTACTGTCGAAATATATATTTGTATATATAATTGTTATCCATATTTTTTCGGCATTCAAATACATAAGATAAACAGAGCTTTTTCATGATTTTATCAAGTGGTATTGTTCCAAATTTGTGCTTAGTTAATTTACAGAGATGCTAGCATATTGAAAGATTTTGTCTGGTAGTAAATATAAGCTCTTTCAACTTCTTAGCCATCAACGCTTTGGTTCCTAATAAATGAAGTACAGCATCAGTAACAACTGATTTGATTTGATTTGTTGCGACAAAGCCTATTGTGATGTTTTTACCGGTGTATGTGTATGACAAAAATCGTCGTACAAAACCAAACGTCGTGTTGTATTCAATATCCAAAAATGAATTGCATTTTTCATTCCATCGTATGTCGTATTCCATTTCGTCATATATGTCGTATTTCATTCAATCGTATTCATTTCATGGTCTGCTGTTTGCAACACGACGACTCAACGCTCAACGGTTTTCTTTCATTACGACATCATTACGACATATCAAAACACATTACGGCATACAGTACAATGAAATACGACATACGGTGAAATGGAATACGACATACGATTCAATGGAATACGACATATGATGAAATGGAACACGACGTACGATTGAATGGAATACGACATACGATTGAATGGAATACGACATATGATGAAATGGAATACGACGTACGATTGAATGGAATACGACATATGATGAAATGGAATACGACGTACGATTGAATGAAATACGACATATACGATTGAATTGAATACGACATACGACATACGCCTTTAAAGCTTTTTAATTAATATTTCTTTTGCTAACATTTAGCGCTAGCCTCTTTAACAGATCGCGTGTGTTGTAGGACAAATTATATTTTGGTAAATTCATTTTTGCACCATAATTAAACACACATAACATGTACTTACATTTTATTTTTCATTTTTCCTCAAAAATTTTTCGCTGCCCTTCGGTAGCTACATCAGTGAGATGAACTGTTTGTTTTCGAATGTTGCGTCTCAACTGTTGATCGTGTTCGATGATCGATCTTTTCTTTGTTTTTAAGTTCCTCGAATCATTATACTTGTTGCGTCTTTCTCTCATATTGTTCGTGTTTCCCCATTCTTCTTTCATGTTTATTACTGGCTTTAATTCCTTAATGTATAAGGCCTCTGTAACCTGCCTGAGCATAGCATCATTTCGACAATTAGCTAGAACTTTGATCTCGATTTCCTGTGGGATACCTTGGTGTTCGTCGACTATATGTCTATGGAAGACAGAGTTTTTACTTTTATTCTCATATCCGGAGATGTGCTCGTTTATTCTTTCGCCTATGCTTCTCGCTGTTTCCCCGATATACATTCCTTCTTCGTTTTGGCAGCCTTGGCACTTCATCTCGTAAACCAGTTCCCTATTCTTGCAGTTGACGTCAGAACCTATTTTGCAGAGATGACATTTTTCATTTTCACAACCTGTACGTTTGAAGGGATCAGAGCGGCACAAGCATCTCTTTAATGACTTTCCTGCCTTTTCCACTACTTTGATCTTGATTTCACTTTCTTTAAGAGCTTGTCTGCATTCCTTAGCAAGCTGCCCATGAGGTGTAGCATCAACAAATAATACTACTTCATCACCCTTTTTCCGATACCAGTTGTGTTTCTTTTCCTCTTTCCTACTTTGTCTTTCCTCGCGTTGCCAAAATTTTCCTCTGTATAACGGGCATTCTCCTTCTTGGTCACGTTGAATCATCTTATCAAAATCTTATCATCTTATCTTATCAGCTTTTTAATTGATGCTCTTTTATTGTTTTATTGTTTATATGTAACTATAGTAACGGTCTTTTAGCTTTTAACATTTGATTTGTAAATAAAAAACCTTCACTCTGATGATGACTACTCGTTCGTGTAGTCGAATATATAGTTTTAAGAAAGAAAAATTTAGATCTTGTTTTTCTTTTGAAAATGAAGCTTCTGGTGGTTTTATTTATAATCAAGCTTTTTGCCCGAATTGATATATTTAACATTGTCATCTTTATTTGCTTCCTTTTAAGTCAAGTCGTGACACTATTATATAACATCAATTGATACTTTTAGAGCAATGGTAGTCAATTCATAACGGTAGGGGATAATATGGGTTCAAAGTGATATCTATTCTTCAGAGCTGATCTTGGCTCCTATTATAATGGGCATTTGCCAGTCAAAATGTCAACAAAAGCTAAGACTGTAAACCAGGGAGCTGGTTTTATTTGTTTGCGGTGTGTGACGTGATATGTCTAGCCTCCATTTGGATAACACAGTATTACGTCATTTTTGTAGCATACTAGCCTATGATCTAACACCGACCCTCTCTCGTTGATTGATATTTCAGATTCCAGGACTTTGGACTTCCTCCTACCTTTATGTTAAGACCAATGGATACAACGTCATTATCATCTGTGAATATAAATCAGAATTTTAAAATGCTAAAAACGAACAAATATTTCAACAATTTGTAGTAATCACATAATTACTTTGTTTAATATATTTACCTTTTAAAGTTATGCCAATAATTCACAGAGCTCCATAGGGGATTTGCTTAAAAACAAAATTTCACCGCATGACTGCACTGCATATAACAAATTTTTCAACTGCGTTTTACTTGTTTTTCAGCGTAACTTCACTGATGATTCGGAAAAATTGTAACAGTAACACATAATAAACCTCAAAAGGGCGTGTATCTCCAACCTTTGTAACAAAACCATTCTTTGACACACTTGCACAATTAAATTTATTTATTTCAAAACTGTCACAGCTCTTCCAGAAAAGAAAATCAAAAAATAAAACTACTCATAAATTAATTAATAAAAATATAATTATGCAAAAATAACCATGTAAATACAGTAAATTAAAGAATAATGAAAAAAATATTACCAAGTATTAAGTAGTACAATGATAATTATATTAGGATAATAAAAGTTAAAATGATTAGTATGGAAATTATTTTAGTCCTGGTGGATATCCCAGTATTGAAAACTAATTGCATTAAATTACGCATGCTAGATTATACATTTTTATCGTTATTAATAACTTTATTCAAATGTCAAAATATTTGGCACAAAGATACTAATTGATGACCCGATAACTAAAGTTAAATATACAAAGAAATAGTCAGAAAAAAGAACTACATTCAAAATAGAAAAATAGCAAAGGAGATTAATTCATAGATGCTTAGGATTTGCAACATGTATTTCGGAACGCTGTAATTTTGCAATGCAATTTGAAGCTGAGCTGCTTGTAGTACGTATGCAAGCTACCTAAGCTGTTTGTCACCAGTGCTAACACGCGTGCTGCTTGAAATTGGCAAAATATAACACACCACAAGGTTAAATGTAAAAAGGTGATTAACACTAAAATATTGTGGTATATATAAGAATGGAGGACTGCCGATATTGGTGATTAGGAAGCAGGTTCAGGTGATTGGGATGTGGATGAATAATCTGGACTTGACATTGTAGCAGGACTATCAAAACAGGCGTCATCAACTTGATAATTACGAATTACTCGATCAGTGTCAGATGTAGACCTGGCCCGTAAAGCAAGCTGAAAAATATAAACAGTATACAATCAGTTATGACAGCGGCTGAAAGTTTTGACACCTGAAAATAATTGAATGAATAAAATGTCACCTTGATTTCTGTCCATGTCAATCGCCTCAGTGTCTCTCGATCCATCGCAAAGGCAATAGCATTACAAGCACCTTGTTTGAGAAACAAGCATGAGAATAAGAATCGCAGTGTATAATTTACAAGAAGGGATGAAATTAAATAGAGAATAAGAGTGTTGGTGTAAATATATTAATAATTCTTATAGAATGATCAAAAGCTTGAGTTTGTACCTTGCAGTGGGCCACATATAACCATCAGAATCATAAGAGGATAGTTGGTCAGTTCGTCACGATGTGTAGCATTGTGAATTCTGAAACAACATCAACAAAAATTAAAGATTTAATTTATAAACGAGTAGATTATGGAAGTCTCAAAATATAACATAAAGAAAAATTTGTACAAAACAAATTCAAGAAATTGAGCATACCTGAATATCAGAGGACACAGGTTTGTGCAAAGATAAATGATTGGATACGCCAATAATTGCTTAACTTCTTTCTTGTAGAGGTCCTGAAAAATTAATAAATATAATTGATTAATTGGCAAGCACACTTACTATCTTTGTATTTGTATTGGTTTATGCTTTAAGCACAAAGGGATGACTAAATTACACAGGGCAAGAGCTGAGGGACCTAACCACTCGGCTATCCTTACCTTGATCAGCAAAATACATGTTACCTTTTAAGTTCTAAAAATTTTCCATAAGATAGAACTTCTACCAATTTTGTTAGGAGGGCTACTTTTTTGGCTCCCCTGTATGCTTGTATGACTTTGATGAAAACCTTTCTTATAAATAGGGAATTGTCATTGGGAAAAATGAACAGATCTTTATGAAAAGACAGTCAATTGGACTGGTACAAACCTTGTCTGTTTCGTGTTCTTGTCTGTAAGTTCCATCCCAACTGCCTGCCTAAAAGTAACAAATCAAAACTTGGACATTGACTGACTAAACTGGCAAACTTGAAAATTAAGATTTACAAAAATAAGACAAACAAGGGCAATACGCACCTGCCTGTAAACTTTCCAAACAATGTAGAAGTTTGTGAAAGCCATGACAATGATCAAGATGAATAATGGAACATACCATCTATGGAATAAATTGAATCAGGAATTAAAAGTTTCTCAGAAAACAGGTTCAGCCCTGACAGTAATTTTGCAATGAATAAATAACAATTGTTGGATGCTAGCTGCAGATATTTACATTCCAAATCTCCATGCATAACTGTCATTTTTTATCCAACTGGAAAAATAAAAGACGAGAAACATTTAAAATGGGAAGAACAAAAAATCCCAATAAAGAATCATGCTCAAAATTGTGGAGTTGGAAAGTAATTTTAGATAGCGAATGATGAGATCATACCACCAGACTCCAGCAGGGCCATAATGATCTCCAATGAAAGGCAACAGAGCCCAAAATAGGGGAAGACCCCAGCTCACTACATGATACCATCTGTCAAAAAAATATTATCCAATGTTTAGATTTAGCTTTTGGTTTGGTTCAGTTTTTCTGTGGATTAAATGCAAATGTTAAAAATAACTACGTACTTTTCGTAATTGTTGGTGTGGACTACTTTAATTACCAAGACCCAAAGATTGAATGTGATGCAACAAACCCAGCAGAGCACGGCCCAATCTGGAAATCAAGAAAAATCAAACTTCAGGAAAAACAGTTCTTTAAAAGTTCCGTTACAATTTGTGATTTGGTGACATTGACACAAGGAATGGAAATTCAAATGACAAGTGCACATCCTGCCCTTTTGACAAAAAAGTTACTTTCAATAGACAGTGAACAATGTTGAAATTCATGTAACAGAAATTCTCAAAATATCATAAAAAGCAATATATATAATACATTGAAACATTTTTCTGATAAAATTTCAAGCTCAGAGCCAAGGTGCATAAGAGGCATATGCCATCAATGCTCAGAAATCTATCTAAGACTTGCGTAAGAAGTGTCCCTTTATTAAGAAATGGTGTATACTACATGACAATGCCCCATGAAATGCCCTTGACCTTCTAAGATTCTACGTTGTTGTTGAACTTACCAAAGTATGACATTAAGAATGCCTGTGAGTCACACAATTTGCCATCAACATATATATCTCCCTGAAAAGAAAATATAAATCTCATTAAAACCAAGGTACATTATAACTTATTAAAGCCTTACACGTGATGTATAAAACCTTATAGATAGCTTTATATACTTTATCAAAACTATCTGATGTACATTTATAACATCATAAAGATGCATAGTCACACCTTCAAGATGCTAAGCACAAGTTGAGCATAAGTTACATAGTTGAGCCTGCAACCCCAGCGTCCATACAATTAATGCTTTAAAGGATATAATGATGCTAAAGCTACGTTACCATAAGATATGAGATGCTATCCAGCAAAGCAGCTATGCTTAGGGATAATATCATCCTCTGCAAAACAAGTGACAAGAATTACTGAAAAAGATCAATAAGTTCTTCAATTTTAACGCTGATACTGAGCATCACAATTATATCATTTTGCTCAAGAAAATGACATTGGCCACTGCAAAATGTGAAGAATAAATAATAAGAAATAGAAAAGACAAAGATTAATAATTTATAACATAACAAAATCTTGGTTAAAGTATTCTTTCTTACTTGCACAAAGACTTTGTACTTCTGAAAAAGCCATATTAGCAGAATCAAGAAGACACTGAATACAAATAGGTATAATTAATACAATAAATTATCAAGATTATCACAACAGCACAAAATAAATAAATTCTGCTGGACTGACATGCCTTACCAGCCAATTAATGATAGAGAGGCAGATGTTCTTTTCAGTGCAAGAATAACATCCTAAAAATATATTGCATCGTTGAAACAAATAGATCGAAACATATTTGTGCTGTTAAAGTAACCTGGCATATCATTTTACTGTGTCAAAAGATGTTTGTTTGTAAATGCATTCACTGTATCAGGCATTGTATGAATGAGCCAAAAATGTAAATTGTTGTTTTCAAATTAGGCGCAGGAAGAAATACAATATTTAAAAAAACTAAACTCTACTGCTGTGCTGTGCGGCACCAGGCCACCTTATATTAGATTATTATACGACATTACCAAAAAATTGTACATACGCAACGATTCTGATTATCTGGAAACAATGGGCAAGGCAAACTCGAATTTGTGAACACCATTGCAAATTCTGTTCTTTCGACAATAAATACTGCAAGGAAGCAGCGAGCAATCAGCAAAGCAAGAAATAGACTCACTACATTGCGTCCCTGTGTCTCATTCGTTTTGCACCCTCTGTAGTGACGGGCGAGGCACAGGGACACAATTTAGCGATATTCTGGGTCAAATTGTCACAAGAAAAGCAATTATCACTAGAACAAATAGCCCACGTCGAACACTGGGGAGAAGCTTACAATGATATATAAGGTGCAAATAGTCGAAGCCCACTATACTATTTCGATCATTCTAGTCCACTTGTTGCAGCCAGCCCTCGGGACTAACTTTTGAACCACCAAATGTCCTAGAGAGCTGAAACTTGTCTCAAAATGATCAGAAGGCTGTAATTAGTAGGTTTGGACTATTTGTTACCCAGATTTCCGTCTATTTCAAAATATCATTTTTGCCATAGTCACTATTGTTGCAGCCCGCACTCGGGACCAACTTTTGAACCAAATGTCCTAGAGAGCTGAAACTTGTCTCAAAATGATCAGAAGGCCCTAATTAGTAGGCTTCGACGATTTGTTTGCCAAATTTCGGTCTACTTCAAAATATGATTTTTCAAATTTGAACGTATACGTATTTGAACTTTGAACTTTGAACGCATTTTATTATCTCTATGGACGAAACTCACTGCCTTTCGAATTCCGTTCCGATGATTTTTCATGATCGTCAATCTTACAATCCGATAACCGATTGTAAGAACACAAGGGCGCTGCACAGGGGGCTCGCATCACTTCACTGTCGTGTCGTGCTCGTGGGTTGACTTTCGTGCTCACCTTTCATGCTTTAGCTTTGGAAGCAAAATTTAACTGCATTGTCTTGTCTTGCTCTTGGATAGATCTAAAGATGGACGTCAAATGGAAAGTAACAACCGGTATAATTTGTAGCTATGGTTTTTTTAAGGAAATGAAGCCTTCTGAACCATTTTTGACGCCATATTTAAATAGCACATACAAACATTTGTCACTTGAAGACCTATCGAGCAAAGTCTATCCAATATGGACATATTCCTACTTTGTTTGCT